>JALHLI010000065.1:0-27500 GCA_023349425.1 Anthopleura sola | reverse complement strand
CATGCACGCACGCTCGCTTCTATTTCCTAAATAGTTTATAACATTCATTTTGTACTTACCAGGTGGGCAACGATAGCAGCCGTTTTTCTTCAAAGATTTGTACATTCCCCTTCTGCATGGTTTACACGAGTAGTAGGGATATTTTGACGTGAGGCCTTCTTCATCACATATGTAGCCAGTTGACTTTAGAACAGCTAAAGTCGCATTTGGCAAAGCTTGTTTATCGAATTTTATGGTATAATGCCTATCAGTGGTAACTCCTGAAAGACTTAAGGAATATATTGTGTTATCATAAATTCACTTGAGTTCTTGAACACATTGACAAATCGAGATAAAAAAAAAAAAAAATGAATGAATGAATGCAAGTCTTTACAAATAATGAATGTAATATTAATGATAGAATCTATTTGTCGGAGCTGTATGGATATAGTGCTTGCATATGAAATCCTTTCCGATTTCGCGCTTTATGATTCTCCTCGCATGCTTCCCACGTCCGCAGAATGAAGACAAACAAAAACAAAAGCACACTTACACCATAAACAGAACTGCCCTTCGCTTTGGGTAAATCATAAACGGTGTGTTTGGCTGAGTGTCAAAAAGATTCCTGAAAAAAAAAAAAAAAAAAAAAAAATTGGAGATCTCCTTTTATATTATGCAACGTATGGCTGTGCTCTTGACCTAATTATGTAATGTGTTTTATTTTCTGGCTTCTTGTATGAAAGAACATATAGATATGAGGTTGATGTCAGGGTAAAATTTGCATAAAAAATGTATTAAAAATATGCAAATTTTACCCTGACCTCGAGCTGTTCATTTCAGAAAATATTTCAAGGGGTAGTTTCTCAGAAACGAAGTTTAGAGTGAAATGAGAGAGCTCTCCCAGGGATTACCACGAACTTTTTTGAAAAAAATTAGCTGTTAGTTCTAGATGGAGCACGATCGATATTATCATTAGAACATCGCCAATTAACCGATTACTAGCCCTTGAAAAATTATAAAATATTTTTAAAAGAGCAGAGTATTAATTGCTTTTATGGTGTATAGAATCCTTCATCTAAAAGACTCACCCCCCCCCCCCCCCCACTCCCATCCCCCCATACTCAATCCAATATTTTGAGGCAAAGCAGTTTTTAAGGTGACTGAAAACTTTTGAGCGTTCAATTTGAGCCAACGATGTTCGCGCGCACAAAAATCGCTCAAAACCGCATAACAACCTTCAATATTTTATTGAGGAACCATACACGTTTTGAACCTCAACAGGACAAAAACCCCGAATTTTGCGCGAGACTCTTTGAATATTTTTCTTTGAATTTCCTAAAACAGGAGGTAAAGATTAATCTTTTGAGAAATTTTGAGAAAAACGTAATTATTAGAACTTATAATATTAGGACTTTATGTGATTTGGTTGTTGTCGTTTGAGTACGATTTTCGGTTGATGGAGCTAGCAAGAAGCTGAATTTTTAGCTTCTTTTAAAAAACCGTGCAAATATTGCTAAACCTACGTTATTCTAAGGTTTCTCATTTTCAAAAACGAGCCATCCTCAATAACCTTGATAGGATTGTTGTAGAGGTACCTAAAATATAAAATGAATACGCAATGAAAAGTTTTCCTCTTGATGCATACCGTTTGTCACTAGAGAAGAATTTTGTCAATTGCGACAATTATATTTTTAAAGAATAGAAATAATATACAGTCTATTTACAGGGAGACCGGATTTCCTTTGCCGCATTCAATATTTGCTATTTTCTTTAATCGGCTATCAATTTATTGTACAGGAAGCCGATATCAAACCAAAGGAAACCCGTAAAGAGCAATTACGTAAATAATAGTGAATCTTGAATACGGCAAAGGAAAGCCGGTCTCCCTGTGGTCTATTCACGAAACGTTGTCGTCGATCTGCTCAATCCAACGCTAATAGAATAAAAAGAACTATGGGTTGAAATCACGGAAATGGGCATTAAAGTTATTCGTTCTGAATTAGTATCATTATTTCTACATTTCATGAATAATTCATAAGCCTTTGCTCCATACCTTCATTAGATTCAAGTGATCTTTATATAAAGACACATGTTTGCTTTATATAAAGAATACTAATGAGGATGACTTTATCAGATAACGGTGCCTCAAAGCTAAGATGAGAACGTAGAGCCTTATTATGGTCAAACCCACATACGATCCTCGATGACCCACGAAATTTAATCGACTAGCAATCCTGCAATTTAAGGTGATAATCAAGCTATATATCTGTCTGTCTGTCTATCTATCTATCTATTTATATCCTTTTTCACGATCTAATCATGCCATACGTACATTTGTTTATTGCTGGAAGCCATTAGTAGAGTTCACGAACGATTTAGTGAGATATTTTACACTTTTTACTGGGAAGACGATGTTATTTTATAGAGTTTTTCGGCGCTGTTGTCTGCTCAAGGCTTTCCAATTGAATGTGGGAAAGTGGCCAAAAATAGATCGTGTCTTTGAAGAGGAAGATAGACTTCATTTATATGTACTTTGATTTAGATAATCCCTCCCGAACAAATATGTTTGTCCATGAATTAATAGTTGTGATAAAAAGTTAAATTTTACACCGTAAAAAATAAGAGAGATCACTTACTGACGTTTCGGACGCTAGTCCTTCGTCGGAGTAAAAGAGAGAATAAGAGTGGAAGGTAGTGTATATATGATAAAGATAGAAAATAGATAACCAGAGCAAGGTAGGCAAGGTTACAAGGTAGGCAAGGTTACAAGAAAGAAACAGTAAAAAATAATAAAAAGACAGAAGAATAGATTAATTAAAAGCGAAGCGTTCATTTATCCTATTGGGACTATTGGTACTCATCACAACTGTTTCATTAGAAACACCGACGCAGCCCACACTAGCTTACCGCTATTTATCATATCTCCATGAATTAATATGTCATCATATTTAATACTACCAGCTAACCGTTGACTCGCATGATCTAGCTGCTTAGCCAGTGCATGACTAGATATTTTACTTATGCTATTTCTGCGGTCTTTATACTAAAAAGCTCGCCAAGTCTATTTGCATATATTAGTATAGGAAATCGCAAGACCTCGAGTACAATTTGGAAATTAAGAGCTACGAGTAATGTTTTGAAAGTTCTTGTAATTGCACGAGCCTTTAGGCGAGTGCAATTAAAGAACTTTCAAAACATTACGAGTGACTATCAATTCCAAATTGTACGAGAAGGTCGTGCGATGTTTTATTTATAGTTCACTCGACAAAATTTTATAAAACATGCGAAGCGAAGGCATTCATTCATCTTCATTGCCTTTGCTATAACCGACCCTTCTCCAAGAACGCTAAGTCAAGAACAGCATAGAAAGTGTTGACGTTGCTGTAAAACCCTTTTTAGATTAGTGTTTTATGTATGATTTGAACTACAAAATACTAGAAAATAATTTTACGTCTCAAGTAAAAAGCCATTTTAATGCATGTTTACAACTATTGAATGACAGTACTGACAGCTAAACAGCAAATCAAGAAGCGACTTTTCTTTGAAAACGTACAGTGTGAAAACTAAGCGAAAGTTGAGAGTTTATAGTTCGCTAATATAAGTTTTTTTTCCTCTTAGCATTTGCTAATAACTGCAAAAACACAATTTCAAAAATACTTTCTTTGAAAACAAGTTAGCTGGACAACATCAAAAGGGATAAAAGCGACAAATATGTCGTTCAAGTCGACAAGTACAGCTTGCCGTGAACGAGTCGCCAGTGATCAGACCATGTGCTTTGGATATTATTCCCTCCTGTAGCCTGAAGAATTTCGCTGCTATTTTCTTTGAATGGTGAATTATCTGAAGATTTTATTATTTCAAGACTGGATTGATAACTTAGGATCAATTAACTTGTGATAAATAGCTGAATTCGTTTCTCTACAACTACTCGACAGTTCGCCGGTAAGATTTGATCTTAACTATTTTCAAAACAAAAACCGAGCCTCTACTCGCTGTGCTTTTTCGCTAAACGGGAAAAAATTGCTTTAAAACTATTGTTAGCTGTTTTTTGCATATTGTACAATTATTGTAGTTGTGGTGTTGAGTTTATTTTTCGAGAAGACCACAAAAGACAACAGGTAGTAAAACGAGAACATTCAAAACTCCAACTCAAATTGTTTGGCAAAAACTAGAAAGGAAAAACGACTTTCTACTACAAAACATGATTTATTAGGTCTTGAATTTGTCTAGTTATCATAATTTGAGGCCTTCCTATGTGTGTATTGAACAGTTTTCTGAAAGTTTTGCATTTTAATCTATAAAACACTGATTTTTTTGGGAATTCCACTCATTTCACTGGGGGAATTTGCCGCTTTTGGCCGTGTTTCCATAGCGACCTAATTTGTACTCCCGCGGAGTACCAATTAACGTTCTAATTGTACTCCTCTAGACCAATCAGAATCGAGTAATTTTATCGAGTGTACTATAAATAAAAGTATACAGTAATCTATTTTTCTGATGTAATGTTTTTAAACATATTATTAGAGATAGCTATCTACTTGATCAGTATTTATTTTTGTCAGCTGCATCATAATAAATGAACAACATGAAGATAAGTGTATTAATACGGGTAAAATATAAAGGAACCACGTAGAAGTCACTTTTTCCTTTTCTGTTTAGTCGCATATGCTTGAGGCCGGTCAACGACAACGTTTTTTGAATTGACTGTATAGCAAAACGTGGTTCACAACGTTTTACTGTGATATTGCAAATAATTCCCTGACCGGATCGATTCTTTATCGATTCCTTGAAACAGCCTTTAACAGTTCGGACCCCGAAACAACCCCCTAGTTGATCTCAGTCATGGCATGACGAACTCACAGATTGAACCATGAAACACCTCCGATCTGATCAAAGTCAGGGCATGGCACAGATGGAGAACAAAAATAGAAATTGTGTTTCAAAGTTTGAAAAACTATTCTTTAGACTGCCAAACACCGTCAGAGCAGAAGGGAGCGATGGTTGTTTTTCTAGGGGTGGGGTGCCCTTTTAACTCTTAGTTATTTCCACTTGCAGCATGGCCACCGCTTTGAGGTCTTGTACCCCGGTAAATTGCAGTCATGAGTTAAACAAACAAACCAGCTGAGTTGACCTTCAGAACGAACTCAAGGTCAACCAATCAGAATTCAGGATTCGATATTGTATTTTGATTAGCATTTCCCATGATCGATCGGGAAATGTTAACCAAAAATCTACTAATTTGACTCATAATTCCTTTCAGGGAACGCTATCAACTCAGCTCGCATGTATGTTATATTTAGCCATTAATCAATGTTCAACTTACAGTAATTGTAAAAAGTTTAAATCTGCAAATGTTGTCTTTCTTATTACTTCAATTAAATTGTTTTCCAAAAACCTATCAAATAAATGAAACAGAAAAGTCCGTGATGCTGGCTTTAGAAATAGTTTTACCTTTTAAAACATACAAATAAAATACGAAATCACCCATTCTAATACACCTTTCCCGAATTCACTTGGATGACCACCCGATAATCAATGCTCCAAGTCAAGGGTTCCAGGACTTGAGCAAATATGATATATGAATTGAATAAACAAGTACAACAACGCTTAACAGTTTTAAAAAAGATAAGACCCATTGAAATAAATATATCAATATAAATCCGCCACTAACTTGAAGTCATCGTTTTGCGAAATCAGGAAAAGTTTATTAGAAATACAAAGCTTATGAATGATACTGACAAGAGTGAAAAACGCACTGCGCATGCTCGGAAGCTCGGCAAAAAATTCATAGACGAGTCGTGTTTACGAAGAAAACTATTGAATATTTACATTTCTTGTATTATGCGAATTCCTCTCATATTATTTGACCAGGGAATGAAAAAAAAAACAAAAAAAAACTAATGTGTCAGATAAAAATAGGCACTAACTTTCCACTAATGGCCTTAACGGTAAATCTCCAATGGTTTCTTTGTAAACACGACGAACTTCCGAGCATGCGCAGTGCGTTTTTCACTAGTGTCAATGATACTGCAATCATAACTAAAAGTCAAAATAGATTCGTGCAGTACGTACAAAAAATAGATATAACGACATTGATCAAAAGCTCTTGGTTTTAAATCTGTAATCTTGTTATTGGCTAAAAATCTGAAATTAGAGATTGAGATATTAGATTAATGTATTAGATTAATATGAATAAATGTATTAGCACCTTAAGTAAGACAATGACGTGACTTTGAAGGGCACAACATGCTTTTCGGTGGCATATTGTTTTTTTTTATGACCTGAGTAGCTACAAGGGCCACAAATAAATAATATCCACGACAAACGTTATGTCATTATCATTATCATTAATATACAAGACCAAATTATACAAAGTCTTCAATATCAAAACTTAGAATTGTAATAAAACATTTTCATTCAAAAAATCTCTACCAATCAGATCGAAGCAGGGCGAAAAATGCATTTGCAGCCCGCGGGCTTGGCGTTTGGCCCGCTAGATTAAACATTTTAGTGAGGGCAGTTTGGTCTTGTATCTTGATGATAACCCGCATTATCTCAAAGAACTCAGTGAGAGTATGCAAGGGATTTTACCGTCAATAGGTCGTAGATCATGTACATTGAACGAGTAAGATTGATTATCCTGTGACAACCTAAATAGATGAACAGCCAGGACATACTGTGGCATTTTATCAAATATCTGGCTCGCGGTAAATGCCCTGAAGCTAATATTTCAGCAGTAGAACCGAGTGGTTGGACACAACAAAGTTTGCAGGATTCCATTTCGCAAAATCAAAGGATTTCCCACGATTATTGCGATAGAGACTAGTGAAAAATGGATAAGTGCTGAAATACCTTGATCGGAAAGCAAGCATTAAAAACTAAGGACTAAAAACTCCGGGTATTTTGAATTCAAAAGTTTTTCTGTTTTCTAATAAACAGTTTACAATGTTACTCAGGCCAATAGACCCTTCTCGAATATGGCGTCTATGACGTTAAACGAGCAGCTCTAGAATTTCCCGGATGTTATGATTGTGTTTTGAAATCCGGGGCATTCTAGTCCCGGATTCTACAAGTGAAAATCATTGGGTTATGACATCCGGGATATCATCATTCTCCTCGTTTGAAGTCATAGACTGCATATTTGAAAAGGGTCTATTCGCTCAAAATTTAGGAAACTTGATTTTTCAAATAGGGTTTGTTTTTTATGGCCGGTTTCGGGCGTCGTTACTTTATTAAGTAAGGTATATATCATGATATGCTAGGCGCAAAACCGAGAAAGCAAATCGAAAAAAATGCAAAAGGCATTTTAGGATAGAAGATTGTAACATGACCATTCTGAACCTTTTTCGCATGCTGAATTCGAATATGACATTTGCCAAAACGTATTCGGCGATTTTAAGTGTAAAATAACGTACTTTGTGCTGTCAAAGTAACGTAATAATAGTAAAAGTTTATATATATAACGCTCTACATGTCAATGTATTGAGCACTTTACCGTCAGAATAGACACATCCAGATATATATATATATATATATATATATATATATATATATATATATATATATATATATATATATATATATATATATATATATATATATATATATAAATGTAATAACGAAGAGGCAAGATTTGCTGTTACTCCGAGTTTCGTGCTTACGCACTCGTCAGACAGTATTTAATTAAATACTGTCTGACGAGGAAGTAGCTGATCCCATTAAAGAGTGCTCAATACACATATGGTGTAGAGCAAAGTATAAATGTAATAACGAAGAGGCAAGATTTGCTGTTACTCCGAGTTTCGTGCTTACGCACTCGTCAGACAGTATTTAATTAAATACTGTCTGACGAGTGCGTAAGCACGAAACTCGGAGTAACAGCAAATCTTGCCTCTTCGTTATTACATTTATACTTTGCTCTACACCATATGTGTATTGAGCACTCTTTAATGGGATCAGCTACTTCCTCATATGATTATATATATATATATATATATATATATATATATATATATATATATATATATATATATATTTATAAACTAGCATACTCTTAGCTTGAATTTCACAAAATTTAAACTTTTTAAGGAAAAGCGATCTTGCATTCGTGGACATTTGCATCATTTCTGCGCACGCGATTTTTATTGGTTAGGCTACCTGCGGACAGACCTTAAATGTTTCCAATATGGCGGGCAGGCTGTTTCGGTGTTCAACAGCAAATATTTGAAAATTTAATTCGGTGACCTGCCTTGATTTACTTGTTTATGTTTATGGTTACTAAAACTACCACATATCAAAAAAATTATCCCTGTTTTCTAGCGAATTTTTTCGGCAAAAAATCGTCTAAATGAACAAATTTAGGGGCGTAAAAGGAAGGTGGAAAAAACCCTTTTATGAGCTTTTGGTTATTAGATAAACACAAGAAGAAGATATATCATATTTTGTGAACGAAAATATGTTTACACATGTAGCATTTCAATTTCTTAGTTTGATAATTACGAACAGATATGAACGGGATAAAGCTTGTATTTCAAGTTTCGATTTTTGTTTGAAAAAAGAAAGACGCTTTTTGAAAAAAATATAGCATCTGCACGAATTTGGAACCCCCCCCCCCCTCCCTTTTTATCTTTTTATCTTTATTATGTTTTGCTTTTGTATACTCAAAGCTATATTTGTGGCAGTTTAAAAGAAATTGCATCGAATCACAGGGACCGGGCAGACAAGTGCTCAACAATGAGGAGCTTATAAGTGACTTCGAGTGTCCAAATGAAATCGAACTCCATGTCGACGCGTGCGTATTATTGTAGATGGGCTAGCATTGCTCAATTCTTAAATTTTCTGTTGGAGATCAAGCAGCATTTAGAAATTTTGCTGACAGCTTTCTAAAGGCAGTATTGAAGGCAGGCAATTAATATCAAGAAATGCACGATCGTTATAAGAAAGATTCTATATATGAAGACTGGTACACGAGGGAGACGCACAAAGACCACCAGACCTATAGCTAGACGTGTTATGGGAGAAGACAAATATTACTCTACCTTAGGAATGGCAAGGAGTCCTTGCTTTGCCTGAAACAAAGGCAGGTTTACCTAGATATTTTTCGTTAAACTTAAATGCAAGAGCACCAGTCAAGTAATGTGACATCACTGTGACGTCATTTTACCGCCAAACATTAAAAAAAAAACAGCTTTGGTAACAGGTATATTCGTGTTAACCATAACTCGTACATTTAGAAAACGACTGTTACCAGCTTCTATCTCAAAATGCCTTCAAGTGTTTGATTTTCCTAAAATGCGCCTAGTCTAGATCGCCTTCGTACTTTTCTTACTTACAGATATATTGTTCCGAGAGGGATACCATTTGGAACTGATGAGACGTTCTTGCATTTGACCGTAGAAAAAGCAGTATTCAAAGCTCCACAGGAACAGTTGCTTGGACAACCTGTAAATACATACACACACGTATACATTATACATATATAGATAAGTAGATGGATGGATGGATGGATGGATGGATAACAATAATCTTTATTTAAAACACGATAACTATATCAACTACAAATTACATAACAATTTTAGTTGGTCTACCTAGAGGCCGCAAACTTACAAAGCTAAAATCCTAATTACAATTACACTATTTAAAGTTTATGAATGAAAACATCAGATCCATGAACAGGAATTGTCACTCGTTACTGGCACTAAAGTTGAGGGACTTTATTTTCTTTTTAAATCTTGATATTATTTGTTCAGTTTTTATGCCGTTAGGTAGAAAATTCCAAAACCGGGCCCCTGTAAAAGCAAAACTGTAACTATAAAAGTCTGTCCTGGCTTTTGGAATTCTCAAGTGGATGGATGGATGGATGGATGGATGGATGGATGGATGGATGGATGGATGGATGGATGGATGGATGGATGGATGGATCATTTCTTAGGATGTTTTAATTCTATAGCTGCACTGATGAGCGGTAATACACGTGTCTGCAGATTGAACTTTTCCACTTCGGTGGAATCGAGCACTCTTTGGAGTTGACATAGATATCTACTTTAGCGTTATGCATAGCTCACTCTCACACGGGTTAGAGCACTCTGGAACTATGTCTCTTCAAACTCACTTCTTCGGATGCACTCTATAGCTGCACTGACGAGCTGTAATACAGCGAAACAAGTGTCTGCAGATTAAACTTTGTTTAACATTCCATCGAGAAAAATAGGATTTTGAAAAACATTAGAGGATATGCAAATTTGTATATATCGATATATTAATATATTTGAATTTCCAGAATTTTTGCAAATTGCTGCAGCGGTTTGCAAAAATTATGCAAAATTCAACTGTATCAATATAACGATATATACAAATTTGCATATTCTATAATTTTTTCTAAACTGCTGTTTTTCTCACTGGAATGTTAAAAAAAATACCAAGCAACACTTAGTATGCACTATTTAACAAATAGAAAACGTTTGCCGTGTTTACATTGCCTGATATAAACGCGAGAGAAGTTTGGGAGAAGTCGAGAGCTGTTGTGTAAAACCGAGCCACAGGCGAGGTTTACACAGAGCGCAAGACTTCTTTCAAACTTTCCCGAGTGTTTATATCAGGCTATGTAAACACGGCAAAACTTTTTCTATTTGTTTTATAAAGCAGGAAAACACGAAACGTATTTGAATATGAAACTCCAGATTCTCTCTACGTGAAAGCAGACATCTCGACCAATCACGTCCATTGATAGAAATCCTCAACTGCGCCTTTCCAATATTGAAAAAGCGACGAAAACGTTTGACGCGAACCAACGAAAAAAGCAGTTGGTTTATTCGATTTTTATAAAGTATAACCGCTAACATGAACAAGATAATCAATCAGCAAAGTACTTATGAACTGGATGGTACATGATATCGTTTAGAAAAATGGCATTTCGATGAGGAAGAGTCAAAATTTGGAAAACGAAAACGTTGTGAGTAGTCTTTGACGAAAAAAGGAGGCGATGTTTTCCAGATCGTTGCTTTTTTTACGGACACACTGAGGACACTAAGGACACTAAGAAGTGATATGAAGACACAGATTTACATCGCCAGAAAACTGCGACATGGAAGTGCGGTCAGCGGTATTCAATGGGCGCATTGCGCATGCGTTTAATAAGTGGAAACAAAAAACGCTACTCTATCAAAGATATATCTAAACAAGGAAATCAAGATTAAGGCCCATCTCGACTTTATTTTAGAATTTTTTTAGTAGAAACTCGCGCGTTTTTCAAAAGTTCCCGCAAGTTTAGTAAAGACCGCTGATTTTTCTGATTTATTCGCGGGCTTAGGGACCTTCCTGCGATGGTACATAAATTTGGGCGCTATTTTCTGGGGGTCCCATTGAATATTCGGACCAAATATGCTATTGTGTGCCCCGATCGAGAGTCTCTCTTCAAAATGGCGTTTCAACTACGATATTTGGCTTTTTCTTTGCGAAAATTTCAAGCCCCGATGTCAGGCAATTTTGCGAACTTTAACTTGGAAACATTGAGATATTTTAAAGCTGTTTAACTGCAGTTATTGTTAAGCAATCAAAAGGACACCTCGGATTTTATCCTAGAGCCGAGACGTAGTTTCGAGCTGGTGCTCAAATAATTAAACAATATTTCTGAATGCACACATATGTTTCTTTTGTCGTCTATTCTTTGTTTCGGCGAATTACAAACTAATTTAACTTTCGTTTATTTTTCCGTTCGCATACAAACCTCTCCTTTCAGTGCGATTTCTCTAGGAGTCATTTTGAAATTTAAAAAGGAAACCTCAAATTTAGATTAAAGTAATATTTTTCTTGCAGGTTATACTGTCCTATAAATGAATTACAAATTGTGATGCACACATTTTTGATCCGCCAACACACAGGCTATATTTTAGACACTTTTTGTTTTAAACCCATACATTTCTTATAACTTTTCGCCGGCCGTATTTTCTTCTGAGCCTGGTTAAGCTTGCGTGACATGGGTAGCAGCGCGGTTTTCTGGGGATGAAGATTTATTGTAAATTCTCCTTAGCTTTACTCAAGTAAGAGCATTTTTTGATCTGTGCTTTCGTGTGTTGTTTTTTGTCTCTGAAATATTGCTGATACGTTATTGATATTTACTGTATACTTTGTGCCATTTTTAAGACTTCAATTTTTGTAATTTAACATCATTTATGTGTTAAGTAAAGTAAAAAGTTATAACTTAAGTCCTATTTTTATTCTCATTGTTGTCTGTAATCCACGTCGATGATGCACAATGCAAGGATGTTCTCCATTTTTCTCCATGCTTCAGATATTTAGTTATAAATAAAAAAAAAAAGAGTATAACGCGACGTTTCGGTGCTCAGCCTGCACCATTCTCAAGCAATAAAGTGAAAAATTATATTTATAACTTTTAATGCATTATTTCATATATTACTACGGTTTTTTCATTTCAAAATTAATGTTTAAGAACAAGAAAATAAGTAAAAAAACAAACATCTTGACCAATTTCCAAACTCAACCAAAGCTCTGCCAATGGGAGCGTGCGTACTATCCAATTTATTTTACAAATTATAATATTCTTTCAAAAAAGTTGAATATTAACCCTTATTCAAGGAATTTTCTTTTAGAATTATCCATAATGCATCCAATATATTATGTTTCCCACGATCCTCACTGTTCTAGGTTTATGATTACAAACTTTATTGAAATGAGTGCAGCCTTGTGAATTGTGTAAAAGAGTGAACCACCAACCCGTGAATGAATGGATCCATTGTACCACGGAATTCAGCAATTCGAACGTTCATCCATCTACCCACCATCTCTCTGTCACTTCCTCCCAGTTCCAGCATTCGATACGTCCGTATGTACACTCATTCGTCTACGAATCGATTCCTTCTTTCCCTCTATCATCACTAGATATAGTGCTTTGTGACTTTTGTATCTATTCCCTTAAAATCATTCTAAAGTTTGTGATTAATACTAAATCCAGACACAGATTAATGTGACTGAGACATTCAGATAAATGTGTATCTTTAATATTGTTTTGTATATAATAAGAATGTTGTACATGGATCCTTACTCACCTTTATATTTGTATCCGTTTATCCAAGACAAATATATGCAAAACACAAAGATTTGCAGTGTGTTCATTTTTCTGCTTTCTGGAGAAGAATAGGGACTAGTTAAATAAATAAAATCATTCTCTCACTCACTCATTCATTGAATCCTTACTTCATTCCTTCCTCGATTCTTTTCTTTATTAACCAATTAATTAAATAATTAAGTCGTTCAGTCGTTCAGTCGTTCAGTCGTTCAGTCGTTCAGTCGTTCAGTCGTTCAGTCGTTCAGTCGTTCAGTCGTTCAGTCGTTCAGTGGTTCAGTCGTTCAGTGGTTCAGTCGTTCAGTCGTTCAGTGGTTCAGTCGTTCAGTCGTTCAGTCGTTCAGTCGTTCAGTGGTTCAGTCGTTCAGTCGTTCAGTCGTTCAGTCGTTCAGTCGTTCAGTCGTTCAGTCGTTCAGTCGTTCAGTCGTTCAGTCGTTCAGTCGTTCAGTGGTTCAGTCGTTCAGTGGTTCAGTCGTTCAGTCGTTCAGTCGTTCAGTCGTTCAGTCGTTCAGTCGTTCAGTCGTTCAGTCGTTCAGTCGTTCAGTCGTTCAGTCGTTCAGTCGTTCAGTCGTTCAGTCGTTCAGTCGTTCAGTCGTTCAGTCGTTCAGTCGTTCAGTCGTTCAGTCGTTCAGTCGTTCAGTCGTTCAGTCGTTCAGTCGTTCAGTCGTTCAGTCGTTCAGTCCTCCTTCTTGACTATTTGGAGGTCAAAATTTCTCAATTTTCTATTTATTTCTCACAAGTACAAGGTGTATTAGGCTGAAAGAATTAACCTTGCTGCAGATCACCAGGAAATTGCAGTATTTCGCTTTTCAAAGATCCTTTTGTATGGGAAAAATGCTTCAATTTTCTTGAAACTCAATTCAGTAGTTGTTTGCTATCCATTTTACTATACTCCGAGCGCTGGACTTTAAGAGTAAAAAGCTTTTTTCAGGGCGATATTTGAAGGTAGGTAGGTGTGTTGGAAATTCTCTATGGAGTTACAGCCGTGAAAAAACCTCAAACTAATATAAACTTTTCCACAGCTGTTATTTAGACAAAAATGGTGAAACAGCGAGGCTTAATGTAGGTGATGTTGTATGAACAAAAATAATGATACTCTGCAGGAGGTATGTAGCCAAATCATTTTACTGTATAAAGCAAATATCGAGGCTTTACACAGATGCCAAACTGATCGTAAATGGAACAAAACTAAATACAATCCCTTTGAGGGAATATTATGTGCACTTTTGGTTACTTTCAATACTATCAAACCATGAGTTAGTCATGCCCTTATTTAGAGAGCTTAAAAAATTGTGGTATTTTTAAAATAACATTAACGAATCAATTAAATATATGAACATGTACAGTACATTTCTGTAAAAACTAAAAGAATATGATCAACAATAATGGCAAAATAATAGACAACTGTTATTCTTCCAGCAGATTGAAACTTTACACAGCTTTGTAACTAAAACTATATAGAAAAAAAAAAAAAAAAAAAAAAAAAAAACATGGACAGTCATGAAATACAACTGCAAGAAAATCGGCCCGGAACCCCAAAATAAGTTTTCAAATACACTGTTAAAAGTCTTAATGCTTCAGGTATACTAAATAAACTAAATTCAGAAATATCTGAATGTTTTTAACGCAACACGAGCGAGATAAATAATCACGAAATCCACTTCCAATTAATTTGGAATCACCTTAAATGGAGCGAAAACATTGGTTCTTCTTCACGGAAATAAAATTAACAACAGATGTATTTTGTGATTGAAAGCTGTGAGAAGAATTGGCTTAAAAAAAGGAAAACTTTGATTATGAATAAACACTGCAAAGTAAAATAGTATGAAGGCCCATATTGGTCAAAATTACGTCAAAAAATGATAGCATTCTCTAGTTTTTCTTTCATATTGTCACATATTATTTTGTTCAGTACGTAATATAGTTTTATTATGTGCCGGTTTTTTTTTTATCACATTCTACTTTTTTTAATCATACCTATTATTTTTTTATATCCACTATATCGATTTGTTTTAATATCTACCATTTTATTTTGATTATATTCATTTTTCGTGTCGATAGTTTTTTTTCATACCTACCATTTATTTAAGCATATACCTACCAAATATTTTTTTTCGTATCCATCAATTTTTTTTGGGTTCCGTAATGCATTGCGGTCATCACATTATTATTAAAAATTAACTGCAAAACGTCACAAACTCAAGCAGAATCAAAACATTGATGTGGCGGTCGAGATCCTAAAAGACTTTGCGAGGTTTAGATAAAACTGAATCGCAAGCGAAATATTGAACTGGACTTTTTATTACTACTCTTTTAGAAAATGAGTGCTGCCATTGTACCATAAGGATGTATAAATCGTGTGTGACAAGCTTTATGGTAGAGTACATTGCTGTTCAAAGTAGCGGTTTCAGTGGGAAACTTCGCGATCAACCTTTTAACTATATAAAGTAAGACTTCTGTTGTATTTGGCAAGAAGAACAATTCCGCTGTAATATCTAGTCATTTGCATTTATGAAGATCTAATACTGAGTTTTCAAGATATCACATAAATTTCACAATAATTCATAAAGCGATCTGCGCACAAATAAATACACAAGCCACAGTAGTTGACTGCTAAACTCAACTCGACTCAGTAACGCCATCGCCGTTTAGAGAGGAACATAACTCTACTGAAATGAAAAGTTAAGACTTACTGGTGAAGTTGGCTATACGATTAGAACTAGAAGAGTCTATTAAAAGTCATATTAAAAACTATCTTGTAATTTATAAAGTGAAAACAAAGTCTAAGAGCATGACAACCAAAACATTCAACCCGATGTTTACCGTAAACAAGAGCTTCAGTATGGCCGTTGGAGAAACTTTGCACAAACCAAGATAATTTATCTTAGAACACATAAAAAAAAATACGATGATCTTAGAAAAAATTGGAATAATGTAAAATAGGTTGATTTATCGAGCTTCTCTTACTGGTTTCGACAATATCGCGGCCAACTGACTGCAGAAAATTCATGAAATCTATAGGAAAAACTTAACTAATTCCTCCGAATAGTTGTTGAAATGATGCCAAAATGTCCAGGCAAAGTGTTGTAAGAGAAAGGAATCACCGAGGCCTGCAACTCTTTCTTCAAAATTTAAAAGGAATCGTTAATCTTTTTATAAATCCACAAGAAACAAGTTGGACGGAAGAGCTGATCGAATCCCCTCTCATTGATGATGACCGCAATGCATTACGGAACCCAAAAAAAATTGATGGATACGAAAAAAAATATTTGGTAGGTATATGCTAAAATAAATGGTAGGTATGAAAAAAAAACTATCGACACGAAAAATGAATATAATCAAAATAAAATGGTAGATATTAAAACAAATCGATATAGTGGATATAAAAAAAGAATAGGTATGATTAAAAAAAGTAGAATGTGATAAAAAAACCCGGCACATAATAAAACTATATTACGTACTGAACAAAATAATATGTGACAATATGAAAGTAAAACTAGAGAATGCTATCATTTTTTGACGTAATTTTGACTAGTATGGCCTTCATAAAATAGTTTACAAATAACGGTCTACTCATGCGCATTGCGATGCAAAGCCATTTTGCTCGCTTCCTTGAACTGTCAAAAAAGCCACTAAAGTTGCTGTAAATGTTTTTAGATCAGTATCTTAAAGAAAGAAAAATCCAAAGCTTGGAAGATTATTCTTTTAAAACATCTACTTATTCTGTATTTTGAGTTTTGGAGTGAATGTAAAACAATAAACAGACTTTTTTTTTATTGTTTGACTCGTGCGCACTGTCCCTCAAAGATTAGAAAAATGATTTGAATGATGAAATTATTGAACTTCAGTTAGTCGTAAAATATCGAGATTTGTTAGTGGCGAGCAAGCAATTATTTGCCGATGCCAAAGGCATGCCACTAACAAATCACGATAGATTGCTCCACCTCGTCCAATAATTGCTTATTGTTTGTAGTCGACGAAGTCAACCAATATAAACACCTTGATTATTTCTTTTTGGGAAAATGCCACATCTAAACAGCTGTGAAAAAGATAATACATTAGAAGGAACCAATATCGAAGTTTCAAACAGTAAACCATTAAAACATTCTGCAGGATGTATAATACAAGTTCATGAAAACACATTATACTACTAATTGTCTATGGAGTTACAGCCGTGAACAAACTTCAAACTAATATAAACTTTTCCACAGCTGTTATTTAGACAAAAAAGGTGAAACAGCGAGGCTTAATGTAGGTGATGTTGCATGAACAAAAATAATGATACTCTGCAGGAGGTGTGTAGCCAAATCATTTTACTGTATAAAGCAAATATCGAGGCTTTACACAGATGCCAAACTGATCGTAAATGGAACAAAACTAAATACAATCCCTTTGCGGGATTATTATAATCCAACGATATGGTGAAAAAAAAAAAAGAAAAAAAAAAAGAAAGAAAGGTCGAATTGTGCACTTTTGGTTAAAAACAACAAACTATCAATATTATCGAGGCATGAGTTAGTCATGCACTGATTTAGAAAGCGTAAAACATTGTTCTATCTTTAAGATAACAGTAACGAATTAATAATATATATGAACCTCTACAGTACAAGTCTGTAAAAACTAAAAGAATATGATAAACAATAATGGCAAAATAATTATTAGACAACTAGTATTCTTATTCTTTGAGCAGATTGAAACTTTACACAGCTTTGTAACTAAAAGTGTATAGAAAAAACATGGAATCTTATTTTATGGTAAAATAATCGACAGTTTTTATCTAAGCATATTAAAACTTTACACAGGTTTGCAGTTAATGACCAAAAAAAAAAACGCTTGGAAATTAAATCGAAACCTAATTGCATTCATCTTCAGGGGGTAGCGTTTCAGGACATAATCATTTTTCAGTATAGGCCAAAAACAAATTATAAGATTAATCCTCTAAAATCATTTGTTCGCATTTTAACTTTAAGTTTACCTTAAGCATTTTTTTATCTTAATTATTTTAAAAAGGACGGTAATAATGCAACTGATATAACGAGAAAAAGAAAATAATCATTTCTTTTAGTTTGTCTCTGTTTCGATTCAAGAGATTTTGTGCGCCTTCTCCTGTTTTTTTTCCCTCATAACTTAACAGCTGTTAACAAACGGGATTTGATCTTTGAGTTAGCCATGCCCTAACTTTGATCAGCCCAGAGGTTGTTTCAGGGTTCGATCTGTGAGTTAGCCATGCCTTAACTTTGATCAGCCCAGAGATTGATTCAGGGTTTGATCTTGGAGATGGTCGTGCCCTGGCTTTGGTTAGCCCAGAGAGTGTGTCATCCGGTACGATCTGTGAGTGCCCTAAATTGGATCATCCAGGAATCCATCGGGCCGCATTAATGAGAGGCGACGCACTAGCAGCACACACGGCCCGTGCATTCCACGGGTAATGAGATAGAATAAAAAAAAAAGGTTTAAAAAATGAAGTAAAAGAAATCAAGAAGCAAGAAATCAATCAAGCAGCGAAACAAACAAATAACCACCCTCCAAAAATGCGTAAATGGCAAAGGAACGCACGAACATTTTAACTTTATTATCCTTTGTAAACTAATTTTTGCATTGGTACTTTCCCTAACTCTTTTTAAGGAGAATAGCAGTTACTTTTTTTGTACTCTTTCTCCATTTTGTTTAAATTCGAAAGGAAAAACGTTTTACTCACCTGAGATAAAGCTTCCCAAAAGTTAACCTTTCTGCAAATAATATTACTTTACCTTTTGCACTTTTATGTTTGCTTCTAATAATTATCAGTCTTGTAACAGATGGTGTTTGATCTGTGTCTTTGACAGCAGAATGTCAAAGTGATAGAATATTTGAGAAAATGTCAAAACACTTAAAACTCCGAGGGTTACTCGCTTTGATAAAGTAAATCTTTAATTTACGCTTACATAGGGCTCCAGATCTTCTATTTCACTTTCCGTGGGCTTAACGATCAAGCGAGCGTCGAAAGCGTGATCGGACGAAATTAGCCTCTGTGTGCAAGCGTTAATCCTTTGAATTCAACAAACCGATCAGAGGAAAACAAAAATTCCAAAAGGAAATTTTCAGCAAAATTCAAATTTTCTCAGCAAAAAACAGTTTTTTTGACCAAAAAGCACCTTTTTTTCCGCCGAAACAGAATTTGTTTCGCCAAAAAGTTTCGTTTTAATCTCATGCGGTATTTTCATGAGCAAAAAGTGGGGGTTTCAGCACAACAGCCATACCGTCAGCGGAAAAACCTCGTTTTGAGGCCCAAAATGGCCATTTTTCAGTTTTTTGGACCAAAGAGCTTTTTTTTCAGCAAAACCCTTTTTCTCACCCAAAATGTGTTTTTCTCGTGCAAAAGGTGCGTTTAGCAGTGGAAACGTCGTGTTTTGACCAAAAGAAAATTCTCAGCAAAATTCAAATTTTCTCAGCAAAAAACAGTTTTTTGGACCAAAAACCCCTTTCTTCAACCAAAACCCAATTTTTTTCGCCAAAAAGTTTCGTTTTCATCTCGCGAGGTATTTTCACGAGCAAAAAGTGGGGGTTTCGGCACAACAGTCATGCCGTCAGCGAAAAACCTCGTTCTGAGGCCCAAAATGGCAGTTTTTTTTTCATTTTTTTTGACCAAAAAGCCCCTTTCTTCAACCAAAACACAATTTTTTTTAGCCAAAAAGTTTTGTTTTTATCTCGTGCGGTATTTTCATGAGCAAAAAGTGGGAGTTTCACCACAACAGCCATGCCGTCAGCGAAAAACCTCGTTTTGAGGACCAAAATGGCCATTTTTCAGTTTTTTCGATCAAAAAGTTTTTTTTTCCAGCAAAACCCTGTTTTTCTCACCCAAATTGTGTTTTTCTCGTGCAAAAGGTGCGTTTGGCGGTGAAAACGTCGTGTTTTTACCAAAAGAAAATTCTCAGCAAAATTCAAATTTTCTCAGCAAAAAAACAGCTTTTTTGACCAAAAAGCACCCTTTTTCAGCCAAAACCCAATTTATTTTCGCCAAAAAAATTTGTTTTTATCTCGTGCGGTATTTTCATGAACAAAAAGTGGGAGTTTCACCACAACAGCCATGCCGTCAGGGAAAAACCTCGTTTTGAGGCCCAAAATGGCCGTTCTTTTTCATTTTTTGGACCAAAAAGCACCTTTTTCAGCCAAAACCCAATTTGTTTCGCCAAAAAAGTGCGATTTCATCTCGTGAGGTTTTTTCATGAGCGAAAAGTGGGGGTTTCGGCACAACAGCCATACCGTCAGCGGAAAAACCTCGTTTTGAGGCCCAAAATGGCTATTTTTCAGTTTTTTGGACCAAAGAGCTTTTTTTTCAGCGAAACCCTTTTTCTCACCCAAAATGTGTTTTTCTCGTGCAAAAGGTGCGTTTAGCAGTGGAAACGTCGTGTTTTGACCAAAAGAAAATTCTCAGCAAAATTCAAATTTTCTCAGCAAAAAACAGTTTTTTGGACCAAAAACCCCTTTCTTCAACCAAAACCCAATTTTTTTCGCCAAAAAGTTTCGTTTTCATCTCGCGAGGTATTTTCACGAGCAAAAAGTGGGGGTTTCGGCACAACAGTCATGCCGTCAGCGAAAAACCTCGTTCTGAGGCCCAAAATGGCCGTTCTTTTTCATTTTTTGGACCAAAAAGCACCTTTTTCAGCCAAAACCCAATTTGTTTCGCCAAAAAGTTTCGTTTTCATCTCGCGAGGTATTTTCACGAGCAAAAAGTGGGGGTTTCGGCACAACAGTCATGCCGTCAGCGAAAAACCTCGTTCTGAGGTCCAAAATGGCCGTTTTTTTTTTCATTTTTTTTGACCAAAAAGCCCCTTTCTTCAACCAAAACCCAATTTTTTTTAGCCAAATAGTTTTGTTTTTATCTCGTGCGGTATTTTCACGAGCAAAAAGTGGGGGTTTCGGCACAACAGCCATGCCGTCAGCGAAAAACCTCGTTCTGAGGCCCAAAATGGCAGTTTTTTTTTCATTTTTTTTTGACCAAAAAGCACCTTTTTCAGCCAAAACCCATTTTTTTCGCCAAAAAAGTTCGTTTTTTATCTCGTGAGATTTTTTCATGAGCAAAAAGTGGGGGTTTCGGCACAACAGCCATACCGTCAGCGAAAAACCTCGTTTTGAGGCCCAAAATGGCCATTTTTCAGTTTTTTTGACCGAAAAGCTTTTTCTTCAGCAAAACCCTGTTTTTCTCACCCCAAAGGTGTTTTTCTCGTGCAAAAGGTGCGTGTAGCAGTAAAAACGTCGTGTTTTGACCAAAGGAAAATTCTCGGCAAAATTCAAATTTTCTCAGCAAAAAACAGTTTTTTGGACCAAAAAGCCCCTTTCTTCAACCAAAACCCATTTTTTTTTTCGCCAAAAAGTTTCGTTTTCATCTCGCGAGGTATTTTCATGAGCAAAAAGTGGGGGTTTCGGCACAACAGCCATGCCGTCAGCGAAAAACCTGGTTTTGTGGCCCAAAATGGCCATTTTTCAGTTTTTTGGACCAAAAAGCTTTTTTTTCAACAAAACCCTGTTTTTCTCTCCCAAAATGTGTTTTTCTCGTGCAAAAGGTGCGTTTAGCAGTAAAAACGTCGTGTTTTGACCAAAAGAAAATTCTCAGCAAAATTCAAATTTTTTTTTACCAAAAAACAGTTTTTTGGACCAAAAAGCCCCTTTTTTCAACCAAAACCCTTTTTTTTTTTCGCGAAAAAGTTTCATATTCATCTCGCGAGGTATTTTCATGAGCAAGAAGTGGGGGTTTCGGCACAACAGCCATGCCGTCAGCGAAAAACCTCGTTTTGAGGCCCAAAATGGCCATTTTTCAGTTTTTTGGACCAAAAAGCTTTTTTTTCCCGCAAAACACCGTTTTTCTCACCCCAAAGGTGTTTTTCTCGTGCAAAAGGTGCGTGTAGCAGTAAAAACATCGTTTTTTGACCAAAAGAAAATTCTCGGCAAAATTCAAATTTTCTCAGCAAAAAACAGTTTTTTTGGACCAAAAAGCCCCTTTCTTCAACTAAAACCCAATTTTTTTTCGCCAAAAAGTTTTGTTTTCATCTCGCGAGGTATTTTCATGAGCAAAAAGTGGGGGTTTTGGCACAACAGCCATCGTGCCAGCGAAAAACCTCGCTTTGAGGCCCAAAATGGCCATTTTTCAGTTTTTTGGACCAAAAAGCTTTTTTTTTTCCAGCAAAACCCTGTTTTTCTCACCCGAAATGTGTTTTTCTTGTGGAAAAGGTGCGTTTAGCAGTGAAAACGTCGTGTTTTGACCAAAAGAAAATTCTCAGCAAAATTCAAATAATCTAAGCAAAAAACAGTTTTTTGGACCAAAAAGCCTCTTTTTTCAACCAAAACCCAATTTTTTTTCACCCAAAAGTTTCGATTTTATCTTGCGAGGTACTTTCATGAGCAAAAAGTGGAGGTTTCGGCACAACAGCCATGCCGACAGCGAAAAACCTCGTTTTGTGGCCCAAAATGGCCATTTTTCAGTTTTTTGGACCAAAAAGCTTTTTTTTCAGCAAAACCCTGTTTTCCTCACCCAAAATGTGTTTTTCTCGTGCAAAAGGTGCGTTTAGCAGTAAAAACGTCGTGTTTTGACCAAAAGAAAATTCTCAGCAAAATTCAAATTTTCTCAGCAGAAAACAGTTCTTTGGACCAAAAAGCCCTTTCTTCAACCAAAACCCAATTTTTTTTCGCCAAAAAGTTTCGTTTTAATCTCGCGAGGTATTTTCATGAGCAAAAAGTGGGGGTTTCGGCACAACAGCCATGCCGTCAGCGAAAAACCTCTTTTTTAGGCCCAAAATAGCCATTTTTCAGTCTTTTGGACCAAAAAGCTTTTTTTTCCCGCAAAACCCTGTTTTTCTCACCCCAAAGGTGTTTTTCTCGTGCAAAAGGTGCGTGTAGTAGTAAAAACGTCGTGTTTTGACCAAAAGAAAATTCTCGGCAAAATTCAAATTTTCTCAGCAAAAAACAGTTTTTTGGACCAAAGAGCCCCTTTCTTCAACCAAAACCCATTTTTTTTCGCCAAAAAGTTTCGTTTTCATCTCGCGAGGTATTTTCATGAGCAAAAAGTGGGGGTTTCGGCACAACAGCCATGCCGTCAGCGAAAAACCTCGTTTTGAGGCCAAAAATGAACATTTTTCAGTTTTTTGGACCAAAAAGCTTTTTTTTCTCAGCAAAACCCTGTTTTTCTCACCCAAAATGTGTTTTCTCGTGCAAAAGGTGCGTTTAGCAGTGAAAACGTCGCGTTTTGACCTAAAGAAAATTCTCGGCAAAATTCAAATTTTCTCAGGAAAATACCGTTTTTTGGACCACAAAGCCCCTTTCTTCAACCAAAACCCAATTTTTTTTCACCCAAAAGTTTCTTTTTTATCTTGCGAGGTATTTTCATGAGCAAAAAGTGGGGGTTTCGGCACAACAGCCATGCCGTCAGCGAAAAACCTCGTTTTGTGGCCGAAAATGGCCATTTTTCAGTTTTTTGGACCAAAAAGCTTTTTTTTTCAGCAAAACCCTGTTTTTCTCACCCAAAATGTGTTTTTCTCGTGCAAAAGGTGCGTTTGGCAGTGAAAACGTCGTGTTTTGACCAAAAGAAAATTCTCAGCAAAATTCAAATTTTCTCAGCAAAAAACAGTTTTTTGGACCAAAAAGCCCCTATCTTCAACCAAAACCCAATTTTTTTTCCCCAAAAAGTTTTGATTTCATCTCGCGAGGTATTTTCATGAGCAAAAAGTGGGGGTTTTGGCACAACAGCCATCGTGCCAGCGAAAAACCTCGCTTTGAGGCCCAAAATGGCCATTTTTCAGTTTTTTGGACCAAAAAGCTTTTTTTTTTTCAGCAAAACCCTGTTTTTCTCACCCGAAATGTGTTTTTCTTGTGGAAAAGGTGCGTTTAGCAGTGAAAACGTCGTGTTTTGACCAAAAGAAAATTCTCAGCAAAATTCAAATAATCTAAGCAAAAAACAGTTTTTTGGACCAAAAAGCCTCTTTTTTCAACCAAAACCCAATTTTTTTTCACCCAAAAGTTTCGTTTTTATCTTGCGAGGTACTTTCATGAGCAAAAAGTGGGGGTTTCGGCACAACAGCCATGCCGTCAGCGAAAAAACCTCGTTTTGTGGCCCAAAATGGCCATTTTTCAGTTTTTTGGACCAAAAAGCTTTTTTTTTCAGCAAAACCCTGTTTTCCTCACCCAAAATGTGTTTTTCTCGTGCAAAAGGTGCGTTTAGCAGTAAAAACGTCGTGTTTTGACCAAAAGAAAATTCTCAGCAAAATTCAAATTTTCTCAGCAAAAAACAGTTTTTTGGACCAAAAAGCCCTTTCTTCAACCAAAACCCAATTTTTTTTCGCCAAAAAGTTTCGTTTTCATCTCGCGAGGTATTTTCATGAGCAAAAAGTGGGGGTTTCGGCACAACAGCCATGCCGTCAGCGAAAAACCTCGTTTTGAGGCCAAAAATGAACATTTTTCAGTTTTTTGGACCAAAAAGCTTTTTTTTTCTCAGCAAAATCCTGTTTTTCTCACCCAAAATGTGTTTTCTCGTGCAAAAGGTGCGTTTAGCAGTGAAAACGTCGCGTTTTGACCTAAAGAAAATTCTCGGCAAAATTCAAATTTTCTCAGGAAAATACCGTTTTTTGGACCACAAAGCCCCTTTCTTCAACCAAAACCCAATTTTTTTTCACCCAAAAGTTTCTTTTTTATCTTGCGAGGTATTTTCATGAGCAAAAAGTGGGGGTTTCGGCACAACAGCCATGCCGTCAGCGAAAAACCTCGTTTTGTGGCCGAAAATGGCCATTTTTTCAGTTTTTTGGACCAAAAAGCTTTTTTTTTTCAGCAAAACCCTGTTTTTCTCACCCAAAATGTGTTTTTCTCGTGCAAAAGGTATGTTTGGCAGTGAAAACGTCGTGTTTTGACCAAAAGAAAATTCTCAGCAAAATTCAAATAATCTAAGCAAAAAACAGTTTTTTGGACCAAAAAGCCTCTTTTTTCAACCAAACCCAATTTTTTTTCACCCAAAAGTTTCGTTTTTATCTTGCGAGGTACTTTCATGAGCAAAAAGTGGGGGTTTCGGCACAACAGCCATGCCGTCAGCGAAAAAACCTCGTTTTGTGGCCCAAAATGGCCATTTTCAGTTTTTTGGACCAAAAAGCTTTTTTCAGCAAAACCCTGTTTTCCTCACCCAAAATGTGTTTTTCTCGTGCAAAAGGTGCGTTTAGCAGTAAAAACGTCGTGTTTTGACCAAAAGAAAATTCTCAGCAAAATTCAAATTTTCTCAGCAAAAAACAGTTTTTTGGACCAAAAAGCCCTTTCTTCAACCAAAACCCAATTTTTTTTCGCCAAAAAGTTTCGTTTTCATCTCGCGAGGTATTTTCATGAGCAAAAAGTGGGGGTTTCGGCACAACAGCCATGCCGTCAGCGAAAAACCTCGTTTTGAGGCCGAAAATGGCCATTTTTCAGCTTTTTGGACCCAAAAGGTTTTTTTTCTCAGCAAAACCCTGTTTTTCTCACCCAAAATGTGTTTTCTCGTGGAAAAGGTGCGTTTAGCATTGAAAACGTCGCGTTTTGACCAAAAGAAAATTCTCGGCAAAATTCAAATTTTTTCAGGAAAATACCGTTTTTTGGACCACAAAGCCCCTTTCTTCAACCAAAACCCAATTTTTTTTTCACCCAAAAGTTTCTTTTTTATCTTGCGAGGTATTTTCATGAGCAAAAAGTGGGGGTTTCGGCACAACAGCCATGCCGTCAGCGAAAAACCTCGTTTTGTGGCCGAAAATGGCCATTTTTCAGTTTTTTGGACCAAAAAGCTTTTTTTTCCAGCAAAACCCTGTTTTTCTCACCCAAAATGTGTTTTGCTCGTGCAAAAGGTGCGTTTGGCAGTGAAAACGTCGTGTTTTGACCAAAAGAAAATTCTCAGCAAAATTCAAATTTTCTCAGCAAAAAACAGTTTTTTGGACCAAAAAGCCCCTTTCTTGAACCAAAACCCAATTTTTTTTCGCCAAAAAGTTTCGTTTTCATCTCGCGAGATATTTTCATGAGGAAAAAGTGGGGGTTTCGGCAAAACAGCCATGCCGTCAGCGAAAAACCTCGTTCTGTGGCCGAAAATGGCCATTTTTCAGTTTTTTGGACCAAAAAGCTTTTTTTTCAGCAAAACCCTGTTTTTCTCACCCAAAATGTGTTTTTCTCGTGCAAAAGGTGCGTTTGGCAGTGAAAACGTCGTGTTTTGACCAAAAGAAAATTCTCAGCAAAATTCAAATTTTCTCAGCAAAAAACAGTTTTTTGGACCAAAAAGCCCCTTTCTTGAACCAAAACCCAATTTTTTTTCGCCAAAAAGTTTCGTTTTCATCTCGCGAGATATTTGCATGAGGAAAAAGTGGGGGTTTCGGCACAACAGCCATGCCTTCAGCGAAAAACCTCGTTTTGAGGCCCAAAATGGCCATTTTTCAGTTTTTTGGACCAAAAAGCTTTTTTTTCCAGCAAAACCCTGTTTTTCTCACCCAAAATGTGTTTTCTCGTGCAAAAGGTGCGTTTAGGAGTGAAAACGTCGCGTTTTGACCAAAAGAAAATTCTCAGCAAAATTCAAATTTTCGCAGCAAAAAACAGTTTTTTGGACCAAAAAGCCCCTTTCTTCAACCAAAACCCAATTTTTTTTCACCAAAAAGTTTCGTTTTCATCTCGCGAGGTATTATCATGAGCAAAAAGTGGTAGTTTCGGCACAACAGCCATGCCGTCAGCGAAAAACCTCGTTTTGATGCCCAAAATGGCCATTTTTCAGTTTTTTGGACCAAAAAGCTTTTTTTTTTCCAGCAAAACCCTGTTTTTCTCACCCAAATTGTGTTTTCTCGTGCAAAAGGTGCGTTTAGCAGTGAAAACGTCGTGTTTTGACCAAAAGAAAATTCTCAGCAAAATTCAAATTTTCTCAGCAAAAAACAGTTTTTTGGACCAAAAAGCCCCTTTCTTGAACCAAAACCCAATTTTTTTTCGCCAAAAAGTTTCGTTTTCATCTCGCGAGATATTTTCATGAGGAAAAAGTGGGGGTTTCGGCAAAACAGCCATGCCGTCAGCGAAAAAACCTCGTTTTGTGGCCGAAAATGGCCATTTTTCAGTTTTTTGGACCAAAAAGCTTTTTTTTTCCAGCAAAACCCTGTTTTTCTCACCCAAAATGTGTTTTCTCGTGGAAAAGGTGCGTTTAGCATTGAAAACGTCGCGTTTTGACCAAAAGAAAATTCTCGGCAAAATTCAAATTTTTTCAGGAAAATACCGTTTTTTGGACCACAAAGCCCCTTTCTTCAACCAAAACCCAATTTTTTTTCACCCAAAAGTTTCTTTTTTATCTTGCGAGGTATTTTCATGAGCAAAAAGTGGGGGTTTCGGCACAACAGCCATGCCGTCAGCGAAAAACCTCGTTTTGTGGCCGAAAATGGCCATTTTTCAGTTTTTTGGACCAAAAAGCTTTTTTTTCCAGCAAAACCCTGTTTTTCTC
>JALHLI010000064.1:0-319197 GCA_023349425.1 Anthopleura sola | reverse complement strand
AGCAACAAACCTGGTATGCAATCAATGAACCTGGTTGTATATTTGTATAAATTCAAAAACTGCTTCTTCAATACCAATGTTAACTATGAAAAACTATTATATATTTAAAATACTTATTACTTATTATTCTTACTTTATTAATACTAAATACAGTATTATATATAAACACCAAAAAATGTATTCTAGAAAGTGCTTTTTAGTAATAACAATTAATTAGTATGGATCACAGGTTCATAGTGTGAGCACTCTATCAACATACTAACTTGATGCTAGTTCTTTTTTGATATACATATATATATACATATAGTACTTGTATATGAAAAAATTAATTAATCCCAAAATTGCAATTACATGGTATGAAAGGTAGTTAAGTCTTCACATTGAATAACCCTGGCCATGTACATATTTTACTTAAACAATATTCTGTATATTTTATTCCATTTTAATGCCATAAATGTTACAATAATAGAGTGAAGTCATTCAACCTGTTAAATATAATTCCACGGTAACCCCTTTTGTTTTGTGTGCATTCTAGCTGAGTTTAATTTCAGAGAAATTAAGGTAAACAAACCAGAATATTGTGATTGGTAGTTGAAGATAAGACATTTTATTTTCATTACCTCTTTCAACAAGGAGATACAAACTAAGCACAGTTTCAATTCAATTTCAATCAACAATAGAAGTGTACATTTAAACCTTAGTTCACGGTTGGATAATAATAACCAAAAATAGCTCCCTATTTATTATATAATAATACCCCAATCCTGCATTAATCTCCCACTCACAGTTGCATTGGACAAGCTAAAATGAGTTTTCCATATACACACGTGAAACAGACTGCAGTGATTTCTAAAAATTGTAAATATCTCTCTTACAATAAATGTATTCTAAGGTTCATTTAGAAAAGAATCCATAACTGCTAAAAAATAATTATGAATTTGAGTTTGTTGATCAAACATTCGAGCTCAAAAGTTCTGTCAGTTCCATTGGGAAAACTATACCCATTTCACATTATTTTAAAATTAATTTTTTCACTTCATTATATTTCCATAAATTTATCACAACATATATATGGAACTCCTTCCTTTTTGCAAACCAAAAGGCCAAAAGAATTTCAATAATTTATATTTTAATATGTAAAAGAGAGAACATATCACACTAGTCAGTCTAATTATAAGGCACAGTACACGTTTAATGAGGGGGAGGACTGAGGACTGGAGTTTTTCATCTCAAGCAGAAAGAAATTGTGATGACCCTCCCCCTTATTTTTCTGGAAAAAACATGGCCCTTCATTGTTAATTTTTTAATAAATTTTTACTTCGCAGTTACCCTTGACATTAGGACCTGGGCGACTGCCGCACACAGAGTATTTCTAGAGGCTGGATGTCCAGCAATCAGTTCAGATCACAAAAATATATTAATAACTGTCGAATCCCCAAGTGATCACGTTCATCAGAATAGTTTTGAAAACCTAAACAAGGTCATCTCGCTTTTACTTCGAATTCACTACATTACCTAGTATCTGCCGTGATTTTTATTAAATATTTCGACTGCCGGACTAGGACCTTATTTATTGACTTTCTGTCCTAGCAATAAGCTCATATCACAATATTCCAAGTGTTATAACTATTACGTACGTCGTTTACAATCCTCAAATGACCATGCATGTTCAAAAGAAGAGCTTTGAAAACGTAAACAAATAATGTCAACTTGCCTTTACTGGACTACATTGCTTTAGGTTATCTGCAGCCATTTTTTAGAATATTTCGACAGCCGGACAAGGAGTATTTCTTGAAACGTAGCGTACGTTAATAGGCCTTAATAAAAACAAATTTATTATAAATTTCATCTTCAAAGAGGATGCCTAGATCACAAAGTGGTTTAATTTTCACTACAACTGTACCTCTTGCATACAAGAATCGTATAAGTACTTTAATTTGCTTTCTTTATATCCTATAGTTTTATGATTAAACAGCTCAAAAAATACTGTAATATGAATGATATCTTAAGGATTCTATTCCCTAGGCCTATGATGTATGTAAAATCCATCACATTCCTTCAATCACTAAATTCTTTCGACGATCGTAGGAACTGATGAATCTTTCAAACCATAGTTAATAGAGGGGAATGATTCCCCTCTTTTAACTATGTTCAAACTCATATTATAGATGCAGGATCTTACTTGCACAAATCGCGAAGATGTTGAAGATATATATAGTTGAAGTTTCCATGTAACAAAAGTACTCCATTCATTAGGTTCATGGATTGCACGAGACGTATAAGAGACGTACGAATGGTGAGGGCCAGTTGCCGTTGAGTAAAGCAAATAATACAGGAAGCCCATTCATGAATTTTCACGGATTGCACGAAATGCACGAAATGATAATTAGATGCACGGTTCGTACGATCCGTACGGATCGTACGGATCGTAAGGGTGGTGGGGGCCCAGTTTAGTTGAGTCAAGCCCATAACACAGGAAGCCCATTCATGAATTTTCACGGATTGCACGAAATGATAATTAGATGCACGGTTCGTACGATCCGTACGGATCGTACGGATCGTAAGGGTGGTGGGGGCCCAGTTGAGTTGAGTCAAGCCCATAACACAGGAAACCCATTCATGAATTTTCACGGATTGCACGAAATGCACGAAATGATAATTACATGCACGGTTCGTACGATCCGTACGGATCGTACGGATCGTAAGGGTGGTGGGGGCCCAGTTGAGTTGAGTCAAGCCCATAACACAGGAAACCCATTCATGAATTTTCACGGATTGCACGAAATGCACGAAATGATAATTAGATGCACGGTTCGTACGATCCGTACGGATCGTACGGATCGTAAGGGTGGTGGGGGCCCAGTTGAGTTGAGTCAAGCCCATAACACAGGAAGCCCATTCATGAATTTTCACGGATTGCACGAAGACTTTCTTGCCATGATAGCTCTCAATTTGTACCATCCGTACGATTCGTACATATCGTACCATCCGTAAGTGGTAGGGTACAATTTTTTTTACCCTTCATCACTTAAATTTGTTAAGTCAAAAAGTTCAACCTTTACCATTCCTGGCTATAGAATGTGTAAGTAAGGTCTTTAGTACAAAGGATGGAGTGTGTTAGGGATCATCGGATTACCACAGGGTGACCATAAACACTTTGCACAGGATTACCGTAAAACGTTGTACATAGTCATAGATAATAATATGCTTGTTTTATGCATACAAATGAGTTTCACGAACCGTACGGATCGTGAACTGCACTGACGATCCGTATCAGGTCGACAGTATTGGACAACCCTCGGAAGGATAAGCTGAAGATCATCTTGAATATCTCTGGCTGTACAGAAGCTGAAACACTAAGTTAAAAAGTTTTATCAACTTTGAACCTCTGGCATCCTATCGAGATCGATAGTTCAGTGATATCGTGTGCGATCAAGTAGAATTGAGGACTGATCTGTTGACACCGGCGAGCATTGTCTGCTATATTTCTTGTAGACCTGAACATAAGGGACCGATGTAGGGGTCAGTGAAAAATCCAACTTCCTTCTTTCGGAGAAAGAAAATAGGGTTTTGAAGTGAAAATGAAAATTTTTGAAAAATGATAAAAATTCGATTTTGATGGCCCAACACAGCCTTATAATTGACTTCGTTGGTGAAGGAAGGATAAGCTGAAGATCATCTTGAATATCTCTGGCTTTACTTAAGCTAGAACACTAAGATAAAAAGTTTTATCAACTTTGAACCTCTGGCATCCTATCGAGATCGATAGTTCAGTGATATCGTGTGCGGTTAAGTAGATTTAATACTCGATGTATTGACCCCGGCGAGCATTGTCTGACATATTTCTTGTAGACCTGAACACAAGGCACCGATGTAGGGGTCAGTGAAAAATCCAACTTCCCTCTTTCCGACATGAAAATTACTTGTTGAAAATCATGATGGTATCGAAAATGGTCAAGAAAATAGGGTTTTGAAGTGAAAATGAAAATTTTTGAAAAATGATAAAAATTCGTGTTTCATGACCCAACTTAGCCTTATAATTGACTTCGTTGGTGAGGGAAGGATAAGCTGAAGATCATCTTGAATATCTCTGGCTTTACAGAAGCTGAAACACTAAGTTAAAAAGTTTTATCAAGTTTGAACCTCTGGCATCCTATCGAGATCGATCGTTCAGTGATATCGTGTGCGATGAAGTAGAATTGAGGACTGATCTGTTGACACCGGCGAGCATTGCCTGCTATATTTCTTGTAGACCTGAACACAAGGCAACGATGTAGGGGTCAGTGAAAAATCCAACTTCCCTCTTTCAGACATGAAAGTTACTTGTTGAAAATCATTATGGTATCGAAAATGGTCAAGAAAATACGGTTTTGAAGTGAAAATGAAAATTTTTGAAAAATGATAAAAATTCGTGTTTCATGGCCCAACTTAGCCTTATAATTGACTTCGTTGGTGAGGGAAGGATAAGCTGAAGATCATCTTGAATATCTCTGGCTTTACAGAAGCTGAAACACTAAGTTAAAAAGTTTTATCAAGTTTGAACCTCTGGCATCCTATCGAGATCGACAGTTCAGTGATATCGTGTGCGATCAAGTAGAATTGAGGACTGATCTGTTGACACCGGCGAGCATTGTCTGACTTATTTCTTGTACACCTGAACACAAGGGACCGATCTAGGGGTGAGTGAAAAATCCAACTTCCCTCTTTCGCACCTGAAAATTACTTGTTGCAAATCAATATGGTATCGAAAATGGTCAAGAAAATACGGTTTTGAAGTGAAAATGAAAATTTTTGAAAAATGATAAAAAATCGATTTTGATGGCCCAACATAGCCTTATAATTGACTTTGTTGGTGAAGGAAGGATAAGCTGAAGATCATCTTGAATATCTCTGGCTTTACTGAAGCTAAAACACTAAGATAAAAAGTTTTATCAACTTTAAACCTCTGGCATCCTATCGAGATCGATAGTTCAGTGATATCGTGTGCGATCAGGTAGAATTGAGGACTGATCTGTTGACACCGGCGACCATTGTCTGCTATATTTCTTGTAGACCTGAACATAAGGGACCGATGTAGGGGTCAGTGAAAAATCCAACTTCCTTCTTTCGGACATGAAAATTACTTGTTCAAAATCATTATGGTATTGAAAATGGTCAAGAAAATACGGTTTTGAAGTGAAAATGAAAATTTTGGAAAAATGATAAAAATTCGTGTTTCATGGCCCAACTTAGCCTTATAATTGACTTCGTTGGTGAGGGAAGGCTAAGCTGAAGATCATCTTGAATAACTGTGGCTTTACTGAAGCTAGAACACTAAGATAAAAAGTTTTATCAACTTTGAACCTCTGGCATCCTATCGAGATCGATAGTTCAGTGATATCGTGTGCGGTTAAGTAGAATTAATACTTGATGTATTGACCCCGGCGAGCATTGTCTGCCATATTTCTTGTAGACCTGAACACAAGGCACCGATGTCGGGGTCAGCGAAAAATCCAACTTCCCTCTTTCCGACATGAAAATTAGTTGTTGAAAAACATGATGGTATCGAAAATGGTCAAGAAAATAGGGTTTTGAAGTGAAAATGAAAATTTTTGAAAAATGATAAAAATTCGTGTTTCATGGCCCAACTTAGCCTTATAATTGACTTCGTTGGTGAGGGAAGGCTAAGCTGAAGATCATCTTGAATATCTCTGGCTGTACAGAAGCTGAAACACTAAGTTAAAAAGTTTTATCAAGTTTGAACCTCTGGCATCCTATCGAGATCGATAGTTCAGTGATATCGTGTGCGATCAAGTAGAATTGAGGACTGATCTGTTGACACCGGCGAGCATTGTCTGCTATATTTCTTGTAGACCTGAACACAGGGGACCGATGGAGGGGTCAGTGAAAAATCCAACTTCCTTCTTTCGCAACTGAAAATTACTTGTTGAAAATCATTATGGTATCGAAAATGGTCAAGAAAATACGGTTTTGAAGTGAAAATGAAAATTTTTGAAAAATGATAAAAATTCGTGTTTCATGGCCCAACATCAGATGATTCTGGGCACATATTATCGGATACCACAGAATATCGTCGATATGTATAGGAAATGGCACGACCTCGAGTACAATTTGGAAATTAATAGGTACGAGTAATGTTTTGAAAGTTCTTGTAATTGCACGAGCCTTTAGGCGAGTGCAATTAAAGAACTTTCAAAACATTACGAGTGCCTATTAATTCCAAATTGTACGAGAAGGTCGTGCGATTTTTTATTTATAGTTCACTCGACAAAATTTTATAAAACATGCGAAGCGAAGGCATTCATTCATCTTCATTGCCTTTGCTATACCCGACTCTTAGTCTCCAAGAACGCTAAGTCAAGAACAGCATAGAAAGTGTTAACGTTGCTGTAAAACCTTTTTAGATTAGTATTTTATGTATGATTTGAACTACAAAATACTAGAAAATAATTTTACATCTCAAGTAAAAAGCCATTTTAATGCATGTTTACAACTATTGAATGACAGTATTGACAGCTAAACAGCGAATCAAGAAGCGACTTTTCTTTGAAAACGTACTGTGTGAAAACTAAGCGAAAGTTGAGAGTTTACAGTTCGCTAATTTAAGTTTTTTTCCTCTTAGCATTTGCTAATAACTGCTAAAACACAATTTCAAAAATACTTTCTTTGAAAACAAGTTAGCTGGACAACATCAAAAGGGATAAAAGCGACAAATATGTCGTTCAAGTTAAGAGTTTTCAAGTACAGCTTGCCGTGAACGAGTCGCCAGTGATCAGACCATGTGCTTTGAATATTATTCCCTCCTGTAGCTTGAAGAATTTCGCTGCTATTTTCTTTGAATGATGAATTATCTGAAGATTTTATTATTTCAAGACTGGATTGACAACTTAGGATCAATTAACTTGTGATAAATAGCTGAATTCGTCTCTCTACAACTACTCGACAGTTTGCCGGTAAGATTTGATCTTAACTATTTTCAAAACAAAAAACGAGCCTCTACTCGCTGTGTTTTTTCGCTAAACGGAAAGAAATTTGCTTTAAAACTATTGTTAGCTGTTTTTTACATATTGTACAATTATTGTAGATGTGGTGTTGAATATATTTTTCGAGAAGACCACAGAAGACAACAGGTAGTAAAACGAGAACATTCAAAACTCCAACTCAAATTGTTGGGCGAAAACTAGAAAGAAAAAACGACTATCTGCTACAAAACATGATTTATTACGTCTTGAATTTGTCTAGTTATCATAATTTGAGTCATTCCTATGTGTGTATTAAACAGTTTTATGAAATTTTTGTATTTTAATCTATAAAACACTGATTTTTTGGGAATTTCACTCATTTCACTGGGGAAATTTGCCGCTTTTGGCCGTGTTTCCATAGCGACCTAATTGGTACTCCCGCGGAGTACCAATTAACGCTCTAATTGTACTCCTCTAGGCCAATCAGAATCGAGTAATTTTGTCGTGCGTACTATAAACTATATAATTCTTTATATATTGTAGGATACTTGAAAATGTTATTAAATATCCAAAAACATAATCGGATAGCCCAGAATATGATCGGTTACTCCAGAATATGATTTTGGATACTCCAGAATATGATTTTGGATCCTCCAGAATATGATTTTGGATCCTCCAGAATATGATTTTGGATCCTCCAGAATATGATTTTGGATCCTCCAGAATATGATTTTGGATCCTCCAGAATATGGTTTTGGATCCTCCAGAATATGAATTTGGATCGTCCATAATATTGTTTTGGATCCTCCAGAATATGATTTTGGATCCTCCAGAATATGATTTTGGATCCTCCAGAATATGATTTTGGATACTCCAGAATATGGTTTTGGATCCTCCAGAATTATGATTTTCGATCCTTCAGAATATGGTTTTGGATCCTCCAGAATATGATTTTGGATCCTCCAGAATATGATTTTGGATCCTCCAGAATATGATTTTGGATCCTCCAGAATATGGTTTTGGATCCTCCAGAATATGGTTTTGGATCGTCCAGAATATGAATTTGGATCGTCCATAATATGGTTTTGGATCCTCCAGAATATGATTTTGGATCCTCCAGAATATGATTTTGGATCCTCCAGAATATGATTTTGGATCCTCCAGAATATGGTTTTGGATCCTGCAGAATATGATTTTGGATCCTCCAGAATATGATTTTGGATCCTGCAGAATATGATTTTGGATCCTCCAGAATATGATTTTGGATCCTCCAGAATATGGTTTTGGATCCTGCAGAATATGATTTTGGATCCTTCAGAATATGTTTTTGGATCCTCGAGAATATGATTTTGGATCTTCCAGAATATGATTTTGGATCCTCCAGAATATGATTTTGGATACTCCAGAATATGATTTTGGATACTCCAGAATATGATTTTGGATACTCCAGAGTATGATTTTGGATACTCAAAAAATGCATGTTCGGATACTTCAGAATATCATGGAATATTTCTATAATATATATAACCATAATCATCTTCATGTAAGATTCAGTTTTATGGAGTTAATTTGTTTTTATTGATTGATTTACCGGGACCATACTTCCAGACATCGATTGCTGAAGCATCGTATGGACTTACGGCTACGCTGGAGATTTCGGCCCCAACACCGCTATCCCGGGAGGACATTACTGACTGATCAGGAAGCTCGGCCCCCAAGCCTAAGGGAGAGGTTAGTCGGCCCCTAGACCGTAGATGATTAACCCCTTGCTATGACCAGCACACCCGGTATGTCGTTTGAAGTGCTGATGCTTTTGTCGCTTTGGTTATTTTTTTCCATGTGGGATGTGTTTAGAAAAACTCATATGTGACGTATGCGCAGATCAGTGATGGTGTAAAAATCAGAACTGAGTTTTTATTGTTTTATCTCTTAAATACCGCTTTGCAAAGAGACATTTTTGGTGTTACAAGTGAGATATGTTTATGCACACGTACAAGGACTGCGCATGCGTATATAAGTATATTGATCATCAATAAAAAAAAAAACAACACCCAAACAAACAAATAAACAAACAAACAAAAGGAAAACGATCTAAAGGTGCCGTTCAGATTTTCAGTCTCCTCACACGTAAACTTTAGGGCTCTGCAAAATCCGAGTTAAAGTTTATAATAAAGAATTAGAGAAATCTCAATCCCAGTAATGGCTAAATCCCAGTCCCAGGGCATAAAAACCTGTCAGCCCGGCCGAAAAAGGTGAATCCCACTTCCTATCATTTCACCCCTTCAGGACCATCTTTATGAGAGTCCTCTTTTAGAAACACAGCCTTTTATGTAAAATCAACACTTTATTGGACCTCATTTGACTTATATAAAATGACCCTCAATAAGTATGTGGAAGCTTGCCAAGGACGTGGCTAGCAGTTCATGGTGGAATATCGTATACACACCTTCTATATGTATATAGACGGCTACAGACTCTAAAATAATCAACCGTAAAGAAAGCCTGAATCTTAAGCTTTAGTCGTGAAGAGGAATACCCCATTGAAGCCATCATTTCATGTACATTCTCATTCTTTACGTTCGTCCAATCTATCTCGTGTACATTCTTGTTCTGATGCACCCATCCAATCCATCTCGTGTATATTCTTATTCTGATACACCCATCCAATCCATCCCGTAAATCAGTCTTCTAATTCTGAAGCACTAACCCAATCCATCCTGTGTACATTCTTATTCTGATGCGTCCATCCAATCCATCTCGTGTACATTCTTATTCTGATACACCCATCCAATCCATCACGTGATCATACTATTTCTGAAGCACCAATCCAATCCATCTCGTGTACATTCTTATTCTGATGCACCCATCCAATCCATCTCGTGTATATTCTTATTCTGATACACCCATCCAATCCATCCCATGAACATTCTAATTCTGAAGCACCAATCCAATCCATCTGGTGTACATTCTTATTCTGATGCACCCATCCAATCCATCTGGTGTACATTCTTATTCTGATGTACCAATCCAATCCATCCCGTGATCATACTATTTCTGAAGCACCAATCCAATCCATCTCGTGTACATTCTTATTCTGATACAGCCATCCGATCCATCTCGTGTACTTTCTTCTTCTGATACACCCATCCAATCCATCTCGTGTAAATTCTTATTCTGATGCACCCATCCAATCCATCTCGTGTACATTCTTATTCTGATACACCCATCCAATCCATCTCGTGTACATTCTTATTCTGATACACCCATCCAATCCATCTCGTGTACATTCTTATTCTGATACACCCATCCAATCCATCCCGTAAATCAGTCTTCTAATTCTCAAGCACTAACCCAATCCATCCTGTGTACATTCTTATTCTGATGCGTCCATCCAATCCATCTCGTGTACATTCTTATTCTCATACACCCATCCAATCCATCACGTGATCCTACTATTTCTGAAGCACCAATCCAATCCATCTCGTGTACATTCTTATTCTGATGCACCCATCCAATCCATCCCATGAACATTCTAATTCTGAAGCACCAATCCAATCCATCTGGTGTACATTCTTATTTTGATGCACCCATCAAATCCATCTGGTGTACATTCTTATTCTGATGTACCAATCCAATCCATCCCGTGATCATACTATTTCTGAAGCACCAATCCAATCCATCTCGTGTACATTCTTATTCTGATACAGCCATCCAATCCATCTCGTGTACTTTCTTCTTCTGATACACCCATCCAATCCATCTCGTGTAAATTCTTATTCTGATGCACCCATCCAATCCATCTCGTGTACATTCTTATTCTGATACACCCATCCAATCCATCTCGTGTACATTCTTATTCTGATACACCCATCCAATCCATCTCGTGTACATTCTTATTCTGATACACCCATCCAATCCATCTCGTGTACATTCTTATTCTGATACACCCATCCAATCCATCTCGTGTACATTCTTATTCTGATACACCCATCCAATCCATCTCGTGTACATTCTTAATCTGATACACCCATATAACACCTTATAATTGACTTCGTTGCAGAAGGAAGGATAAGCTGAAGATCATCTTGAATATCTCTGGCTGTACAGAATCTGAAACACTAAGTTAAAAAGTTCTATCAAGTTTGAACCTCTGGCATCCTAAGGAGATCGATAGTTCAGTGATATCGTGTGCGATCAAGTAGAATTGAGGACTGATCTGTTGACACCGGCGAGCATTGTCTGCCATATTTCTTGTACACCTGAACTCAGGGGACCGATTTAGGGGTCAGTGAAAAATCCAACTTCCCTCTTTCGCACCTGAAAAATACTTGTTGCAAATCAATATGGTATCGAAAATGGTCAAGAAAATAGGTTTTTGAAGTGAAAAGGGAAATTTTGGAAAAATGATAAAAATTCGATTTTGATGGCCCTACATAGCCTTATAATTGACTTAGTTGGTGATGGAAGGCTAAGCTGAAGATCATCTTGAATATCTCTGGCTTTACAGAAGCTGAAACACTAAGTTAAAAAGTTTAATCAACTTTGAACCTCTGGCATCCTATCGAGATCGATAGTTCAGTGATATCGTGTGCGATCAAGTAGAATTGAGGACTGATCTGTTGACACCGGCGAGCATTGTCTGCCATATTTCTTGTAGACCTGAACACACGGGACCGATCTAGGGGTCAGTGAAAAATCGAACTTTCCTCTTTTGCACCTGAAAATTACTAGTTGAAAATCATTATGGTATCGAAAATGGTCAAGAAAATAGGATTTTGAAGTGAAAATGAAAATTTTTGAAAAATGATAAAAATTCGTGTTTCATGGCCCAACTTAGCCTTATAATTGACTTCGTTGGTGAGGGAAGGCTAAGCTGAAGATCATCTTGAATAACTGTGGCTTTACTGAAGCTAGAACACAAAGATCAAAAGTTTTATCAAGTTTGAACCTCTGGCATCCTATCGAGATCGATAGTTCAGTGATATCGTGTGCGATCAAGTAGAATTGAGGACTGATCTGTTGACACCGGCGAGCATTGTCTGCTATATTTCTTGTAGACCTGAACATAAGGGACCGATGTAGGGGTCAGTGAAAAATCCAACTTCCTTCTTTCGGACATGAATATTACTTGTTCAAAGTCATTATGGTATCGAAAATGATCAAGAAAATACGGTTTTGAAGTGAAAATGAAAATTTTTGAAAAATGATAAAAATTCGTGTTTCATGGCCCAACTTAGCCTTATAATTGACTTCGTTGGTGAGGGAAGGCTAAGCTGAAGATCATCTTGAATAACTCTGGCTTTACTGAAGCTAGAACACTAAGATAAAAAGTTTTATCAACTTTGAACCTCTGGCATCCTATCGAGATCGATAGTTCAGTGATATCGTGTGCGGTTAAGTAGAATTAATACTTGATGTATTGACCCCGGCGAGCATTGTCTGCCATATTTCTTGTAGACCTGAACACAAGGCACCGATGTCGGGGTCAGCGAAAAATCCAACTTCCCTCTTTCCGACATGAAAATTAGTTGTTGAAAAACATGATGGTATCGAAAATGGTCAAGAAAATAGGGTTTTGAAGTGAAAATGAAAATTTTTGAAAAATGATAAAAATTCGTGTTTCATGGCCCAACTTAGCCTTATAATTGACTTCGTTGGTGAGGGAAGGCTAAGCTGAAGATCATCTTGAATATCTCTGGCTGTACAGAAGCTGAAACACTAAGTTAAAAAGTTTTATCAAGTTTGAACCTCTGGCATCCTATCGAGATCGATAGTTCAGTGATATCGTGTGCGATCAAGTAGAATTGAGGACTGATCTGTTGACACCGGCGAGCATTGTCTGCTATATTTCTTGTAGACCTGAACACAGGGGACCGATGGAGGGGTCAGTGAAAAATCCAACTTCCTTCTTTCGCAACTGAAAATTACTTGTTGAAAATCATTATGGTATCGAAAATGGTCAAGAAAATACGGTTTTGAAGTGAAAATGAAAATTTTTGAAAAATGATAAAAATTCGTGTTTCATGGCCCAACATCAGATGATTCTGGGCACATATTATCGGATACCACAGAATATCGTCGATATGTATAGGAAATGGCACGACCTCGAGTACAATTTGGAAATTAATAGGTACGAGTAATGTTTTGAAAGTTCTTGTAATTGCACGAGCCTTTAGGCGAGTGCAATTAAAGAACTTTCAAAACATTACGAGTGCCTATTAATTCCAAATTGTACGAGAAGGTCGTGCGATTTTTTATTTATAGTTCACTCGACAAAATTTTATAAAACATGCGAAGCGAAGGCATTCATTCATCTTCATTGCCTTTGCTATACCCGACTCTTAGTCTCCAAGAACGCTAAGTCAAGAACAGCATAGAAAGTGTTAACGTTGCTGTAAAACCTTTTTAGATTAGTATTTTATGTATGATTTGAACTACAAAATACTAGAAAATAATTTTACATCTCAAGTAAAAAGCCATTTTAATGCATGTTTACAACTATTGAATGACAGTATTGACAGCTAAACAGCGAATCAAGAAGCGACTTTTCTTTGAAAACGTACTGTGTGAAAACTAAGCGAAAGTTGAGAGTTTACAGTTCGCTAATTTAAGTTTTTTTCCTCTTAGCATTTGCTAATAACTGCTAAAACACAATTTCAAAAATACTTTCTTTGAAAACAAGTTAGCTGGACAACATCAAAAGGGATAAAAGCGACAAATATGTCGTTCAAGTTAAGAGTTTTCAAGTACAGCTTGCCGTGAACGAGTCGCCAGTGATCAGACCATGTGCTTTGAATATTATTCCCTCCTGTAGCTTGAAGAATTTCGCTGCTATTTTCTTTGAATGATGAATTATCTGAAGATTTTATTATTTCAAGACTGGATTGACAACTTAGGATCAATTAACTTGTGATAAATAGCTGAATTCGTCTCTCTACAACTACTCGACAGTTTGCCGGTAAGATTTGATCTTAACTATTTTCAAAACAAAAAACGAGCCTCTACTCGCTGTGTTTTTTCGCTAAACGGAAAGAAATTTGCTTTAAAACTATTGTTAGCTGTTTTTTACATATTGTACAATTATTGTAGATGTGGTGTTGAATATATTTTTCGAGAAGACCACAGAAGACAACAGGTAGTAAAACGAGAACATTCAAAACTCCAACTCAAATTGTTGGGCGAAAACTAGAAAGAAAAAACGACTATCTGCTACAAAACATGATTTATTACGTCTTGAATTTGTCTAGTTATCATAATTTGAGTCATTCCTATGTGTGTATTAAACAGTTTTATGAAATTTTTGTATTTTAATCTATAAAACACTGATTTTTTGGGAATTTCACTCATTTCACTGGGGAAATTTGCCGCTTTTGGCCGTGTTTCCATAGCGACCTAATTGGTACTCCCGCGGAGTACCAATTAACGCTCTAATTGTACTCCTCTAGGCCAATCAGAATCGAGTAATTTTGTCGTGCGTACTATAAACTATATAATTCTTTATATATTGTAGGATACTTGAAAATGTTATTAAATATCCAAAAACATAATCGGATAGCCCAGAATATGATCGGTTACTCCAGAATATGATTTTGGATACTCCAGAATATGATTTTGGATCCTCCAGAATATGATTTTGGATCCTCCAGAATATGATTTTGGATCCTCCAGAATATGATTTTGGATCCTCCAGAATATGATTTTGGATCCTCCAGAATATGGTTTTGGATCCTCCAGAATATGAATTTGGATCGTCCATAATATTGTTTTGGATCCTCCAGAATATGATTTTGGATCCTCCAGAATATGATTTTGGATCCTCCAGAATATGATTTTGGATACTCCAGAATATGGTTTTGGATCCTCCAGAATTATGATTTTCGATCCTTCAGAATATGGTTTTGGATCCTCCAGAATATGATTTTGGATCCTCCAGAATATGATTTTGGATCCTCCAGAATATGATTTTGGATCCTCCAGAATATGGTTTTGGATCCTCCAGAATATGGTTTTGGATCCTCCAGAATATGAATTTGGATCGTCCATAATATGGTTTTGGATCCTCTAGAATATGATTTTGGATCCTCCAGAATATGATTTTGGATCCTCCAGAATATGATTTTGGATCCTCCAGAATATGGTTTTGGATCCTGCAGAATATGATTTTGGATCCTCAAGAATATGTTTTTGGATCCTCGAGAATATGATTTTGGATCCTCCAGAATATGTTTTTGGATCCTCCAGAATATGATTTTGGATCCTCCAGAATATGATTTTGGATCCTTCAGAATATGTTTTTGGACCCTTGAGAATATGATTTTGGATCTTCCAGAATATGATTTTGGATCCTCCAGAATATGATTTTGGATACTCCAGAATATGATTTTGGATACTCCAGAATATGATTTTGGATACTCCAGAGTATGATTTTGGATACTCAAAAAATGCATGTTCGGATACTTCAGAATATCATGGAATATTTCTATAATATATATAACCATAATCATCTTCATGTAAGATTCAGTTTTATGGAGTTAATTTGTTTTTATTGATTGATTTACCGGGACCATACTTCCAGACATCGATTGCTGAAGCATCGTATGGACTTACGGCTACGCTGGAGATTTCGGCCCCAACACCGCTATCCCGGGAGGACATTACTGACTGATCAGGAAGCTCGGCCCCCAAGCCTAAGGGAGAGGTTAGTCGGCCCCTAGACCGTAGATGATTAACCCCTTGCTATGACCAGCACACCCGGTATGTCGTTTGAAGTGCTGATGCTTTTGTCGCTTTGGTTATTTTTTTCCATGTGGGATGTGTTTAGAAAAACTCATATGTGACGTATGCGCAGATCAGTGATGGTGTAAAAATCAGAACTGAGTTTTTATTGTTTTATCTCTTAAATACCGCTTTGCAAAGAGACATTTTTGGTGTTACAAGTGAGATATGTTTATGCACACGTACAAGGACTGCGCATGCGTATATAAGTATATTGATCATCAATAAAAAAAAAAACAACACCCAAACAAACAAATAAACAAACAAACAAAAGGAAAACGATCTAAAGGTGCCGTTCAGATTTTCAGTCTCCTCACACGTAAACTTTAGGGCTCTGCAAAATCCGAGTTAAAGTTTATAATAAAGAATTAGAGAAATCTCAATCCCAGTAATGGCTAAATCCCAGTCCCAGGGCATAAAAACCTGTCAGCCCGGCCGAAAAAGGTGAATCCCACTTCCTATCATTTCACCCCTTCAGGACCATCTTTATGAGAGTCCTCTTTTAGAAACACAGCCTTTTATGTAAAATCAACACTTTATTGGACCTCATTTGACTTACATAAAATGACCCTCAATAAGTATGTGGAAGCTTGCCAAGGACGTGGCTAGCAGTTCATGGTGGAATATCGTATACACACCTTCTATATGTATTTAGACGGCTAGACTCTAAAATAATCAACCGTAAAGAAAGCCTGAATCTTAAGCTTTAGTCGTGAAGAGGAATACCCCATTGAAGCCATCATTTCATGTACATTCTCATTCTTTACGTTCGTCCAATCTATCTCGTGTACATTCTTGTTCTGATGCACCCATCCAATCCATCTCGTGTATATTCTTATTCTGATACACCCATCCAATCCATCCCGTAAATCAGTCTTCTAATTCTGAAGCACTAACCCAATCCATCCTGTGTACATTCTTATTCTGATGCGTCCATCCAATCCATCTCGTGTACATTCTTATTCTGATACACCCATCCAATCCATCACGTGATCATACTATTTCTGAAGCACCAATCCAATCCATCTCGTGTACATTCTTATTCTGATGCACCCATCCAATCCATCTCGTGTATATTCTTATTCTGATACACCCATCCAATCCATCCCATGAACATTCTAATTCTGAAGCACCAATCCAATCCATCTGGTGTACATTCTTATTCTGATGCACCCATCCAATCCATCTGGTGTACATTCTTATTCTGATGTACCAATCCAATCCATCCCGTGATCATACTATTTCTGAAGCACCAATCCAATCCATCTCGTGTACATTCTTATTCTGATACAGCCATCCAATCCATCTCGTGTACTTTCTTCTTCTGATACACCCATCCAATCCATCTCGTGTAAATTCTTATTCTGATGCACCCATCCAATCCATCTCGTGTACATTCTTATTCTGATACACCCATCCAATCCATCTCGTGTACATTCTTATTCTGATACACCCATCCAATCCATCTCGTGTACATTCTTATTCTGATACACCCATCCAATCCATCTCGTGTACATTCTTATTCTGATGCACCCATCCAATCCATCTCGTGTATATTCTTATTCTGATACACCCATCCAATCCATCCCATGAACATTCTAATTCTGAAGCACCAATCCAATCCATCTGGTGTACATTCTTATTCTGATGCACCCATCCAATCCATCTGGTGTACATTCTTATTCTGATGTACCAATCCAATCCATCCCGAGATCATACTATTTCTGAAGCACCAATCCAATCCATCTGGTGTACATTCTTATTCTGATACAGCCATCCAATCCATCTCGTGTACTTTCTTCTTCTGATACACCCATCCAATCCATCTCGTGTAAATTCTTATTCTGATGCACCCATCCAATCCATCTCGTGTACATTCTTATTCTGATACACCCATCCAATCCATCTCGTGTACATTCTTATTCTGATACACCCATCCAATCCATCTCGTGTACATTCTTATTCTGATACACCCATCCAATCCATCTCGTGTACATTCTTATTCTGATACACCCATCCAATCCATCTCGTGTACATTCTTATTCTGATACACCCATCCAATCCATCTCGTGTACATTCTTAATCTGATACACCCATATAACACCTTATAATTGACTTCGTTGCTGAAGGAAGGATAATGTCACGAGGGTTTTTGCCTTTGCGGCGAGGAACTAGCTCGTCCCTTCGTGGCACAAAATATAGATACTTTCTTGGTTGTACTTGATCTTTATTGTAGACTCTGTACTGTCTTTGACTCTGTATTCAACTCTGTATCTTTCTCTCTTCTGTTCGGTTCTGCCTTCTGTGGTATCTGTGTTCTCTGTATCTAACTACGTGCTACAATCCCTTAAATAATGGTTGCGAGGTTGAGAAGCTGACGTCAAGCCTAATATCAGTTGACGTCATTTACTAGCGTTGTGATTGGTTGCTAAGAACGGTGAATAATAATCGACTAGTTCCCAATTCCCGAGGAGGAATTTGAACTATGTTAAAATTCTATTATTCATCGTACTTGGGGTTAAACCAAAGTTATGCCGTCGCTAGACCTTTAAGCGATCTAACAGGTGCTTAACTAGAATTTAGTCTTTAAACGAAATTTAACGAAATTGGCTAGCTCCAAAGTTGGGACATCAGGCATCAGCTGACAGCGCCCCGCTATGAATATTTCAGCAGCGTACGAGCTAGCAAAACCATAAATTGTCACTTATGATTACAAGATAATATTATCTACAAAATGTCATCTCAGCAACATTTCCAATTAAGACTTGTTGTTTTGTATCTACCGATCTGTCAATTATTCCTTTGCCGCAATTAGTTTCATTTAATAGTACTGACATCTCGATTCCGCAAACATGAGCAGTTTCTGAACAGTCTTTTTACTTGTCATGTTTTCTTCTGCTCTCTATCTTGGAATCGAACTATCAGTGTCTCTTTTCCGACTTTATGGCACTACGGCGAACAACAACATCTGTTTTCCTTAATTAGATATAATTATTTTTCTGTTACTGTATTTTCTTATTCACGTCCCGTCCCTCAGGAAAAATCTCTCCTCACAAATATTCCTCCCTTTAAGACACTCGCTCCTGAGAGTGAAATATAATCTTAATCATGTGTACACTGGGCAGTACTCGCCTAGCTTGACCAAACTATGTAACTGGACTCATATGGACTTATCCATATGCCAGGGGTCTTAAGATATAATATAAGAATATCGATTCTGTCTGTTGAGCTAAATGCTGAACCTGAGTATTAGTTAAGGAGAGATAAATAATACGTGAATATCAATACGAGGAGAAAAGACTTTGGTTGTTCGCACTTTGGGCCATAATTTGTGTAAAATAGATGTAGCCACCTTGTAAGTCAGTATTTACGTATATTTATTTTTATTTATTTCTTTTTTTTTTTTTTTTTTTTTGTGAATGCTGGATTTTCCAGTCTTTTTAATGTCATCTTATTTTATTTTTGTTCCGTTTTGTGGCTTACAGATTCCTATTTTACCGAAATTATACGCGACTTCGCGGCTTTGCCCATCTTTTTATAAACTAAAACTTCTTTTTCTTTCCAAATGCACGACGACTGGTTGTTCCAATCAAGTCAGTGCCCTTCGCAAGGCAATCTCGCTTAAAAGTGTACCAAACAGAAAGGAAAAATTTTAAATTACTACGCTTTCTATGCGAACAAAAATAACATCGAAAATCTCTCTCTCAAGTATTGACTTACAATGAGGAAGAACCATACCGCTACTGTTCGTAGTTTAATACATAATTCTGCGCTTCATTCCAGTCGGTATGTGAGTGTGGGTTCCGAGGCTGGGAGGACGAGCGTCGAAGAACAAGCTCTCTGTCTGGTTCGTTAGGATCCCACTCGTCCCACTCGTCACCCCACTCATCGATCCAGACGGCGTAGCACTCAGTCTCTGGTCTCTGACACACGAAAGTAATCTTCGTAAACCGAAAGACAAAAGACTGAGAATCTAACTCCGTCGGCACCGGTTCTCCTTCATTCAGGGGCACGAGAGTCCTGCGACAATACGGACAACGATATGGATTTGGCCCCGTAGAATGGTGAAAGCATTTCGCCAAACACGTTTCGTGTAGGTTCTTGTGGCAACAAGGCAGAGGAGTGGATTCTTCCTCTGTCGTTGTCACACACAGGGGACATCGTGTCTTAAGGAATGTCGCAAAACGCTCGGCGTCCCTCTTCTTGTTCCTCCTTTTGGACATCTTGCGATATGTTATGACCTATTTATACTATTATTATTATTGTTACTATCATTATTGACTGCATGGGACAGCACGACGACTGGTTGTTCCAATCAAGCCGGCTGCCCCAATCGGCGTCGTCTCTCTGGCTTAACGTAAATGGTTTGTTGTTGTTTTTTTTTTTTTTTTTTTTTTTTTTTTTGTGTGTTTTCTTCTTGCTTGCTTCGTTTCTTATGGTCCCTGTCTTTGTTCTGTTTCTTTACGAATATCTGCTCAGAGGTTTTCGACCGCAGTATCCTGGGTCTTCTTTACTTTGTGGCAGTTTTTGCAATTGGTGCGGGATCCTGGTGGAGTCAAGGGTTCATCATGCTTAGTATTTGATGGCAAGATAGATTGCGGTGGTGGTTGTATTTGTTGTGGTGCTGGTACTTGTAATGGTTGTGGTAGTTGCTGTTGTATTTGTAGTTGACGTCGACGGACGGGTTTACAGTAGCAGAGATAGACCGAAAGGCAGATCACTATTATCACGAAATCTAAGATTGAGAATGTCAAGGCGATATACAAGAGGACTGGGTTGTCCTCTACCACCTGGAGATTCCTGATATCTTTCTTTATCTGTCTCATTTGGTCTGTAAATCTACCGTCCAACAGGTTGTAAGTCTTGTCCAGATTTTCTAGTACTGTTTTGTTCCATGGTATTGGCTTTAACTCGGGTATTTTGTCCAAATCAGTTAGATTAAGGTCTTTGGTGATATTTGTAAGGTTCCGAAGACTGGCATCTAGCTCGTCTTCTAAGAATACTGTCAGGTTATGTGCTAGTCTTTCCCAGGAAACATACTGGAAATATGTGTCTGTAAAGTCTGGGACTTGAACCGTAAAACGTTTAGGGCAAGTACCTAGCCCAGTTGTGTCAGTATCAAATGTAACTTCGCATGGAAAATGATAAATAGATAGTGGATATAACCGCATAATCCCTTGACTTGTCGACAAGTTACTAGAGACCGTGGATAGGAAGTAGCGACCACCCAAATGGAATAGTGGATGCAAGTCGTGGCAGTCTGTAGCTTGAATGTGGTAACGGGGAAACGATATGTTCTTTTGAGGGTTCCATTGGGGTCCCAGCCATTCAGGGTTTTGCACCGATTTAAGTAAATTAGTTGGGCAGATAACATACATGTCGTCTTGCCAACACTTAGCTAAAGCGTTGTTTGTAATAATATGTTTCACGTTGTCGCAGTTAATAAGTATTAGATTTTGATCCGTTACCGGTCCGGTGTAACATTTATTGTCCGAGTCCTGAACGCTAAGGGGAGTTAGGGTTTCAATGGTGCAGAGAGCGTCACTTTCCGAAAGAATTGGTAAGGTAAATAAAATGGATATTTGGGTATCATTGTTAGGTTTCTGCTCGAAATCTACTAGTGGTCTGACCAGCAATGGTATTCCCTGTGTCAGAGCAGCTTCCGTCCATTTCAAACCCCGTTGTTTGCGAAGGCTATCCGATATCGTATGAGCTATATAGGGAGGTAGCGATGAAAATCCCACTAGTGATTTGCCGGCCATTTCAGAGAATTGAGAAATTGAATCTCCCATCTCTATGAGACGGAGAACAACCAAAAATATTCTATTGATTTCTTCGGCCAGTTCTGTGGTAAAAAACGCGTTTTCTCGTTGGAAACAATTTGCCCTTGATAGGTATCTTAGTGACCCTCTTGTCCACCATTGAATCCGTTGGTATGCTTTTGTTACTTTTTCCGCTAGCACATTCACCTTTCTGACTGTTTGATCCATCGTTTTAGTTAGGACAACTACTTTTCCGTTGACTGTGCGGGATATAGCTCTTACCGTGGACATGCCGGATGCCATATGCCTTAGGGTTTTCTTTAAACCTTCAACGTGAGACTTTTCACACGTGCCGCCAAAGGCAGTGTGTATGGCTTTGAAAATGCCAAAAACTCCGGCGTGGCAAGCCCACGTTTCTCTTCTAGATCTTCTCCGTTTTTGGAGTCTGAGAAAGTCTAATTCGGCCATACCGATGTTCGTACAATGATCCCGTGCCCACACTTTGCATTCTCTTAAACTAGGCAGATATTTTCTCGGACATATCATATCACTATCATACCGTCTTTCGTAGCGGAAATATCTGTGCAAATAAGTATCGCACTCGATTAGTTTTGAACGGCCGGGAAAGACTGCAAGTCGTCTTGCGGCCTTTTCTACTTCGGCCAAGGTGTTAAGAAACCCCTTGAATGCTTTCCGAGTAGCCGCATTACATTTGAAATTCCTAAACGGTCTATGTGGTGGCAGTCCGAAACTTAATTTATGGGTGACATGGAACCATTCAGTGTCGGAATAAAATACTAGCGCTTTCGCATGGTGTCCCACCATCAATGAAGATGGATAAAACTTAACATCCCGTCCTGTATTATCTATACTTCGAAAAGTGGAATCCCCTAGTCCTATGGCAAGTAACGTCGATATGAGGAGAAAAATCATATTTTTCATGTTTGGCAAAACTCCTGAACCGCTGGTTCCCCTTTGTTTTACCTCTTGTTGCCCAAACGTTAATTACCTGTGGGATGGAGCATTCCGCTGATTAAAATTATCAAGCAATTTCTTAGATAATATGTTTTCTGCGGGCTCCCATGTGGCTTGACTTATTGGGTACCCAACCCATTTGACCTTATATTCTACTTTTCCCTTTCTTTCCCGTTTACTAAGGATTTGTTCAGCGTCGAAGATTTCCTCGTTATCTATCTCTATTGATTCTTCCTGTGGTTCTTCCTCACCGGAGGATTCGCTGATCTCTTCTGGCTCTGTCTCCCGACTTTGTTCCTGGCTTTGACTTACTACTCTATTCGGTTGTTCCTGTCTATCATTATCTTGAAAACTTTGATCAGGTATATCGCATTCTTCAATATCGTCTCCGGCTATTTGCTCGGGAGGTTCTATTGGTCTATCGTCTGGGTCAAAGTAAGGCTTTATGCGATTAGCGTGTACTGTCGTATATACCATACGATTGTTACCTGTCCTGAGCTTAAAATGGACAGGAGATAGTCGTTCTATGATGCGAAATGGGCCGTGCCAATTATGTAGTAATTTCTTCGATAATCCCTTCTTTGTTTTGGGTGTGTATACCCAGACGCGTTCTCCTAGAAGGAAATCTGTTTCCTTGCTTTTACGGTCATAGTACATTTTCATCTTCTGTTGCGCGCGTTCGGTATTTTCTCTAGCTATTCGCTGACCTATCTCGATCGCTTCTACGATCCTCGTTCGATGTTCTTCTACAGAAGAAGCCAGGTCCTGAGATACCAGCAAACTGACATCAACAGGAAGTCTGGGTTCTCTTCCGTATAAAAGGTAGAAAGGTGTCTCTCCTGTAGCCTCGGACATCGAAGTCCGGTAGGCGAACAAAACCGAAGGAATAAATGAGTCCCAATCTTTCTGGTTCTTACTGACGTACATTGATAATGATTGCGCCAAGGTGCTATTAAATCTCTCTACTAGACCATCGCACTGTGGATGATATGCCGTTGTATTCAGCTTTCGAATACTTAGTAGTTTGCATACCTCTGTTATCAAGGTCGACATGAAATTACTTCCACGGTCGGAGAGCAAAGTCCTAGGAGCACTATGCCTTGCGACAACCTCGTCTATTAATAACCGAGCAATCGTTGGCGCGTCTATCGTGGATACCGCAAAAGCCTCTGGCCACCTGGTCAGGTAGTCACTAAAGACAACAATATACCTATTGCCAAGTGTGCTAGGAGGAAACGGTCCTAAGCAATCTACGGCTACTCTATCGAACGCTCCCTCTACTGGGATAGGCAAAAGTGGTGCTTTAGTTCGATTCTTAGGAGTCTTTCTCATGGAACAGTCTACACAGGATTTACACCAGTGTTCTACATCTGAGTACATCCCCTTCCAGTAGTATCTCTCTTTTAGTTTACAATACGTTTTCGCTATTCCTAAGTGTCCTGCGGTGACGTCATCATGCATATTTACTAAGATTTCATACTTCAGTGATTGTGGTATAACTAGTTGAGTTCGGAGAGGCTTAGATGTTTTAATTTTGCCCCCTTCTATATGGTAAAGAAGGTCCTCTGAGAGGTGATATGCATCCGCATTCCACAAGATCTTACGGGCTGACCTATCGTTATCTGGGAGTTCCCCTCGCTCTAAGTAATTAATCATGGGGAATACTTCGGGGTCACGCCTCTGTTGTTCTCTTATCTGCGCTAATTGTACACCTGGTGTGGCAATGGCATTAAGGCTAGTCTGTCCATAAGTACGTCTCGAAAGAGCATCTGCATTGCCGTTACTTTTCCCCGCTCTATGCACTATGTCAAAATCGTATTGTTGTATTAGGAGCGACCATCTAGCTAATCTACCGGTCGGATCTTTGATTCCCATTAGCCATCTTAAAGCATTGTGATCCGTATATACGGTAAACTTGCGCCCATATAGGTATGGTTGGAATCTCTTTATCCCCTCAATTACTGCTAGTGCTTCGCGCTCGGTAGCGCTATAATTGCGTTCAGCGCGGGAAAGGTCCCGTCCTGCGTAAGCAATTACTACCTCAGTCTCATTCTGGTATTGGCCTAGTGCCATGCCTATTCCTTCTGCGCTAGCATCAACATACAGCTGGAATGACTTCGCGAAATCTGGGTAAGCTAATATCGGTGCCGAGATTAACGCTCTCTTGAGTTTGTCAAACGCGCGTTGGCAATCGTCTGACCAGTGAAACTGGACTTGCTTGCGCGTCAAATTGGTCAGCGGACTAGCTATTTGTGCAAACCCTTTCACGAAACGCCTATAATAATTTGCGAGACCCAGAAAACTGCGTATATCTTTTACGTTTTTCGGTCGTGGAAAATTTTGGACGGCTGTGATAGTCTCCGGGTTTGTCTTAATACCTTCTGTGGTTACTATGTGGCCTAGGTATAATACCTCCTTCTTGGCAAATTGACATTTCTTGGGATTTAGTTTGACATTTGCTTCCCTAAGACGCTTAAATACTTCTTCGAGATGTGACAGATGTTCACTAAAGGAGCGCGAATACACGATAATATCGTCTAGGTATAATAGACAAGTGCGCCATGTTAGTCCTCTTAAAATATGGCTCATAAGCCTTTGAAAGGAAGACGGGCTATTAGACAACCCAAAGGGCAAGACATTCCATTCATATAACCCATCATGAGTTATGAAGGCCGTCTTTTCACGAGATGTAGGATGCATCTCTATTTGCCAGTACCCCGATTTCAGATCTAACGTTGTAAAGTACTGTGTGTGAACTAGCGCATCTAGAGTGTCGTCTATCCGTGGCAAAGGGAAATTGTCACGCACTGTCACACTATTCAACTGGCGATAATCTACACAAAATCTCATAGTCCCATTTTTCTTAGCTACTAGTACCACTGGCGCTGCCCATGCGCTGGTGGATGGTCGTATGACATCAGCTTCAAGCATCTCCTTTACTTGTTTATCTATCTCTTCCCTTTTCTCTGGCGTTGTTCTATATGGCCTATGGCGTATTGGTGGGTGGCTACCCGTATCTATGGTATGTTGTACTATGGCGCTTCTTCCTAATTCTTGGTTAGAATATGCAAATGTATCCGCATTATCCCTTAATATATATTCGAGTTCAGCTCTCTGTTCTGGCGTTACATCTGAATTTGTTGTCATCTGCCTTATCATTTCTCTTTCTGCAGCGGCATTGGGCCCTAGAGTGTTAATCTTGTTTTCTTTGGAAGAGTGCACAGTTTTGCTTTCCTGTGGGTCTTCTCGCCTAGTTATTAATGACGCTGGCTCTAATGTGCCTAAGGTCGTATCTCCATATATCGTTAGTGGGTTTGCTGCTGGATTCAGCAACCGCACTGGGACATGTCCTTCCTTATTTACGCAAACTAGTGCATGTGCGCCCAAGCACTGATGTCGGTCTAACAACTCCTCTAATGGTTCGAATATGGCCATGTTCTCTTCGTCTTCTACAGAACTTACGTAGGCATTTATGATCGTTTCCGACATAGGAGGAATGCAATATGTTTTCTGAGCATGCACCTTCCTAGCTTGAGCGCTAGCCAATACACTAGATTGGATTGGTAACTGTAGTTCCTGTCGCAGCTCTAACATACCACTCGAGAAATCTATTCTTGACTTATAATATTCTAGAAAATCTTTACCGAGTATTGCATCGTGTGCTAGTCCATCTATAATGGTGACCTCAAAGGGGAACATTGCGCTGGAAACCTCAAGGGGAAGGCTAACCTTACCTCGCACTTTAAGTGGTTCCCCGCTGACCGTTTGCATCCCTATTGTTGAAGTCAACCCTATCCGCTGAAACTGTGAAAAGCGACGCAACTCTTCCCACACGCTAAAATTAACAACTGTTACTGCCGCCCCGGTATCGATCAAAAAATCTACTACTACCTCGCCTATCTTACCGGGTGCTGTAACGCAAGGGGCTGTCGAAAGCCTAACTTTATGTGCTTTACCATTACAGGTGTTTTCTACTTGATTTACACTATGATTCTTAATTGGAGCCATTTCATATTTCTCATCGGTAATTAAAGAGGGTTGTATTCCCTCACACTTCATCTTCCCTTCGACTGGGAGATGTACATCACTAGGAGCTTCCTTTTTGTCTCCTTTATCATCAGGGGTCTTCTTTACCCCGATCTCACAGGGCACCGGTCCATTCGGAACCGTACCCGTTATATCGTCCTTAATCTTCATGATTCTCTTAACAATAGGCGTCTTCGCCTTCTGGGTCCGATTAACTTCGGATATCACTTGAATTTGACTATTAACAACCTCTCGAGGTTCGCGTAAAAAGTTTGGCTCATCAATAACTGGTTCTTCTCGAACCCTGGTGTCTTCGATTGACACCTGTGGCTTAGAAAACTGGTTGACCGGGATATCAACCACATCACTAAAATATCTAGGATTGTTTTGACTTGCTAATATTTCATTATCATAACTACTGTCTATTATAATGTCACTAGGTAAATCAATAGAATTGCACAATGTAACGGCCCCTATTCTCTCCCGACGAGTAGGAGCCTCAACTAGTTTCCCTGGGCAGGGAAATCGCGCCGTGGGGAAGCACGTCCCTGAGAGCCTCGCTGCGCCTCTAGCCTACCTCTCCTGGGGAAATTATCGTTGGGGATTCTAGGGTCTCTAACCCGGCAACGAATGCTTATGTGTCCAGCCCTACCGCACGAGTTGCAAATTGGTTCCCCCGTGGCTGTTCGTCGATTCCGACCATAATTATTTGTATTTGGACGCCGCCTGTTTGTGTCTCGAATTTCGCGCCTTAATTCTCTTACTATTTGTTGGAGGTCATCTCTATTAACAGGTCTGTCTCTATCGTTAGTCATGGGTCTTTGCCTGTTATTTGAGTTTCCATTGTCATAATAAGGCCTATCAAAATTTCCGAACGCCGCTACGGAATTGGCCTTAGCTTGACTTACGGCCATTGCTTTAAGGTTACTAACAATGCTTCCCATCTCACTCATTAAAGCTACCTGTGGTTCAGTATCTGACACAGAACTCTTAAGCCTTGCTAAATATTCGGCATTCTCGAGTGTCTTAGGTTGTTGTAGATATACATAGTTCTTAATCGAGGGTTTTAATCCGCGTGTGAAACAATGTAAGCATTCATCTTTAGGTAACTGTAATCTCTGACACAGCCGTTTTATATCGGCAGCATATTCCGAGATTGACTCTCGTGTTCCCTGGACACGTTTATCCAGCTGCTGGCGCAAAAGCCATCGATTGGCTTCGGGATCAAAATGTTCAACTAAACCTTCTAATACCGACTGTAAGTCATGAAGTTGGGCATCAGTGAGACCATTGTACCAAACCGCGGCATTACCCGTTAGGTATAGCGGGATCGCTGTTAGTCTGCGCTCCTCATTCCACTTCTGGAAATTTGCGAACTGTAAAAATCGCGTAACAAATTCTCTTGCGTCCTCACTTTCTTTCCCGCTAAAGCTTTCTAAAGGTCTCAAGAATCCCCGGGCGCTTGCAATCTCAGAAGAATCCTGAACCTTAGTTTCTAATGCGCCTAGGCGTCGCCCTACTCGATCTTGATCGTGCTCATGACTACCCTGCATGTCCCCGATTTTGGCTATTAGTTCTTCTATGGCTTGAAAAACCTGCTCCTGTGAGTCATTGGTCGTTCCGCCACTCGCACTCCCGGAACACTCATGTCCTACTTCGGTTGAATTCTCACAATCACAATAAGGTGCTTCGGGTTTATCGACCTTCTTTTTAGGTGGCATAATGTATCAAGTTTAACGAAAGGTTTTAGAAAATTAATCGGATTTCTTTTCAATAGAGAACGACCTCGCAACGCACCAATGCAATCTAATACAATTAATCAAAACGACAAGAATTTTAAAGCTAACCGTACATGAGATTATAAGAATTAACTAAAAGTCGTACTATACGTTCATATAATTAATCTACAGTTTTTAACAAAATACGGTGCTAGACCCTATTGGCTTGGATTTCCCCCAACCCTCGGAGCATCTACGCCACTTTCATTCTTCAATCCCGATCCAACGAAATTCTCCATTCAGAATGATTACAAATAGGTACTTCCACTTACCGAGGTTCTCCGCCAAATATGTCACGAGGGTTTTTGCCTTTGCGGCGAGGAACTAGCTCGTCCCTTCGTGGCACAAAATATAGATACTTTCTTGGTTGTACTTGATCTTTATTGTAGACTCTGTACTGTCTTTGACTCTGTATTCAACTCTGTATCTTTCTCTCTTCTGTTCGGTTCTGCCTTCTGTGGTATCTGTGTTCTCTGTATCTAACTACGTGCTACAATCCCTTAAATAATGGTTGCGAGGTTGAGAAGCTGACGTCAAGCCTAATATCAGTTGACGTCATTTACTAGCGTTGTGATTGGTTGCTAAGAACGGTGAATAATAATCGACTAGTTCCCAATTCCCGAGGAGGAATTTGAACTATGTTAAAATTCTATTATTCATCGTACTTGGGGTTAAACCAAAGTTATGCCGTCGCTAGACCTTTAAGCGATCTAACAGGTGCTTAACTAGAATTTAGTCTTTAAACGAAATTTAACGAAATTGGCTAGCTCCAAAGTTGGGACATCAGGCATCAGCTGACAGCGCCCCGCTATGAATATTTCAGCAGCGTACGAGCTAGCAAAACCATAAATTGTCACTTATGATTACAAGATAATATTATCTACAAAATGTCATCTCAGCAACATTTCCAATTAAGACTTGTTGTTTTGTATCTACCGATCTGTCAATTATTCCTTTGCCGCAATTAGTTTCATTTAATAGTACTGACATCTCGATTCCGCAAACATGAGCAGTTTCTGAACAGTCTTTTTACTTGTCATGTTTTCTTCTGCTCTCTATCTTGGAATCGAACTATCAGTGTCTCTTTTCCGACTTTATGGCACTACGGCGAACAACAACATCTGTTTTCCTTAATTAGATATAATTATTTTTCTGTTACTGTATTTTCTTATTCACGTCCCGTCCCTCAGGAAAAATCTCTCCTCACAATAAGCTGAAGATCATCTTGAATATCTCTGGCTGTACAGAATCTGAAACACTAAGTTAAAAAGTTCTATCAAGTTTGAACCTCTGGCATCCTAAGGAGATCGATAGTTCAGTGATATTGTGTGCGATCAAGTAGAATTGAGGACTGATCTGTTGACACCGGCGAGCATTGTCTGCCATATTTCTTGTACACCTGAACTCAGGGGACCGATTTAGGGGTCAGTGAAAAATCCAACTTCCCTCTTTCGCACCTGAAAAATACTTGTTGCAAATCAATATGGTATCGAAAATGGTCAAGAAAATAGGTTTTTGAAGTGAAAAGGGAAATTTTGGAAAAGTGATAAAAATTCGATTTTGATGGCCCTACATAGCCTTATAATTGACTTAGTTGGTGATGGAAGGCTAAGCTGAAGATCATCTTGAATATCTCTGGCTTTACAGAAGCTGAAACACTAAGATAAAAAGTTTAATCAACTTTGAACCTCTGGCATCCTATCGAGATCGATAGTTCAGTGATATCGTGTGCGATCAAGTAGAATTGAGGACTGATCTGTTGACACCGGCGAGCATTGTCTGCAATATTTCTTGTACACCTGAACACAGGGGACCGATCTAGGGGTCAGTGAAAAATCCAACTTCCCTCTTTCGCACCTGAAAATTACTTGTTGCAAATCAATATGGTATCGAAAATGGTCAAGAAAATACGGTTTTGAAGTGAAAATTAAAATTTTTGAAAAATGATGAAAATTCGTGTTTCATGGCCCAACTTAGCCTTATAATTGACTTCGTTGGTGATGGAAGGCTAAGCTGAAGATCATCTTGAATAACTCTGGCTTTACTGAAGCTAGAACACTAAGATAAAAAGACTTATCAACTTTGAACCTCTGGCATCCTATCGACATCGATAGTTCAGTGATATCGTGTGCGGTTAAGTAGAATTAATACTTGATCTATTGACCCCGGCGAGCATTGTCTGCCATATTTCTTGTAGACCTGAACACAAGGCACCGATGTAGGGGTCAATGAAAAATCCAACTTCCCTCTTTCAGACATGAAAATTACTTGTTGAAAATCATTATGGTATCGAAAATGGTCAAGAAAATAGGGTTTTGAAGTGAAAATGAAAATTTTTGAAAAATGACAAAAATTCGTGTTTCATGGCGCAACTTAGCCTTATAATTGACTTCGTTGGTGAGGGAAGGATAAGCTGAAGATCATCTTGAATATCTCTGGCTGTACAGAAGCTGAAACACTAAGTTAAAAAGTTTTATCAAGTTTGAAACTCTGGCATCCTATCGAGATCGATAGTTCAGTGATATCGTGTGCGATCAAGTAGAATTGAGGACTGATCTGTTGACACCGGCGAGCATTGTCTGCTATATTTCTTGTACACCTGAACACAGGGGACCGATCTAGGGGTCAGTGAAAAATCCAACTTCCCTCTTTCGCACCTGAAAAATACTTGTTGCAAATCAATATGGTATCGAAAATGGTCAAGAAAATACGGTTTTGAAGTGAAAATGAAAATTTTTGAAAAATGATAAAAGTTCGTGTTTCATGGCCCAACTTAGCCTTATAATTGACTTCGTTGGTGAGGGAAGGCTAAGCTGAAGATCATCTTGAATAACTCTGGCTTTACTGAAGCTAGAACACTAAGATAAAAAGTTTTATCAACTTTGAACCTCTGGCATCCTATCGAGATCGATAGTTCAGTGATATCGTGTGCGGTTAAGTAGAATTAATACTTGATCTATTGACCCCGGCGAGAATTGTCTGCCATATTTCTTGTAGACCTGAACACAAGGCACCGATGTAATGGTCAGTGAAAAATCCAACTTCACTTTTTCAGACATGAAAATTACTAGTTGAAAATCATTATTGTATCGAAAATGGTCAAGAAAATAGGGTTTTGAAGTGAAAATGAAAATTTTTTAAAAATGATAAAAATTCGTGTTTCATGGCCCAACTTAGCCTTATAATTGACTTCGTTGGTGAGGGAAGGATAAGCTGAAGATCATCTTGAATATCTCTGGCTGTAAAGAAGCTGAAACACTAAGTTAAAAAGTTTTATCAAGTTTGAACCTCTGGCATCCTATCGAGATCGATAATTCAGTGATATCGTGTGCGATCAAGTAGAATTGAGGACTGATCTGTTGACACCGGCGAGCATTGTCTGCCATATTTCTTGTACATCTGAACACAGGGGACCGATCTAGGGGTCAGTGAAAACTCCAACTTCCCTCTTTCGCACCTGAAAATTACTTGTTGCAAATCAATATGGTATCGAAAATGGTCAAGAAATTAGGTTTTTGAAGTGAAAAGGGAAATTTTGGAAAAATGATAAAAATTCGATTTTGATGGCCCAACATAGCCTTATAATTGACTTCGTTGGTGAGGGAAGGATAAGCTGAAGATCATCTTGAATAACTCTGGCTTTACTGAAGCTAGAACACAAAGGTAAAAAGTTTTATCAACTTTGAACCTCTGGCATCCTATCGAGATCGATAGTTCAGTGATATCGTGTGCGGTTAAGTAGAATTAATACTCGATGTATTGACCCCGGCGAGCATTGTCTGCCATATTTCTTGTAGACCTGAACACAAGGCACCGATGTAGGGGTCAGTGAAAAATCCAACTTCCCTCTTTCAGACATGAAAGTTACTTGTTCAAAGTCATTATGGTATCGAAAATGGTCAAGAAAATACGGTTTTGAAGTGAAAATGAAAATTTTTGAAAAATGATAAAAATTCGTGTTTCATGGCCCAACTTAGCCTTATAATTGACTTCGTTGGTGATGTAAGGCTAAGCTGAAGATCATCTTGAATAACTCTGGCTTTACTGAAGCTAGAACACTAAGATCAAAAGTTTTATCAACTTTGAACCTCTGGCATCCTATCCAGATCGATAGTTCAGTGATATCGTGTGCGGTTAAGTAGAATTAATACTTGATCTATTGACCCCGGCGAGCATTGTCTGCCATATTCCTTGTAGACCTGAACACAAGGCACCGATGTAGGGGTCAATGAAAAATCCAACTTCCCTCTTTCAGACATGAAAATTACTTGTTGAAAATCATTATGGTATCGAAAATGGTCAAGAAAATAGGGTTTTGAAGCGAAAATGAAAATTTTTGAAAAATGATAAAAATTTGTGTTTCATGGCCAAACTTAGCCTTATAATTGACTTCGCTGGTGAGGGAAGGATAAGCAGAAGATCATCTTGAATATCTCTGGCTGTACAGAAGCTGCAACACTAAGTTAAAAAGTTTTATCAACTTTGAACCTCTGGCATCCTATCGAGATCGATAGTTCAGTGATATCGTGTGCGATCAAGTAGAATTGAGGACTGATCTGTTGACACCGGCGAGCATTGTCTGCCATATTTCTTGTACACCTGAACTCAGGGGACCGATCTAGGGGTCAGTGAAAAATCCAACTTCCCTCTTTCGCACCTGAAAAATACTTGTTGCAAATCAATATGGTATCGAAAATGGTCAAGAAAATACGGTTTTGAAGTGAAAATGAAACTTTTTGAAAAATGATAAAAATTCGTGTTTCATAGCCCAACTTAGCCTTATAATTGACTTCGTGGGTGAGGGAAGGCTAAGCTGAAGATCATCTTGAATAACTCTGGCTGTACAGAAGCTGAAACACTAAGTTAAAAAGTTTTATCAAGTTTGAAACTCTGGCATCCTATCGAGATCGATAGTTCAGTGATATCGTGTGCGGTTAAGTAGAATTAATACTTGATCTATTGACCCCGGCGAGCATTGTCTGCCATATTCCTTGTAGACCTGAACACAAGGCACCGATGTAGGGGTCAATGAAAAATCCAACTTCCCTCTTTCAGACATCAAAAATTACTTGTTGAAAATCATTATGGTATCGAAAATGGTCAAGAAAATAGGGTTTTGAAGTGAAAATGAAAATTTTTGAAAAATGATAAAAATTCGTGTTTCATGGCCCAACTTAGCCTTATAATTGACTTCGTTGGTGAGGGAAGGATAAGCTGAAGATCATCTTGAATATCTCTGGCTGTACAGAAGCTGAAACACTAAGTTAAAAAGTTTTATCAAGTTTGAAACTCTGGCATCCTATCGAGATCGATAGTTCAGTGATATCGTGTGCGATCAAGTAGAATTGAGGACTGATCTGTTGACACCGGCGAGCATTGTCTGCCATATTTCTTGTACACCTAAACACAGGGGACCGATGTAGGGGTCAGTGAAAAATCCAACTTCCCTCTTTCGCACCTGAAAAATACTTGTTGCAAATCAATATGGTATCGAAAATGGTCAAGAAAATACGGTTTTGAAGTGAAAATGAAAATTTTTGAAAAATAATAAAAATTCGTGTTTCATGGCCCAACTTAGCCTTATAATTGACTTCGTTGGTGAGGGAAGGCTAAGCTGAAGATCATCTTGAATAACTCTGGCTTTACTGAAGCTAGAACACAAAGATAAAAAGTTTTATCAACTTTCAACCTCTGGCATCCTATCGAGATTGATAGTTCAGTGATATCGTGTGCGATGAAGTAGAATTGAGGACTGATCTGTTGACACCAGCGACCATTGTCTGCTATATTTCTTGTAGACCTGAACATAAGGGACCGATGTAGGGGTCAGTGAAAAATCCAACTTCCTTCTTTCGGACATGAAAGTTACTTGTTCAAAGTCATTATGGTATCGAAAATGGTCAAGAAAATTCGGTTTTGAAGTGAAAATGAAAATTTTTGAAAAATGATAAAAATTCGTGTTTCATGGCCCAATTTAGCCTTATAATTGACTTCGTTGGTGAGGGAAGGCTAAGCTGAAGATCATCTTGAATAACTCTGGCTTTACTGAAGCTAGAACACTAAGATAAAAAGTTTTATCAACTTTGAACCTCTGGCATCCTATCCAGATCGATAGTTCAGTGATATCGTGTGCGGTTAAGTAGAATTAATACTTGATCTATTGACCCCGGCGAGCATTGTCTGCCATATTCCTTGTAGACCTGAACACAAGGCACCGATGTAGGGGTCAGTGAAAAATCCACCTTCCCTCTTTCCGAAATGAAAATTACTTCTTGAAAATCATGATGGTATCGAAAATGGTCAAGAAAATAGGGTTTTGAAGTGAAAATGAAAATTTTTGAAAAATGATAAAAATTCGTGTTTCATGGCCCAACTTAGCCTTATAATTGACTTCGTTGGTGAGGGAAGGATAAGCTGAAGATCATCTTGAATATCTCTGGCTGTACAGAAGCTGAAACACTAAGTTAAAAAGTTTTATCAAGTTTGAAACTCTGGCATCCTATCGAGATCGATAGTTCAGTGATATCGTGTGCGATCAAGTAGAATTGAGGACTGATCTGTTGACACCGGCGAGCATTGTCTGCCATATTTCTTGTACACCTAAACACAGGGGACCGATGTAGGGGTCAGTGAAAAATCCAACTTCCCTCTTTCGCACCTGAAAAATACTTGTTGCAAATCAATATGGTATCGAAAATGGTAAAGAAAATACGGTTTTGAAGTGAAAATGAAAATTTTTGAAAAATAATAAAAATTCGTGTTTCATGGCCCAACTTAGCCTTATAATTGACTTCGTTGGTGAGGGAAGGCTAAGCTGAAGATCATCTTGAATAACTCTGGCTTTACTGAAGCTAGAACACAAAGATAAAAAGTTTTATCAACTTTCAACCTCTGGCATCCTATCGAGATTGATAGTTCAGTGATATCGTGTGCGATGAAGTAGAATTGAGGACTGATCTGTTGACACCGGCGACCATTGTCTGCTATATTTCTTGTAGACCTGAACATAAGGGACCGATGTAGGGGTCAGTGAAAAATCCAACTTCCTTCTTTCGGACATGAAAGTTACTTGTTCAAAGTAATTATGGTATCGAAAATGGTCAAGAAAATAGGGTTTTGAAGTGAAAATGAAAATTTTTGAAAAATGATAAAAATTCGTGTTTCATGGCCCAACTTAGCCTTATAATTGACTTCGTTGGTGATGGAAGGCTAAGCTGAAGATCATCTTGAATAACTCTGGCTTTACTGAAGCTAGAACACTAAGATAAAAAGTTTTATCAACTTTGAACCTCTGGCATCCTATCCAGATCGATAGTTCAGTGATATCGTGTGCGGTTAAGTAGAATTAATACTTGATCTATTGACCCCGGCGAGCATTATCTGCCATATTCCTTGTAGACCTGAACACAAGGCACCGATGTAGGGGTCAATGAAAAATCCAACTTCCCTCTTTCAGACATCAAAAATTACTTGTTGAAAATCATTATGGTATCGAAAATGGTCAAGAAAATAGGGTTTTGAAGTGAAAATGAAAATTTTTGAAAAATGATAAAAATTCGTGTTTCATGGCCCAACTTAGCCTTATAATTGACTTCGTTGGTGAGGGAAGGATAAGCTGAAGATAATCTTGAATATCTCTGGCTTTGCAGAAGCTGAAACACTAAGTTAAAAAGTTTTATCAAGTTTGAACCTCTGGCATCCTATCGAGATCGATAGTTCAGTGATATCGTGTGCGATCAAGTAGAATTGAGGACTGATCTGTTGACACCGGCGAGCATTGTCTGCCATATTTCTTGTACACCTGAACATAGGGGACCGATGTAGGGGTCAGTGAAAAATCCAACTTCCCTCTTTCGCACCTGAAAATTGCTTGTTGGAAATCAATATGGTATCGAAAATGGTCAAGAAAATAGGTTTTTGAAGTGAAAAGGGAAATTTTGGAAAAATGATAAAAATTCGATTTTGATGGCCCAACATAGCCTTATAATTGACTTCGTTGGTGAGGGAAGGCTAAGCTGAAGATCATCTTGAATAACTCTGGCTTTACTGAAGCTAGAACACAAAGGTAAAAAGTTTTATCAACTTTGAACCTCTGGCATCCTATCGAGATCGATAGTTCAGTGATATCGTGTGCGATCAAGTAGAATTGAGGACTGATCTGTTGACACCGGCGAGCATTGTCTGCCATATTTCTTGTACACCTAAACACAGGGGACCGATGTAGGGGTCAGTGAAAAATCCAACTTCCCTCTTTCGCACCTGAAAAATACTTGTTGCAAATCAATATGGTATCGAAAATGGTCAAGAAAATACGGTTTTGAAGTGAAAATGAAAATTTTTGAAAAATAATAAAAATTCGTGTTTCATGGCCCAACTTAGCCTTATAATTGACTTCGTTGGTGAGGGAAGGCTAAGCTGAAGATCATCTTGAATAACTCTGGCTTTACTGAAGCTAGAACACAAAGATAAAAAGTTTTATCAACTTTCAACCTCTGGCATCCTATCGAGATTGATAGTTCAGTGATCTCGTGTGCGATGAAGTAGAATTGAGGACTGATCTGTTGACACCGGCCACCATTGTCTGCTATATTTCTTGTAGACCTGAACATAAGGGACCGATGTAGGGGTCAGTGAAAAATCCAACTTCCTTCTTTCGGACATGAAAGTTACTTGTTCAAAGTCATTATGGTATCGAAAATGGTCAAGAAAATACGGTTTTGAAGTGAAAATGAAAATTTTTGAAAAATGATAAAAATTCGTGTTTCATGGCCCAACTTAGCCTTATAATTGACTTCGTTGGTGATGGAAGGCTAAGCTGAAGATCATCTTGAATAACTCTGGCTTTACTGAAGCTAGAACACTAAGATAAAAAGTTTTATCAACTTTGAACCTCTGGCATCCTATCCAGATCGATAGTTCAGTGATATCGTGTGCGGTTAAGTAGAATTAATACTTGATCTATTGACCCCGGCGAGCATTGTCTGCCATATTCCTTGTAGACCTGAACACAAGGCACCGATGTAGGGGTCAATGAAAAATCCAACTTCCCTCTTTCAGACATGAAAATTACTTGTTGAAAATCATTATGGTATCGAAAATGGTCAAGAAAATAGGGTTTTGAAGTGAAAATGAAAATTTTTGAAAAATGATAAAAATTCGTGTTTCATGGCCCAATTTAGCCTTATAATTGACTTCGTTGGTGATGGAAGGCTAAGCTGAAGATCATCTTGAATAACTCTGGCTTTACTGAAGCTAGAACACTAAGATAAAAAGTTTTATCAACTTTGAACCTCTGGCATCCTATCGAGATCGATAGTTCAGTGATATCGTGTGCGGTTAAGTAGAATTAATACTTGATCTATTGACCCCGGCGAGCATTGTCTGCCATATTTCTTGTACACCTGAACATAGGGGACCGATGTAGGGGTCAGTGAAAAATCCAACTTCCCTCTTTCAGACATGAAAATTGCTTGTTGGAAATCAATATGGTATCGAAAATGGTCAAGAAAATAGGTTTTTGAAGTGAAAAGGGAAATTTTGGAAAAATGATAAAAATTCGATTTTGATGGCCCAACATAGCCTTATAATTGACTTCGTTGGTGAGGGAAGGCTAAGCTGAAGATCATCTTGAATAACTCTGGCTTTACTGAAGCTAGAACACAAAGGTAAAAAGTTTTATCAACTTTGAACCTCTGGCATCCTATCGAGATCGATAGTTCAGTGATATCGTGTGCGATCAAGTAGAATTGAGGACTGATCTGTTGACACCGGCGAGCATTGTCTGCCATATTTCTTGTACACCTAAACACAGGGGACCGATGTAGGGGTCAGTGAAAAATCCAACTTCCCTCTTTCGCACCTGAAAAATACTTGTTGCAAATCAATATGGTATCGAAAATGGTCAAGAAAATACGGTTTTGAAGTGAAAATGAAAATTTTTGAAAAATAATAAAAATTCGTGTTTCATGGCCCAACTTAGCCTTATAATTGACTTCGTTGGTGAGGGAAGGCTAAGCTGAAGATCATCTTGAATAACTCTGGCTTTACTGAAGCTAGAACACAAAGATAAAAAGTTTTATCAACTTTCAACCTCTGGCATCCTATCGAGATTGATAGTTCAGTGATCTCGTGTGCGATGAAGTAGAATTGAGGACTGATCTGTTGACACCGGCCACCATTGTCTGCTATATTTCTTGTAGACCTGAACATAAGGGACCGATGTAGGGGTCAGTGAAAAATCCAACTTCCTTCTTTCGGACATGAAAGTTACTTGTTCAAAGTCATTATGGTATCGAAAATGGTCAAGAAAATACGGTTTTGAAGTGAAAATGAAAATTTTTGAAAAATGATAAAAATTCGTGTTTCATGGCCCAACTTAGCCTTATAATTGACTTCGTTGGTGATGGAAGGCTAAGCTGAAGATCATCTTGAATAACTCTGGCTTTACTGAAGCTAGAACACTAAGATAAAAAGTTTTATCAACTTTGAACCTCTGGCATCCTATCCAGATCGATAGTTCAGTGATATCGTGTGCGGTTAAGTAGAATTAATACTTGATCTATTGACCCCGGCGAGCATTGTCTGCCATATTCCTTGTAGACCTGAACACGAGGCACCGATGTAGGGGTCAATGAAAAATCCAACTTCCCTCTTTCAGACATGAAAATTACTTGTTGAAAATCATTATGGTATCGAAAATGGTCAAGAAAATAGGGTTTTGAAGTGAAAATGAAAATTTTTGAAAAATGATAAAAATTCGTGTTTCATGGCCCAACTTAGCCTTATAATTGACTTCGTTGGTGAGGGAAGGATAAGCTGAAGATCATCTTGAATATCTCTGGCTTTGCAGAAGCTGAAACACTAAGTTAAAAAGTTTTATCAAGTTTGAACCTCTGGCATCCTATCGAGATCGATAGTTCAGTGATATCGTGTGCGATCAAGTAGAATTGAGGACTGATCTGTTGACACCGGCGAGCATTGTCTGCCATATTTCTTGTACACCTGAACATAGGGGACCGATCTAGGGGTCAGTGAAAAATCCAACTTCCCTCTTTCGCACCTGAAAATTACTTGTTGGAAATCAATATGGTATCGAAAATGGTCAAGAAAATAGGTTTTTGAAGTGAAAAGGGAAATTTTGGAAAAATGATAAAAATTCGATTTTGATGGCCCAACATAGCCTTATAATTGACTTCGTTGGTGAGGGAAGGCTAAGCTGAAGATCATCTTGAATAACTCTGGCTTTAATGAAGCTAGAACACAAAGGTAAAAAGTTTTATCAACTTTGAACCTCTGGCATCCTATCGAGATCGATAGTTCAGTAATATCGTGTGCGGTTAAGTAGAATTAATACTTGATGTATTGACTCCGGCGAGCATTGTCTGCCATATTTCTTGTAGACCTGAACACAAGGGACCGATGTAGGGGTCAGTGAAAAATCCAACTTCCCTCTTTCAGACATGAAAGTTACTTGTTCAAAGTCATTATGGTATCGAAAATGGTCAAGAAAATACGGTTTTGAAGTGAAAATGAAAATTTTTGAAAAATGATAAAAATTCGTGTTTCATGGCCCAACTTAGCCTTATAATTGACTTCGTTGGTGATGGAAGGCTAAGCTGAAGATCATCTTGAATAACTCTGGCTTTACTGAAGCTAGAACACTAAGATAAAAAGTTTTATCAACTTTGAACCTCTGGCATCCTATCCAGATCGATAGTTCAGTGATATCGTGTGCGGTTAAGTAGAATTAATACTTGATCTATTGACCCCGGCGAGCATTGTCTGCCATATTCCTTGTAGACCTGAACACAAGGCACCGATGTAGGGGTCAATGAAAAATCCAACTTCCCTCTTTCAGACATGAAAATTACTTGTTGAAAATCAATATTGTATCGAAAATGGTCAAGAAAATAGGGTTTTGAAGTGAAAATGAAAATTTTTTAAAAATGATAAAAATTCGTGTTTCATGGCCCAACTTAGCCTTATAATTGACTTCGTTGGTGAGGGAAGGATAAGCTGAAGATCATCTTGAATATCTCTGGCTTTGCAGAAGCTGAAACACTAAGTTAAAAAGTTTTATCAAGTTTGAACCTCTGGCATCCTATCGAGATCGATAGTTCAGTGATATCGTGTGCGATCAAGTAGAATTGAGGACTGATCTGTTGACACCGGCGAGCATTGTCTGCCATATTTCTTGTACACCTGAACATAGGGGACCGATCTAGGGGTCAGTGAAAAATCCAACTTCCCTCTTTCGCACCTGAAAATTACTAGTTGGAAATCAATATGGTATCGAAAATGGTCAAGAAAATAGGTTTTTGAAGTGAAAAGGGAAATTTTGGAAAAATGATAAAAATTCGATTTTGATGGCCCAACATAGCCTTATAATTGACTTCGTTGGTGAGGGAAGGCTAAGCTGAAGATCATCTTGAATAACTCTGGCTTTACTGAAGCTAGAACACAAAGGTAAAAAGTTTTATCAACTTTGAACCTCTGGCATCCTATCGAGATCGATAGTTCAGTGATATCGTAAGCGATTAAGTAGAATTAATACTTGATGTATTCACCCCGGCGAGCATTGTCTGCCATATTTCTTGTAGACCTGAACACAAGGCACCGATGTAGGGGTCAGTGAAAAATCCAACTTCCCTCTTTCAGACATGAAAATTACTTGTTGAAAATCATTATGGTATAGAAAATGGTCAAGAAAATAGTGTTTTAAAGCGAAAATGAAAATTTTTGAAAAATGATAAAAATTTGGGTTTCATGGCCAAACTTAGCCTTATAATTGACTTCGCTGGTGAGGGAAGGATAAGCTGAAGATCATCTTGAATATCTCTGGCTGTACAGCAGCTGAAACACTAAGTTAAAAAGTTTTATCAACTTTGAACCTCTGGCATCCTATCGAGATCGATAGTTCAGTGATATCGTGTGCGATCAAGTAGAATTGAGGACTGATCTGTTGACACCGGCGAGCATTGTCTGCCATATTTCTTGTACACCTCAACAATGGGGACCGATCTAGGGGTCAGTGAAAAATCCAACTTCCCTCTTTCACACCTGAAAAATACTTGTTGCAAATCAATATGGTATCGAAAATGGTCAAGAAAATACGGTTTTGAAGTGAAAATGAAACTTTTTGAAAAATGATAAAAATTCGTGTTTCATGGCCCAACTTAGCCTTATAATTGACTTCGTGGGTGAGGGAAGGCTAAGCTGAAGATCATCTTGAATAACTCTGGCTTTACTGAAGCTAGAACACAAAGATCAAAAGTTTTATCAACTTTGAACCTCTGGCATCCTATCGAGATCGATAGTTCAGTGATATCGTTTGCGATCAAGTAGAATTGAGGACTGATCTGTTGACACCGGCGAGCATTGTCTGCCATATTTCTTGTACACCTGAACATAGGGGACCGATCTAGGGGTCAGTGAAAAATCCAACTTCCCTCTTTCGCACCTGAAAATTACTTGTTGGAAATCAATATGGTATCGAAAATGGTCAAGAAAATAGGTTTTTGAAGTGAAAAGGGAAATTTTGGAAAAATGATAAAAATTCGATTTTGATGGCCCAACATAGCCTTATAATTGACTTCGTTGGTGAGGGAAGGCTAAGCTGAAGATCATCTTGAATAACTCTGGCTTTACTGAAGCTAGAACACAAAGGTAAAAAGTTTTATCAACTTTGAACCTCTGGCATCCTATCGAGATCGATAGTTCAGTGATATCGTGTGCGGTTAAGTAGAATTAATACTTGATGTATTGACCCCGGCGAGCATTGTCTGCCATATTTCTTGTAGACCTGAACACAAGGGACCGATTTAGGGGTCAGTGAAAAATCCAACTTCCCTCTTTCAGACATGAAAGTTACTTGTTCAAAGTCATTATGGTATCGAAAATGGTCAAGAAAATACGGTTTTGAAGTGAAAATGAAATTTTTTGAAAAATGATAAAAATTCGTATTTCATGGCCCAACTTAGCCTTATAATTGACTTCGTTGGTGATGGAAGGCTAAGCTGAAGATCATCTTGAATAACTCTGGCTTTACTGAAGCTAGAACACTAAGATAAAAAGTTTTATCAACTTTGAACCTCTGGCATCCTATCCAGATCGATAGTTCAGTGATATCGTGTGCGGTTAAGTAGAATTAATACTTGATCTATTGACCCCGGCGAGCATTGTCTGCCATATTCCTTGTAGACCTGAACACAAGGCACCGATGTAGGGGTCAATGAAAAATCCAACTTCCCTCTTTCAGACATGAAAATTACTTGTTGAAAATCATTATGGTATCGAAAATGGTCAAGAAAATAGGGTTTTGAAGTGAAAATGAAAATTTTTTAAAAATGATAAAAATTCGTGTTTCATGGCCCAACTTAGCCTTATAATTGACTTCGTTGGTGAGGGAAGGATAAGCTGAAGATCATCTTGAATATCTCTGGCTTTGCAGAAGCTGAAACACTAAGTTAAAAAGTTTTATCAAGTTTGAACCTCTTACATCCTATCCAGATCGATAGTTCAGTGATATCGTGTGCGATCAAGTAGAATTGAGGACTGATCTGTTGACACCGGCGAGCATTGTCTGCCATATTTCTTGTACACCTGAACATAGGGGACCGATCTAGGGGTCAGTGAAAAATCCAACTTCCCTCTTTCACACCTGAAAAATACTTGTTGCAAATCAATATGGTATCGAAAATGGTCAAGAAAATACGGTTTTGAAGTGAAAATGAAACTTTTTGAAAAATGATAAAAATTCGTGTTTCATGGCCCAACTTAGCCTTATAATTGACTTCGTGGGTGAGGGAAGGCTAAGCTGAAGATCATCTTGAATAACTCTGCCTTTACTGAAGCTAGAACACAAAGATCAAAAGTTTTATCAACTTTGAACCTCTGGCATCCTATCGAGATCGATAGTTCAGTGATATCGTGTGCGGTTAAGTAGAATTAATACTTGATCTATTGACCCCGGCGAGCATTGTCTGCCATATTCCTTGTAGACCTGAACACAAGGCACCGATGTAGGGGTCAATGAAAAATCCAACTTCCCTCTTTCAGACATGAAAATTACTTGTTGAAAATCACTATGGTATCGAAAATGGTCAAGAAAATAGGGTTTTGAAGTGAAAATGAAAATTTTTTAAAAATGATAAAAATTCGTGTTTCATGGCCCAACTTAGCCTTATAATTGACTTCGTTGGTGAGGGAAGGATAAGCTGAAGATCATCTTGAATATCTCTGGCTTTGCAGAAGCTGAAACACTAAGTTAAAAAGTTTTATCAAGTTTGAACCTCTTACATCCTATCGAGATCGATAGTTCAGTGATATCGTGTGCGATCAAGTAGAATTGAGGACTGATCTGTTGACACTGGCGAGCATTGTCTGCCATATTTCTTGTACACCTGAACATAGGGGACCGATCTAGGGGTCAGTGAAAAATCCAACTTCCCTCTTTCACACCTGAAAAATACTTGTTGCAAATCAATATGGTATCGAAAATGGTCAAGAAAATACGGTTTTGAAGTGAAAATGAAACTTTTTGAAAAATGATAAAAATTCGTGTTTCATGGCCCAACTTAGCCTTATAATTGACTTCGTGGGTGAGGGAAGGCTAAGCTGAAGATCATCTTGAATAACTCTGGCTTTACTGAAGCTAGAACACAAAGATCAAAAGTTTTATCAACTTTGAACCTCTGGCATCCTATCGAGATCGATAGTTCAGTGATATCGTGTGCGATCAAGTAGAATTGAGGACTGATCTGTTGACACCGGCGAGCATTGTCTGCCATATTTCTTGTACACCTGAACATAGGGGACCGATCTAGGGGTCAGTGAAAAATCCAACTTCCCTCTTTCGCACCTGAAAATTACTTGTTGGAAATCAATATGGTATCGAAAATGGTCAAGAAAATAGGTTTTTGAAGTGAAAAGGGAAATTTTGGAAAAATGATAAAAATTCGATTTTGATGGCCCAACATAGCCTTATAATTGACTTCGTTGGTGAGGGAAGGCTAAGCTGAAGATCATCTTGAATAACTCTGGCTTTACTGAAGCTAGAACACAAAGGTAAAAAGTTTTATCAACTTTGAACCTCTGGCATCCTATCGAGATCGATAGTTCAGTGATATCGTGTGCGGTTAAGTAGAATTAATACTTGATGTATTGACCCCGGCGAGCATTGTCTGCCATATTTCTTGTAGACCTGAACACAAGGGACCGATTTAGGGGTCAGTGAAAAATCCAACTTCCCTCTTTCAGACATGAAAGTTACTTGTTCAAAGTCATTATGGTATCGAAAATGGTCAAGAAAATACGGTTTTGAAGTGAAAATGAAATTTTTTGAAAAATGATAAAAATTCGTATTTCATGGCCCAACTTAGCCTTATAATTGACTTCGTTGGTGATGGAAGGCTAAGCTGAAGATCATCTTGAATAACTCTGGCTTTACTGAAGCTAGAACACTAAGATAAAAAGTTTTATCAACTTTGAACCTCTGGCATCCTATCCAGATCGATAGTTCAGTGATATCGTGTGCGGTTAAGTAGAATTAATACTTGATCTATTGACCCCGGCGAGCATTGTCTGCCATATTCCTTGTAGACCTGAACACAAGGCACCGATGTAGGGGTCAATGAAAAATCCAACTTCCCTCTTTCAGACATGAAAATTACTTGTTGAAAATCATTATGGTATCGAAAATGGTCAAGAAAATAGGGTTTTGAAGTGAAAATGAAAATTTTTTAAAAATGATAAAAATTCGTGTTTCATGGCCCAACTTAGCCTTATAATTGACTTCGTTGGTGAGGGAAGGATAAGCTGAAGATCATCTTGAATATCTCTGGCTTTGCAGAAGCTGAAACACTAAGTTAAAAAGTTTTATCAAGTTTGAACCTCTTACATCCTATCGAGATCGATAGTTCAGTGATATCGTGTGCGATCAAGTAGAATTGAGGACTGATCTGTTGACACCGGCGAGCATTGTCTGCCATATTTCTTGTACACCTGAACATAGGGGACCGATCTAGGGGTCAGTGAAAAATCCAACTTCCCTCTTTCGCACCTGAAAATTACTTGTTGGAAATCAATATGGTATCGAAAATGGTCAAGAAAATAGGTTTTTGAAGTGAAAAGGGAAATTTTGGAAAAATGATAAAAATTCGATTTTGATGGCCCAACATAGCCTTATAATTGACTTCGTTGGTGAGGGAAGGCTAAGCTGAAGATCATCTTGAATAACTCTGGCTTTACTGAAGCTAGAACACAAAGGTAAAAAGTTTTATCAACTTTGAACCTCTGGCATCCTATCGAGATCGATAGTTCAGTGATATCGTGTGCGGTTAAGTAGAATTAATACTTGATGTATTGACCCCGGCGAGCATTGTCTGCCATATTTCTTGTAGACCTGAACACAAGGGACCGATTTAGGGGTCAGTGAAAAATCCAACTTTCCTCTTTCAGACATGAAAGTTACTTGTTCAAAGTCATTATGGTATCGAAAATGGTCAAGAAAATACGGTTTTGAAGTGAAAATGAAATTTTTTGAAAAATGATAAAAATTCGTGTTTCATGGCCCAACTTAGCCTTATAATTGACTTCGTTGGTGATGGAAGGCTAAGCTGAAGATCATCTTGAATAACTCTGGCTTTACTGAAGCTAGAACACTAAGATAAAAAGTTTTATCAACTTTGAACCTCTGGCATCCTATCCAGATCGATAGTTCAGTGATATCGTGTGCGGTTAAGTAGAATTAATACTTGATCTATTGACCCCGGCGAGCATTGTCTGCCATATTCCTTGTAGACCTGAACACAAGGCACCGATGTAGGGGTCAATGAAAAATCCAACTTCCCTCTTTCAGACATGAAAATTACTTGTTGAAAATCATTATGGTATCGAAAATGGTCAAGAAAATAGGGTTTTGAAGTGAAAATGAAAATTTTTTAAAAATGATAAAAATTCGTGTTTCATGGCCCAACTTAGCCTTATAATTGACTTCGTTGGTGAGGGAAGGATAAGCTGAAGATCATCTTTAATATCTCTGGCTTTGCAGAAGCTGAAACACTAAGTTAAAAAGTTTTATCAAGTTTGAACCTCTGGCATCCTATCGAGATCGATAGTTCAGTGATATCGTGTGCGATCAAGTAGAATTGAGGACTGATCTGTTGACACCGGCGAGCATTGTCTGCCATATTTCTTGTACACCTGAACATAGGGGACCGATCTAGGGGTCAGTGAAAAATCCAACTTCCCTCTTTCGCACCTGAAAATTACTTGTTGGAAATCAATATGGTATCGAAAATGGTCAAGAAAATAGGTTTTTGAAGTGAAAAGGGAAATTTTGGAAAAATGATAAAAATTCGATTTTGATGGCCCAACATAGCCTTATAATTGACTTCGTTGGTGAGGGAAGGCTAAGCTGAAGATCATCTTGAATAACTCTGGCTTTACTGAAGCTAGAACACAAAGGTAAAAAGTTTTATCAACTTTGAACCTCTGGCATCCTATCGAGATCGATAGTTCAGTGATATCGTGTGCGATTAAGTAGAATTAATACTTGATGTATTCACCCTGGCGAGCATTGTCTGCCATATTTCTTGTAGACCTGAACACAAGGCACCGATGTAGGGGTCAGTGAAAAATCGAACTTCCCTCTTTCAGACATGAAAATTACTTGTTGAAAATCATTATGGTATAGAAAATGGTCAAGAAAATAGTGTTTTGAAGCGAAAATGAAAATTTTTGAAAAATGATAAAAATTTGGGTTTCATGGCCAAACTTAGCCTTATAATTGACTTCGCTGGTGAGGGAAGGATAAGCTGAAGATCATCTTGAATATCTCTGGCTGTACAGCAGCTGAAACACTAAGTTAAAAAGTTTTATCAACTTTGAACCTCTGGCATCCTATCGAGATCGATAGTTCAGTGATATCGTGTGCGATCAAGTAGAATTGAGGACTGATCTGTTGACACCGGCGAGCATTGTCTTCCATATTTCTTGTACACCTGAACACAGGGGACCGATCTAGGGGTCAGTGAAAAATCCAACTTCCCTCTTTCACACCTGAAAAATACTTGTTGCAAATCAATATGGTATCGAAAATGGTCAAGAAAATACGGTTTTGAAGTGAAAATGAAACTTTTTGAAAAATGATAAAAATTCGTGTTTCATGGCCCAACTTAGCCTTATAATTGACTTCGTGGGTGAGGGAAGGCTAAGCTGAAGATCATCTTGAATAACTCTGGCTTTACTGAAGCTAGAACACAAAGATAAAAAGTTTTATCAACTTTGAACCTCTGGCATCCTATCGACATTGATAGTTCAGTGATATCGTGTGCGATGAAGTAGAATTGAGGACTGATCTGTTGACCCCGGCGACCATTGTCTGCCATATTTCTTGTAGACCTGAACACAAGGGACCGATGTAGGGGTCAGTGAAAAATCCAACTTCCCTCTTTCAGACATGAAAGTTACTTGTTCAAAGTCATTATGGTATCGAAAATGGTCAAGAAAATACGGTTTTGAAGTGAAAATGAAAAGTTTTGAAAAATGATAAAAATTCGTGTTTCATGGCCCAACTTAGCCTTATAATTGACTTCGTTGGTGATGGAAGGCTAAGCTGAAGATCATCTTGAATAACTCTGGCTTTACTGAAGCTAGAACACTAAGATAAAAAGTTTTATCAACTTTGAACCTCTGGCATCCTATCCAGATCGATAGTTCAGTGATATCGTGTGCGGTTAAGTAGAATTAATACTTGATCTATTGACCCCGGCGAGCATTGTCTGCCATATTCCTTGTAGACCTGAACACAAGGCACCGATGTAGGGGTCAATGAAAAATCCAACTTCCCTCTTTCAGACATGAAAATTACTTGTTGAAAATCATTATGGTATCGAAAATGGTCAAGAAAATAGGGTTTTGAAGTGAAAATGAAAATTTTTGAAAAATGATAAAAATTCGTGTTTCATGGCCCAACTTAGCCTTATAATTGACTTCGTTGGTGAGGGAAGGATAAGCTGAAGATCATCTTGAATATCTCTGGCTTTGCAGAAGCTGAAACACTAAGTTAAAAAGTTTTATCAAGTTTGAACCTCTGGCATCCTATCGAGATCGATAGTTCAGTGATATCGTGTGCGATCAAGTAGAATTGAGGACTGATCTGTTGACACCGGCGAGCATTGTCTGCCATATTTCTTGTACACCTGAACATAGGGGACCGATCTAGGGGTCAGTGAAAAATCCAACTTCCCTCTTTCGCACCTGAAAATTACTTGTTGGAAATCAATATGGTATCGAAAATGGTCAAGAAAATAGGTTTTTGAAGTGAAAAGGGAAATTTTGGAAAAATGATAAAAATTCGATTTTGATGGCCCAACATAGCCTTATAATTGACTTCGTTGGTGAGGGAAGGCTAAGCTGAAGATCATCTTGAATAACTCTGGCTTTACTGAAGCTAGAACACAAAGGTAAAAAGTTTTATCAACTTTGAACCTCTGGCATCCTATCGAGATCGATAGTTCAGTGATATCGTGTGCGATTAAGTAGAATTAATACTTGATGTATTCACCCTGGCGAGCATTGTCTGCCATATTTCTTGTAGACCTGAACACAAGGCACCGATGTAGGGGTCAGTGAAAAATCGAACTTCCCTCTTTCAGACATGAAAATTACTTGTTGAAAATCATTATGGTATAGAAAATGGTCAAGAAAATAGTGTTTTGAAGCGAAAATGAAAATTTTTGAAAAATGATAAAAATTTGGGTTTCATGGCCAAACTTAGCCTTATAATTGACTTCGCTGGTGAGGGAAGGATAAGCTGAAGATCATCTTGAATATCTCTGGCTGTACAGCAGCTGAAACACTAAGTTAAAAAGTTTTATCAACTTTGAACCTCTGGCATCCTATCGAGATCGATAGTTCAGTGATATCGTGTGCGATCAAGTAGAATTGAGGACTGATCTGTTGACACCGGCGAGCATTGTCTTCCATATTTCTTGTACACCTGAACACAGGGGACCGATCTAGGGGTCAGTGAAAAATCCAACTTCCCTCTTTCACACCTGAAAAATACTTGTTGCAAATCAATATGGTATCGAAAATGGTCAAGAAAATACGGTTTTGAAGTGAAAATGAAACTTTTTGAAAAATGATAAAAATTCGTGTTTCATGGCCCAACTTAGCCTTATAATTGACTTCGTGGGTGAGGGAAGGCTAAGCTGAAGATCATCTTGAATAACTCTGGCTTTACTGAAGCTAGAACACAAAGATAAAAAGTTTTATCAACTTTGAACCTCTGGCATCCTATCGAGATTGATAGTTCAGTGATATCGTGTGCGATGAAGTAGAATTGAGGACTGATCTGTTGACCCCGGCGACCATTGTCTGCCATATTTCTTGTAGACCTGAACACAAGGGACCGATGTAGGGGTCAGTGAAAAATCCAACTTCCCTCTTTCAGACATGAAAGTTACTTGTTCAAAGTCATTATGGTATCGAAAATGGTCAAGAAAATACGGTTTTGAAGTGAAAATGAAAAGTTTTGAAAAATGATAAAAATTCGTGTTTCATGGCCCAACTTAGCCTTATAATTGACTTCGTTGGTGATGGAAGGCTAAGCTGAAGATCATCTTGAATAACTCTGGCTTTACTGAAGCTAGAACACTAAGATAAAAAGTTTTATCAACTTTGAACCTCTGGCATCCTATCCAGATCGATAGTTCAGTGATATCGTGTGCGGTTAAGTAGAATTAATACTTGATCTATTGACCCCGGCGAGCATTGTCTGCCATATTCCTTGTAGACCTGAACACAAGGCACCGATGTAGGGGTCAATGAAAAATCCAACTTCCCTCTTTCAGACATGAAAATTACTTGTTGAAAATCATTATGGTATCGAAAATGGTCAAGAAAATAGGGTTTTGAAGTGAAAATGAAAATTTTTGAAAAATGATAAAAATTCGTGTTTCATGGCCCAACTTAGCCTTATAATTGACTTCGTTGGTGAGGGAAGGATAAGCTGAAGATCATCTTGAATATCTCTGGCTTTGCAGAAGCTGAAACACTAAGTTAAAAAGTTTTATCAAGTTTGAACCTCTGGCATCCTATCGAGATCGATAGTTCAGTGATATCGTGTGCGATCAAGTAGAATTGAGGACTGATCTGTTGACACCGGCGAGCATTGTCTGCCATATTCCTTGTTCACCTGAACTCAGGGGGCCGATCTAGGAGTCAGTGAAAAATCCAACTTCCCTCTTTCGCAGCTGAAAAATACTTGTTACAAATCAATTTGGTATCGAAAATGGTCAAGAAAATAGGTTTTTGAAGTGAAAATGAAAATTTTTGAAAAATGATAAAAATTCGATTTTGATGGCCCAACATAGCCCTATAATTGACTTCGTTGGTGAAGGAAGGATAAGCTGAAGATCATCTTGAATATCTCTGGCTTTACAGAAGCTGAAACACTAAGTTAAAAAGTTTTATCAACTTTGAACCTCTGGCATCCTATCGAGATCGATAGTTCAGTGATATCGTGTGGGATTAAGTACAATTGAGGACTGATCTGTTGACCTCGGCGAGCATTGTCTGCCATATTTCTTGTAGACCTGAACACAGGGGACAGATCTAGGGGTCAGTGAAAAATCCAACTTCCCTCTTTTCCACCTGAAAATTACTAGTTGAAAATCATTATGGTATCGAAAATGGTCAAGAAAATACGGTTTTGAAGTGAAAATGAAAATTTTTGAAAAATGATAAAAATTCGTGTTTCATGGCCCAACTTAGCCTTATAATTGACTTCGTTGGTGAGGGAAGGCTAAGCTGAAGATCATCTTGAATAACTCTGGCTTTACTGAAGCTAGAACACTAAGATAAAAAGTTTTATTAACTTTGAACCTCTGGCATCCTATGGAGATCGATAGTTCAGTGATATCGTGTGCGATCATGTAGAATTGAGGACTGATCTGTTGACACCGGCGAGCATTGTCTTCCATATTTCTTGTACACATGAACACAGGGGACCGATCTAGGGGTCAGTGAAAAATCCAACTTCCCTCTTTCGCACCTGAAAAATACTTGTTGCAAATCAATATGGTATCGAAAATGGTCAAGAAAATAGGTTTTTGAAGTGAAAAGGGAAATTTTGGAAAAATGATAAAAATTCGATTTTGATGGCCCTACATAGCCTTATAATTGACTTCGTTGGTGATGGAAGGCTAAGCTGAAGATCATCTTGAATATCTCTGGCTTTACAGAAGCTGAAACACTAAGTTAAAAATTTTTATCAAGTTTGAACCTCTGGCATCCTATCGAGATCGGTAGTTCAGTGATATCGTGTGCGATCAAGTAGAATTGAGGACTGATCTGTTGACACCGGCGAGCATTGTCTGCCATATTTCTTGTACACCTGAACACAGGGGACCGATCTAGGGGTCAGTGAAAAATCCAACTTCCCTCTTTCGCACCTGAAAATCTCTTGTTGCAAATCAATATGGTATCGAAAATGGTCAAGAAAATAGGTTTTTGAAGTGAAAATGAAAATGTTTGAAAAATGATAAAAATTCGATTTTGATGGCCCAACATAGCCTTATAATTGACTTCGTTGGTGAAGGAAGGATAAGCTGAAGATCATCTTGAATATCTCTGGCTTTACTGAAGCTAGAACACTAAGATAAAAAGTTTTATCAACTTTGAACGTCTGGCATCCTATCGAGATCGATAGTTCAGTCATATCGTGTGCGGTTAAGTAGAATTAAAACTTGATGTATTGACCCTGGCGAGCATTGTCTGCCATATTTCTTGTAGACCTGAACACAAGGCACCGATGTAGGGGTCAGTGAAAAATCCAACTTCCCTCTTTCAGACATGAAAATTACTTGTTGAAAATCATTATGGTATAGAAAATGGTCAAGAAAATAGGGTTTTGAAGTGAAAATGAAAATTTTTGAAAAATGATAAAAATTCGTGTTTCATGGCCCAACTTAGCCTTATAATTGACTTCGTTGGTGAGGGAAGGCTAAGCTGAAGATCATCTTGAATATCTCTGGCTTTACAGAAGCTAGAACACTAAGTGAAAAAGTTTTACCAACTTTTAACCTCTGGCATCTTATCGAGATCGATAGTTCAGTGATATCGTGATCGATTAAGTAAAATTGAGACCTGATCGATTGACCCATGCGAACATTGTCTGCTATATTTCTTGTAGACCTAAACACAGGGGACCGATCTAGGGGTCAGTGAAAAATCCAACTTCCCTATTTCGCACCATAAAATTACTTGTTGAAAATCAATATGGTATCGAAAATGGTCAAGAAAATAGGATTTTGAAGTGAATATTAAAATTTTGGAAAAATGATAAAAATTCGTTTTTGATGGCCCAACATAGCCCTATAATTGACTTCGTTGGTGAGGGAAGCCTAAGCTGAAGATCATCTTGAATAACTCTGGCTTTACTGAAGCTAGAACACTAAGTTAAAAAGTTTTATCAACTTTGAACCTCTGGCATCCTATCGAGATCGATAGTTCAGTGATATCGTGTGCGATTAAGTAGAATTAATACTTGATCTATTGACCCCGGCGAGTATTGTCTGCCATATTTCTTGTGCACCTGAACACAGGGGACCGATCTAGGAGTCAGTGAAAAATCCAACTTCCCTCTTTTGCACCTGAAAATTACTTGTTGAAAATCATTATGGTATCGAAAATGGTCAAGAAAATAGGATTTTGAAGTGAAAATGAAAATTTTGGAAAAATGATAAAAATTCGTGTTTCATGGCCCAACATCAGATGATTCTGGGCACATATTATCGGATACCACAGAATATCGTCGATATACTATATAAATCTTTATATATTGTAGGATACTTGAAAATGTTATTAAATATCCAAAAACATAATCGGATAGCCCAGAATATGATCGGTTACTCCAGAATATGATTTTGGATACTCCAGAATATGATTTTGGATCCTCCAGAATATGATTTTGGATCCTCCAGAATATGATTTTGGATCCTCCAGAATATGATTTTGGATCCTCCAGAATATGATTTTGGATCCTCCAAAATATGGTTTTGGATCCTCCAGAATATGAATTTGGATCGTCCATAATATTGTTTTGGATCCTCCAGAATATGATTTTGGATCCTCCAGAATATGATTTTGGATCCACCAGAATATGATTTTGGATACTCCAGAATATGGTTTTGGATCCTCCAGAATATGATTTTGGATACTCCAGAATATGGTTTTGGATCCTCCAGAATTATGATTTTCGATCCTCCAGAATATGGTTTTGGATCCTCCAGAATATGATTTTGGATCCTCCAGAATATGATTTTGGATCCTCCAGAATATGATTTTGGATCCTCCAGAATATGGTTTTTGATCCTCCATAATATGAATTTGGATCGTCCATAATATTGTTTTGGATCCTCTAGAATATGATTTTGGTTCCTCCAGAATATGATTTTGGATCCTCCAGAATATGATTTTGGATCCTCCAGAATATGATTTTGGATCCTCCAGAATATGGTTTTGGATCCTCCAGAATATGATTTTGGATACTCCAGAATATGGTTTTGGATCCTCCAGAATTATGATTTTCGATCCTCCAGAATATGGTTTTGGATCCTCCAGAATATGATTTTGGATCCTCCAGAATATGATTTTGGATCCTCCAGAATATGGCTTTGGATCCTCGAGAATATGATTTTGGATCCTCCAGAATATGATTTTGGATCCTCCAGAATATGATTTTGGATACTCCAGAATATGATTTTGGATACTCCAGAATATGATTTTGGATACTCCAGAATATGATTTTGGATCGTCCATAATATTGTTTTGGATCCTCCAGAATATGATTTTGGATCCTCCAGAATATGATTTTGGATCCTCCAGAATATGATTTTGGATCCTCCAGAATATGGTTTTGGAACTTCCAGAATATGATTTTGGATACTCCAGAATATGGTTTTGGATCCTCCAGAATATGATTTTGGATCCTCCAGAATATGATTTTGGATCCTCCAGAATATGGCTTTGGATCAAGCCGAATATCATTTTGGATCCTCAGGAATATGCTTTTGGATCCTCGAGAATATGATTTTGGATCCTCCAGAATATGTTTTTGGACCCTTCAGAATTTGATTTTGGATCCTCCAGAATATGATTTTGGATCCTCCAGAATATGATTTTGGATACTCCAGAATATGATTTTGGATACTCCAGAGTATGATTTTGGATGCTCAAAAAATGCATGTTCGGATACTTCAGAATATCATGGAATATTTCTATAATATATATAACCATAATCATCTTCATGTAAGATTCAGTTTTATGGAGTTAATTTGTTTTTATTGATTGATTTACCGGGACCATACTTCCAGACATCGATTGCTGAAGCATCGTATGGACTTACGGCTACGCTGGAGATTTCGGCCCCAACACCGCTATCCCGGGAGGACATTACTGACTGATCAGGAAGCTCGGCCCCCAAGCCTAAGGGAGAGGTTAGTCGGCCCCTAGACCGTAGATGATTAACCCCTTGCTATGACCAGCACACCCGGTATGTCGTTTGAAGTGCTGATGCTTTTGTCGCTTTGGTTATTTTTTTCCATGTGGGATGTGTTTAGAAAAACTCATATGTGACGTATGCGCAGATCAGTGATGGTGTAAAAATCAGAACTGAGTTTTTATTGTTTTATCTCTTAAATACCGCTTTGCAAAGAGACATTTTTGGTGTTACAAGTGAGATATGTTTATGCACACGTACAAGGACTGCGCATGCGTATATAAGTATATTGATCATCAATAAAAAAAAAAACACCCAAACAAACAAATAAACAAACAAACAAACAAAAGGAAAACGATCTAAAGGTGCCGTTCAGATTTTCAGTCTCCTCACACGTAAACTTGAGGGCTCTGCAAAATCCGAGTTAAAGTTTATAATAAAGAATTAGAGAAATCTCAATCCCAGTAATGGCTAAATCCCAGTCCCAGGGCATAAAAACCTGTCAGCCCGGCCAAAAAAGGTGAATCCCACTTCCTATCATTTCACCCCTTCAGGACCATCTTTATGAGAGTCCTCTTTTAGAAACACAGCCTTTTATGTAAAATCAACACTTTATTGGACCTCATTTGACTTACATAAAATGACCCTCAATAAGTATGTGGAAGCTTGCCAAGGACGTGGCTAGCAGTTCATGGTGGAATATCGTATACACACCTTCTATATGTATATAGACGGCTAGACTCTAAAATAATCAGCCGTAAAGAAAGCCTGAATCTTAAGCTTTAGTCGTGAAGAGGAATACCCCATTGAAGCCATCATTTCATGTACATTCTCATTCTTTACGTTCGTCCAATCTATCTCGTGTACATTCTTATTCTGATGCACCCATCCAATCCATCTCGTGTATATTCTTATTCTGATACACCCATCCAATCCATCCCGTAAATCAGTCTTCTAATTCTGAAGAACTAACCCAATCCATCCCATGTACATTCTTATTCTGATGCGTCCATCCAATCCATCTCGTGTACATTCTTATTCTGATACAGCCATCCAATCCATCCCGTGAACATTCTTATCCTGATACACGCATCCAATCGATCTCGTAGACCTTCTTATGCTGTTGCACCTATCCAATCCATCCCATGAACATTCTAATTCTGAAGCACCAATCCAATCCATCTCGCGTACATTCTTATTCTGATGCACCAATCCAATCCATCTGGTGTACATTCTTATTCTGATGTAGCAATCCAATCCATCCCGTGATCATACTATTTCTGAAGCACCAATCCAATCCATCTCGTGTACATTCTTATTCTGATACACCCATCCAATCCATCTCGTGTACATTCTTATTCTGATGAGCCCATCAAATCCATCTCGTGTACATTCTTATTCTGATGCACCCATCCAATCCATCTCGTGTACATTCTTATTCTGATGCACCCATCCAATCCATCTCGTGTACATTCTTAATCTGATACACCCATATAACACCTTATAATTGACTTCGTTGGTGAAGGAAGGATAAGCTGAAGATCATCTTGAATATCTCTGGCTTTACAGAAGCTGAAAAACTAAGTTAGAAAGTTTTATCAACTTTGAACCTCTGCCATCCAATCGAGATCGATAGTTCAGTGATATCGTGTGCGATCAAGTAGAATTGAGGACTGATCTTTTGACACCGGCGAGCATTGTCTGCCATATTTCTTGTAGACCTGAACACAAGGGACTGATGTAGGGGTCAATGAAAAATCCAACTTCCTTCTTTCGGACAGTAAAATTACTTGTTGAAAATCATTATGGTATCGAAAATGGTCAAGAAAATAGGGTTTTGAAGTGAATATTAAAATTTTGGAAAAATGATAAAAATTCGTGTTTCATGGCCCAACATAGCCTTATAATTGACTTCGTTGGTGAAGGAAGGATAAGCTGAAGATCATCTTGAATATCTCTGGCTTTACAAAAGCTGAAACACTAAGTTAAAAAGTTTTATCAACTATGAACCTCTGGCATCTTATCAAGATCGATAGTTCAGTGATATCGTGTGCGATCAAGTAGAATTGAGGACTGATCTGTTGAAACCGGCGAGCATTGTCTGCCATATTTCTTGTAGACCTAAAAACAGGGGACCGATCTAGGGGTCAGTGAAAAATCCAACTTCCCTCTTTCGCACCTGAAAAATACTTGTTGCAAATCAATATGGTATCGAAAATGGTCAAGAAAATAGGCTTTTGAAGTGAATATGGAAATTTTGGAAAAATGATAAAAATTCGTTTTTGATGTCCCAACATAGGCCTACATTTGACTTCGTTGGTGATTGAAGCCTAAGCTGAAGATCATCTTGAATATCTCTGGCTTTACAGAAGATAGAACACTAAGTGAAAAAGTTTTACCAACTTTTAACCTCTGGCATCTTATCGAGATCGATAGTTCAGTGATATCGTGATCGATTAAGTAAAATTGAGACCTGATCGATTGACCCATGCGAACATTGTCTGCTATATTTCTTGTAGACCTAAACACAGGGGACCGATCTAGGGGTCAGTGAAAAATCCAACTTCCCTATTTCGCACCATAAAATTACTTGTTGAAAATCAATATGGTATCGAAAATGGTCAAGAAAATAGGATTTTGAAGTGAATATTAAAATTTTGGAAAAATGATAAAAATTCGTGTTTCATGGCCCAACTTAGCCTTATAATTGACTTCGTTGGTGAGGGAAGCCTAAGCTGAAGATCATCTTGAATAACTCTGGCTTTACTGAAGCTAGAACACTAAGTTAAAAAGTTTTATCAACTTTGAACCTCTGGCATCCTATCGAGATCGATAGTTCAGTGATATCGTGTGCGATTAAGTAGAATTAATACTTGATCTATTATTGACCCCGGCGAGCATTGTCTGCCATATTTCTTGTACACCTGAACACAGGGGACCGATCTAGGAGTCAGTGAAAAATCCAACTTCCCTCTTTCGCACCTGAAAATTACTTGTTGAAAATCATTATGGTATCGAAAATGGTCAAGAAAATAGGATTTTGAAGTGAAAATGAAAATTTTGGAAAAATGATAAAAATTCGTGTTTCATGGCCCAACATCAGATGATTCTGGGCACATATTATCGGATACCACAGAATATCGTCGATATACTATATAAATCTTTATATATTGTAGGATACTTGAAAATGTTATTAAATATCCAAAAACATAATCGGATACCCCAGAATATGATCGGTTACTCCAGAATATGATTTTGGATACTCCAGAATATGATTTTGGATCCTCCAGAATATGATTTTGGATCCTCCAGAATATGATTTTGGATCCTCCAGAATATGGTTTTGGATCCTCCAGAATATGAATTTGGATCGTCTATAATATTGCTTTGGATCCTCCAGAATATGATTTTGGATCCTCCAGAATATGATTTTGGATCCACCAGAATATGATTTTGTATCCTCCAGAATATGGTTTTGGATCCTCCAGAATATGATTTTGGATACTCCAGAATATGGTTTTGGATCCTCCAGAATTATGATTTTCGATCCTCCAGAATATGGTTTTGGATCCTCCAGAATATGATTTTGGATCGTCCAGAATATGATTTTGGATCGTCCAGAATATGATTTTGGATCCTCCAGAATATGATTTTGGATCCTCCAGAATATGAATTTGGATCGTCCATAATATTGTTTTGGATCCTCCAGAATATGATTTTGGATCCTCCAGAATATGATTTTGGATCCTCCAGAATATGATTTTGGATCCTCCAGAATATGGTTTTGGAACTTCCAGAATATGATTTTGGATACTCCAGAATATGGTTTTGGATCCTCCAGAATATGATTTTGGATCCTCCAGAATATGATTTTGGATCCTCCAGAATATGGCTTTGGATCAAGCCGAATATCATTTTGGATCCTCAGGAATATGCTTTTGGATCCTCGAGAATATGATTTTGGATCCTCCAGAATATGTTTTTGGACCCTTCAGAATATGATTTTTGATCCTCCAGAATATGATTTTGGATCCTCCAGAATATGATTTTGGATACTCCAGAATATGATTTTGGATACTCCAGAGTATGATTTTGGATACTCCAGAGTATGATTTTGGATGCTCAAAAAATGCATGTTCGGATACTTCAGAATATCATGGAATATTTCTATAATATATATAACCATAATCATCTTCATGTAAGATTCAGTTTTATGGAGTTAATTTGTTTTTATTGATTGATTTACCGGGACCATACTTCCAGACATCGATTGCTGAAGCATCGTATGGACTTACGGCTACGCTGGAGATTTCGGCCCCAACACCGCTATCCCGGGAGGACATTACTGACTGATCAGGAAGCTCGGCCCCCAAGCCTAAGGGAGAGGTTAGTCGGCCCCTAGACCGTAGATGATTAACCCCTTGCTATGACCAGCACACCCGGTATGTCGTTTGAAGTGCTGATGCTTTTGTCGCTTTGGTTATTTTTTTCCATGTGGGATGTGTTTAGAAAAACTCATATGTGACGTATGCGCAGATCAGTGATGGTGTAAAAATCAGAACTGAGTTTTTATTGTTTTATCTCTTAAATACCGCTTTGCAAAGAGACATTTTTGGTGTTACAAGTGAGATATGTTTATGCACACGTACAAGGACTGCGCATGCGTATATAAGCATATTGATCATCATAAAAAAAAACAACACCCAAACAAACAAATAAACAAACAAACAAAAGGAAAACGATCTAAAGGTGCAGTTTAGATTTTCTTTCTCCTCACACGTAAACTTGAGGGCTCTGCAAAATCCGAGTTAAAGTTTATAATAAAGAATTAGAGAAATCTCAATCCCAGTAATGGCTAAATCCCAGTCCCAGGGCATAAAAACCTGTCAGCCCGGCCAAAAAAGGTGAATCCCACTTCCTATCATTTCACCCCTTCAGGACCATCTTTATGAGAGTCCTCTTTTAGAAACACAGCCTTTTATGTAAAATCAACACTTTATTGGACCTCATTTGACTTACATAAAATTACCCTCGATAAGCATGTGGAAGCTTGCCAAGGACGTGGCTAGCAGTTCATGGTGGAATATCGTATACACACCTTCTATATGTATATAGACGGCTAGACTCTAAAATAATCAGCCGTAAAGAAAGCCTGAATCTTAAGCTTTAGTCGTGAAGAGGAATACCCCATTGAAGCCCTCATTTCATGTACATTCTCATTCTTTACGTTCGTCCAATCTATCTCGTGTACCTTCTTATTCTGATGCACCCATCCAATCCATCCCATGAACATTCTAATTCTGAAGCACCAATCCAATCCATCTCTTATACATTCTTATTCTGATGCGTCCATCCATTCCACCTCGTGTACATTTTCATTCTGACACACCCATCCAACCCATCTCGTGTATATTCTTATTCTGATACACCCATCCAATCCATCCCGTAAATCAGTCTTCTAATTCTGAAGCACTAACCCAATCCATCCCGTGAACATTCTTATTCTGATGCGTCCATCCAATCCATCTCGTGTACATTCTTATTCTGATACACCCATCCAATCCATCTCGTGTACATTCTTATTTTGATACAGCCATCCAATCCATCCCGTGAACATTCTTATACTGATACACGCATCCAATCCATCTCGTAGACCTTCTTAGGCTGTTGCACCCATCCAATCCATCCCATGAACATTCTAATTCTGAAGCACCAATCCAATCCATCTCGTGTACATTCTTATTCTGATGCACCCATCCAATCCATCTGGTGTACATTCTTATTCTGATGTACCAATCCAATCCATCCCATGAACATTCTAATTCTGAAGCACGAATCCAATCCATCTCGTGTACATTCTTATTCTGATGCACCCATCCAATCCATCTCGTGTACATTCTTATTCTGATACACCCATCCAATCCATCTCGTGTACATTCTTATTCTGATGAACCCATCAAATCCATCCCGTGTACATTCTTATTCTGATGCGTCCATCCAATCCATCTCGTGTACATTCTTATTCTGATACACCCATCCAATCCATCTCGTGTACATTCTTAATCTGATACACCCATCCAATCCATCCCGTGAACATTCTTATACTGATACACGCATCCAATCCATCTCGTAGACCTTCTTAGGCTGTTGCACCCATCTAATCCATCCCATGAACATTCTAATTCTGAAGCACCAATCCAATCCATCTCGTGTACATTCTTATTCTGATGCACCCATCCAATCCATCTGGTGTACATTCTTATTCTGATGTACCAATCCAATCCATCCCATGAACATTCTAATTCTGAAGCACGAATCCAATCCATCTCGTGTACATTCTTATTCTGATGCACCCATCCAATCCATCTCGTGTACATTCTTATTTTGATACACCCATCCAATCCATCTCGTGTACATTCTTATTCTGATGAACCCATCAAATCCATCCCGTGTACATTCTTATTCTGATGCGTCCATCCAATCCATCTCGTGTACATTCTTATTCTGATACACCCATCCAATCCATCTCGTGTACATTCTTAATCTGATACACCCATCTAACACCTTATAATTGACTTCGTTGGTGAAGGAAGGATAAGCTGAAGATCATCTTGAATATCTCTGGCTTTACAGAAGCTAGAACCCCAAGTTAAAAAGTTTTACCATCTTTGAACCTCTGTAATCCTATCGAGAGCGATAGTTCAGTGATATCGTGATCGATTAAGTAAAATTGAGACCTGATCGATTGACCCCGGCGAGCATTGTCTGCTATATTTCTTGTAGACCTGAACACAGGGGACCCATCTAGGGGTCAGTGAAAAATCCGACTTCCCTCTTTCGCACCTGAAAATTACTTGTTGAAAATCAATATGGTATCGAAAATGGTCAAGAAAATAGGGTTTTAAAGTGAAAATGAAAATTTTGGAAAAATGATAAAAATTCGTTTTTGATGGCCCAACATAGCCTTATAATTGACTTCGTTGGTGAAGGAAGGATAAGCTGAAGATCATCTTGAATATCTCTGGCTTTACAGAAGCTGAAACACTAAGTTTAAAAGTTTTATCAGCTTTCAACCTCTGGCATCCTATCGAGATCGATAGTTCAGTGATATCGTGTGCGATTAAGTAGAATTGAGGACTGATCTGTTCACCCCGGCGAGCATTGTCTGCCATATTTCTTGTAGACCTGAAAACAGGGGACCGATGTAGGGGTCAGTGAAAAATCCTACTTCCCTTTTTGGGACCTGAAAAATACTTGTTGAAAATCAATATCGTATCGAAAATGGTCAAGAAAATAGGGTTTTGAAGTGAATAGCTTAGTGTAACTAGCTCATGTGTGAAGATTATAACTTTATTAGTTAAATTTAGCAAGACGAAATAACGGTCTCATTCTACTGAAAAACAATATTTTTACTGCGAGTCATTTGCTTTACAAATTTTAAACTGTAAATAAGTAATTCATTCCGTGTAAAAGATTGAACTAAAGCTTTGCCGTTTTGTCTTCTACAATCTTTCCATTAATCCGACTTAAGAATTGAAATATATATAAATGTCAATAAACATGTATCATGAGACTACATTCTTTTGTTGTCTGTTTAATATTTTTTGTTTTAAACTATTTGTAGTCTACTTAGAGTTTATTAGCTAGTACTTGTGAATAATAGTGTGTATTAGTCTAGTAATTGTTGAACGGGTTTATCTAGCCCAGGGAGGTGAGAAGCAAGGACCATGGAGCTCCCTAAATTGAGTAAAATTGAGGGAATAAAATTTCCCGTGTTTTGAATGGGAATTGCAACATTACTGGGTTACCTTTGGTAGCCCAGTCATAAAATACCTTTTTTTTTTCCTGGTTCCTTTGCAACAAAATGGTAGAATTGTGCAATGGTACCCAGGGATCTTCAGAACCTCGCCAAAGAGGCCTTGACAGACATCTACTTGAAGGGTTCTCGTCCATAGTCTGATCAATTGGCATGTGGAAGCTGTCAGTGCCACTAGGTTGCCAATTGATTAAAAGAGGGTGGAGCTATTGAAAGCAGTATTATCTGTAGATCAATACCAAGGGAAAAACTAGCCAATATTTAATTCATGTTATATTTGATACTCATGTCAAAGTATTACCACCAGTACGAAAAACTAAGCGTGAAAAGGGTTGTTGTAGTTAAAGCGGTCCTCACCCAAGTTTTAAATACAGTCAATAAGCAATCATTGGACGAGGTTGAGCAAAATGTCGTGATTTGTTAGTGGACACTAACAAATCTCGATATTTTGTGATAACCGAGTTCAATAATTGTTTTATCATTCAAATTATATTTTCTAATCTTTGAGGGGCAGTGCGAGTCAAACCATAACAAAGAAGTCAGCTCATTTTTTCAGGGAAGCGAGCCATTGTCAAATGCAGCGTTACTGCGCATGAGCAAACCGTTATTTGCAGTAAGATGGCTCTGCACCGTAATGCGCATGAGCAGACCGTTATTTGTAGGCAGTTATTTGCAGTTCTCTCGGCCAATCAAAATGACGGAAAAAATAATTTGAATGATAATATCATTAATGTTGTACAACAAAAAAAACATTTAGACCAAAAGAAATTTCACATAATACCTAATACACTTGCTCTAAATGCTCGATACCAGCAAACATTGTATAAGTAGAGTTCATGATTATTATTATCTGTTCATTGTTACTCATTATAGAGTTTGAAACCAGAATTTATATCGTCTAAAACAAATAAACAAATCATCACGTGATACTTCTCTTGGTCTTTAACACAGGACAACCTTTTTGACAATGATTGTATATCTAGTGGAATTCAAGAAGATGGATGGCATGGATTTGCTTTAATTTTTGATACATGTATACTTCAACTTTTATTCTCACAAATTTTTGGAAACTATGTTATTGGTATTGAGAAGAGACATGCAACTAGGGCCGCTTGGCATTGAAGTGCGCTGTGATTGGTCGCTTCATTTGTTCACTTGACAACCTGGTAGGCAAAGTATCAATGTGGGACCTAGGCCCACCCAAAGCCTCTTGTAGAGGCCTTAATTTGAACACCACATCAAACGTATTGTCCTTTTTCAATGAGAAGTCCACCTGCTATGGACTGGTTTTGAGTGGTAGTCTCGCTCGAGAGATTGGATCTAAGAACTGTCCAAGTTTGGGCTGCCTGTGGTAAAAGAATTCGGAGAGGTCCTGAAAGCACGTGTACCAACCAAGATGGCGGACGAAGAAAGACTTGTTTGAAGGCCATAAATTAGCTTGTTTTTCTTGTCCAGTAATCGTTTTAAGCTCTATAAACGTTTAAAAATAATCTTTTTACATCATGTCTTCATCTTCCCCAACAACGTTGAAATCAAAGTAAGTCAGATACTAAGATATTTTGATACTAAGATATTTTGGCTGTTTAGTTCGAGATGAAAAATCCACCAAAACCGATCTTGGAATCTCTATTTAGAAGGCTAGCGTACTGAACACTAAGTTAATAACAGTCTTGAATTATATGTATTACTCTAGCTATGAGGTCACCTCAAAGATCGAAGCACTGTACACTGGAGGAAAAGTTCAGGTAAGAAAAACCTGTGGCCGTTTAACTAACTGTGTTGTGCTAACACACTTTTTTAAGTTTGTAAAAGTACAGTATAGACGTGACAATATTTTGCAGTGTCTGAGTATTCTGATTGGATAAACAGTAATCTGGTATGCAATCTGGTCTGCTTGAAAACATATAATTTTGAATCAGCTGAGAGAACCCAACAAAAGCTTGTGGGTATGACCTTGGCCATCTTTACCTAGAGAGTGCGCTGGAAGAGGGAGGTGGAAGCATCACAGCGGGCGTGCAGGAGGCTAGGGTGTCCGTGTAATTATGAAAATCGCAGTAATTTCACAATGTGGACCATTAACTCTATTATTACCTGCTGTTTTCTTCTTCACATTAAAGATATGCCCCAGATTGTACAGCTATTTTAAAAAACATTTGGTGAAGACATGCTGCTAGCTTAAAATATACAGCTAATTGAAAAAATGTTGTCGTCGAATGTCTCCGCGAACACTTGACTAACCAGAATGAGAGCATGGGTAAAATCACAGAAGCGGTTGAATTCTTCACTGATTAAATTAATATGCGCCAGGCTTATGCACAGTATGAAAGTTGCAGAATTGCGAACATCTTTGACTGAATATTCATACAGACTTTTGTCTTCCTTTTGCAAGACCCAAAGACAAACGTTGAAAGGGTTGCTGCTTGTGTTATCTCATTAGCAAGCAAAAACAACCTCTTTACAGCAAATAATTAAGCGCTTCAGCAATTTCTACCCATGCTCCGTTTCAGTTCAGTCGCGTAGTTGTGGAGCCGGTCAGTGACAATGTTTTTTCAAATGACTATATTGACTAAATAATGTCAGCACAAAATAAAATGTGCTGGAAAAGCTTGCAGACAAAGTTTGGGAAAATCCCATATTGTTGTAACCTTTCACTGTGTGCTTTCATACACCCCAAGAATCAAATCATACAAGTGAGGCTATTGGGTCGATAATATGCTTGTTGTTCATTGGTATGCGTCCATGATATCTGCTATTCTAAAGGTTTTCGTTTCTATAGTTTTCAGGAGATGAAGACCATGTCTTCTGCTTATGTACAGAAAAGGTTCAGGTTGTTCAAGTTGATAATGGAAAAATTCTCCATTCTTTGGAAGAGGTGAAAAAAATGAATATTATACCTATAGAGAAATATGCCGATGGGACAGAAGAGTTGTTATATATCCATGTGTATTTTATAGTTATAACTGTATATTAACTGTATAGGTGTAAGCAATAAAGTTTTTCCAAAAAAATATTTCTGGAGAGTGGGAGGGTTGGGGTGGGGTAATTAGGATTTTCCATTTGGGTTGGGGTTTGGGGACGACATTTAATTACCAATTGGTATACCAATTGCAGCACACCTGAATGCAGCTCAATTTGGAGGGCAAAACAATAGGTTCCAATTCTCAGAAGATTAAAATTATTTTGTTCTGCCCTCCAAATTGAGCTGTTCTGATGATGTCATTCAAGAGGAATTTAAAAAAGAAACTTTAAACAAGGGAGAGAATCAACAACAAACTCTACTCAGGATACATGCATGTATAACACCAAGCCTGGCAAGACTTGAACCCAGATGGCAGTTAAAGGGTTTTCATATCTTAGCCACTCATGACCTTTATGAATTGAAGTAGACATGTTGAAATGTTAAACTGCACTGTTTCATGATTAGTAACACTCTTAGGGAGTTTAATTGCATGTGGATATTTATTATATTTTGAATAATTCAATGATCCTGTGTATTTTCTAGGAAGGAGATGTGATTTCATGTTTTGCTGCATCTCCTGATGATCAAGTAAGTCACAACAATTAACAATATTTATGTAACAAATTACATACCTATGCCTACGATTTTTCGTGATACGCCATTGCGCGAAAGGTTTATACCATGTAACATGCCAGATAAAACGATTTTTAGAGTAACTTCAACTTCAGGCAACACGTTGCAAGTTTCTGATTTGAAGTCAAAACCTTGCAACTCAAAATGACAAATTTTTCACAGCGTTGTGCAAAATATTGTCATTGCAAATCGACTTGTGTAACATCAGCTTTAAAGACCCTGAGTGTTGGTTCAGCTTCAGTTGAATTGAATACCAAAGCTTCACCCACTCAAATTCATTATTTTATTCTCAGTTTTTAGTGACAGCCGGAAAGAATTTGCTATTAAGACAGTGGGATTGGAAAGAAGGGAAACAGATGAAAACATGGAAGGTAAAACTTTTTGCCCTTTTTGTATCACTTACTCGAGATGTACTTCCAACATAACTATATTTTTTACTGTAATATTTTAGGCCATCCATGTTGCTCCAATCTCTTCAATGGTGTTTGACTCAACATCAACTCTTCTTGCAACAGGTTTGTATAATTTGAATCCTAGGGGCGCCACCTTGTCAGTACAGTATAACTCTGATTACTGGTAAACTGATACTGGATTTTCCAATGATAATAGCAAATGTACGAAAAGTATCTGCATCTGCACGAAATGTTTTGAATTTTTAAAAATAATTTTCTTCCTACTTACCACCCAAAAACGTAAAGCATTATGGGGGGGGGGGGGGGGTGAAAATGGTGAATGGAAAAATGTGTGGACAAATAACAAATGATGAAGCTATTTACTCATTGACAGATCTCTCATTATCTTTTAGGATCAAGTGATAGTACAATAAAAGTCTGGGATATTATAAAACAGTACTACACACACAACCTGAAGGGATCCCAAGGTGTTGTTAGGTAAACATATTAAACATATTGTTATGATGTAAACTTAATGTCTGGTCTCGAGGTGAATAGAACTTTCTGTTTTGCTAAAAGTATGCTAAACTTTGAAATAATAATTAAGCCATTTGAAAAATTTGTTGAATTACTAAACTCTTTAAATCTCGTATATTATCTCAGATAATCTCAGATATGTTGATCTGGACATGATCTTTCAGGGTGGTAGAGGCGGTTTTCATGAGAAAAATCTCACCTTTCTTATCTGAATAATCAGCTCGCTTGCATAAAGCCTATAAAACCACAAGGTACAGTCATTGTTGGATATTAAATACATGCTTCTCAAGTGATTTTTTCATTACCTTTAGCCTGGTAAAGTTTCATCCTGACTCTGAGGTCTTGCAGCTTTTTTCTGCTTCTGATGATTGTAAAATAAGAATCTGGGATCTTAACAAGAGCAGGTGAGGAGTCATTTGAGATGTATTCATTAATTAAAAATAATTTGGTTAACATTTTAGTTCTAAAGTCACATTTTGTAGTAACAATATCCATGGCAGTACTTTATAAAATCAACATGTGAGTTGAGTTACAAATATACATAGAATATAATATACAGTACCTTACTCGCCAATTGGAGTCTCCTGTAGCTCAGTGGCAGAGGATCTGACTAGTACATGGTTGTGGGTTCGATTCCCATCTGGGGCTCAGAATTTTTTTCTGAGTCCATTTCACAGTATGGTACAATCATATACACATTTCAACCCATCATAGGCATACCATGTTAAGCAGAATATATAATGTAGTGGTAGTGTGTGTGTGAGTGACAGTGGGCCAAATTGGAAACCAGTATTAAGTTACTGAATTCGGATCCCACTATAAAAAAAAGTGATTGGTTGATTGATAATACTTATACCATATATATGCACTAGTTACTATTGTAGGATTCTTTTGTTTTCAGGTGTATTGTGGTTCTAGAGAGTCATTTTAGTGTTGTTACATCTCTTGCATTCAATCCATCTCACAAGACAATGATCAGGTTAGTAATAATGTACTGGCACTAGTACGTACTGTTTCTTAATGACACCAGTATTTGATCAAACCAACTTAATTACAGCGCTTTTCATATTTCCGCGACTTAACTGACTCAAGGCGTCTGGTGTTTTGGCTTGGACCGTTAATCAAATTTACGATGAGCAGAGTTCATTCCAATTGAGCGACAAGGAAATTCTAGACAGCGTCCTAGACAGCCATTTTCAAACGGGAATTTCTTAATCGTTCATGATCGGAATGAACTCAGCTCATCGTAAATTTGATTGATGTAGTCTAAAACGCTAGACATCGCAGAAATATGATAAGCACTGTAACTTACGCGCAGCTAGGGAAAACTAGCTTTAGTTTGTCTTGTATAGCATGATAGATGAAAATAAATTTTTGGAGCCTTTGAGTACTGAACAATATCGTAACTTAGTCTTGTCTTAATGTTCTTTCAACAGTTCAAGTAGAGATAATGTCCTTAACATGTGGGATCTTGAGAACATCCATCAACCAAACAGAAAACCACCAAGAACTGTACCATGCTATGAGGTTAGTTACACCACTACTCATCATCATCATCATCACTCATTGTGCCAGCAGGTGCATAAGGCCCTCGCACTATTCTTCTAACCTGCTCTGCTCTCATTCCAACTGTGTCATACAGTCATTCTCACCATCTCTCCTTAGTACGTCCTATCCAGACTACTCATGGTATGCTCTTACTGAGAATGTAACATAAAACAGAACAACCCAAGAAAGACCAAGCTATGCCATTTCTTTATTCCATTCCCTTAAGATAATACAATTTTTGATTTGTATGCATGCATTCCCTAACAGTCCCTGGCTAGAGTATGTGCATTTTCCCTTAACAGGGCTTCTGACAGAATGCAGAAAACTAAAAATATTTTTGAAATGCACATTTTACTTTGAATTGTTAGGGTGTAGAATCTGTTGTCATGGTAACAGGAGACCAGTGCCTGTCTGTATTTGATGATGAAGATGAAGACTACTTCATTACTGCAGGGAGTAAAGGTAACTTGGGAATTAAAGCAGAAATATTTTACTTTACAACAAAAAAAAAACAAGCATCATGTCATGTTTATATTAAAAGACAACAAAATTTACTCCCGTGGAATGAAGAGGATTGAATCCAAGGGTCTTTTTAGCTACATGTACGTACTTACTCTTGATTCCCTGAGAATTCAACCATAGGCCTACCCAAGTAGTCTATAGCCTATAGTCTATAGGCTATAGCCATGGACATTTGCTCATTTCAGATTTCAGATTCTGTCAGTAACATTGTAGTTGTTCATTCACAGGTCAGCTTCGATTCTGGAATCTAAAAACAGGCAAATGTGTGCATACACTGTCTGTTAAGGAGAACATAAGCATTGATGATGAAAATCCACAGCATATTGTTCATGCTACTTTGTGTAAAAAGAAGAACATGTTGTCGGTAGTCACTTTTGATCATAATATCATGATGTATGATCTACAGACACTCAAGAAAACAAAACAGGTAATCAGGGTTGTTGGTACATATAGGGTGTCAGTGGGTTGTTGGTAGGGTGTGGGTAGGGTGTCAGTGGGTTGTTGGTAGGGTGTCAGTGGGTTGTTGGTAGGGTGTGGGTAGGGTGTCAGTGGGTTGTGGGTAGGGTGTCAGTGGGTTGTTGGTAGGGTGTGGGTAGGGTGTCAGTGGGTTGTTGGTAGGGTGTGGGTAGGGTGTCAGTGGGTTGTGGGTAGGGTGTCAGTGGGTTGTTGGTAGGGTGTGGGTAGGGTGTCAGTGGGTTGTTGGTAGCCTGGTGTCATTGGGTCGTTGGTAGGGTGTGGGTATGGTGTCAGTGGTTGTTGGTAAGGTGTTGGTAGGGTGTTGATGGGTTGTTAGTAGAATGCATTTGGTTATTAATAAGTAGAATGTCAGTTGGTGATTGTAAAGGATATTTGGAGTATTAGGTAGTTTCATCAGATTATTTTCATGATTGTTTCAATCAGATTAACTCTGGGTTTACTATATATTTTGTTTCTTCTTTTTACAATATGTTGTAAACAATTTTAATTTGTTTTTACAGCTTGTAGGATATAATGATGATATCCTTGACATGTGCTTTGCTGGACCTGACAATAATCATCTAGCTGTTGCAACCAATAGTAACGATATGAGAATATACGAGTTGGATACCATGGACTGTAGGATCCTGTCTGGGCACTCCAATATTGTGTTATCTCTTGATGTGAATAATGATGGATGCAAGATTGTTACTGGTTCAAAGGTAAGTCAAATTGGTCAACAAGCTGTAGTATTAGATACACTCTGGATGTAAAGTCAGAGAGAGCACTGAAATATCAGTTGAGAGAAAGTTTATTTCTGGCCTCCAAGATGGCTTAAGGATGATGCAACAAGGATCAAGGATGGCTAAGATGGCAGTTTAATAATTTAGTTGTAAATTTGTTTTACAAAATCAAAAAGAGAGGGACTCTAGGACTCAAAGCAAACTGAACTACCCACCCTGTGAAATATGCACTTCGCATGCTTGGAATTTCGTAGTGTTTACAAAGAAAACCATAATAGGAGATTTACCAGCGTTTAGTAAATCTCTAAAGTTAAGGCCGTTCGTGGAAAGTTAGTACTTATTTTTTCCTGACACATTACTTAAGTTGTTTTCTTTCCCTGGTCAAATAATATGAGAGAAATTCACATAATACAAAATAATGTAAATCTCCAATGGTTTTCTTTGTAAACACAACAAACTTCCGAGTATGTGCAACTGGTGCGTTTCACTTGTGTCGCTCAAACCTGCACCCTCCAGTCCAAAGCCTGATGCACATAGATTAATGGTATGCACAGTACACTGTAAGTGAAGATGAACTGGTCAGCTTCATTGTCAGTTGATGCTTATAAAATGCCAAAAAAAGACATTTATTAATTATAAAGATTGGTTACCTAGAATGGTTGAATACTGTATGTAGGGTTTTAATTTCACTTTGAACATGTTTAGGATAATGAAGTCAGAATATGGAACATGGATACAGCAAACCACTTCAGTTGTGTTGCTGTTGGTAAAGGTCACACCCATGCTGTCAGTACAGTAGCATGGTCAAGGTTGGTTGATATATTCTTAGCTGCAGTTTTATCAAGAATGAATTTAAGATGATGAAAGCCCACCCAAACATCAACAGTTAGGTCCTGTGGGTTGAATCTCCCCCTAAATGAGTTTGCCTTATTGCCAATTCTAGGTATTTTTTGAGAGAAACCCATCCTTAAACCAACAAATAATTCTACCAAATTAACTCTGATTATTTGATTCTCTTCCCATGGGTGAACTTAATGGATTTTTGCTTATTGTTAACACATTTCATGTGTAAATGTGTACATGTATATTTAATGTATATCATTGGCATATCTTTTGTATTCCTTGGTAAAAATCAACTTGGAATAACAGTGGACAAATAGTACTTCTGTAAAGATGCCACTGCTAAATCCTATTTATTTATTTATTTATTTATTTATTTATTTATTTATTTATTTATTTATTTATTTATTTATTTATTTATTTATTTATTTATTTATTTATTTATTTATTTATTTATTTATTTATTTATTTATTTATTTATTTATTTATTTATTTATTTATTTATTTATTTATTTATTTATTTATTTATTTATTTATTTATTTATTTATTTACCATACTGAAGCTGACATAAGACATGAAACATGTTTTTAAAAAATGTCATCCTTTTACTCAAAATCATGGTATTTTACAAATCAATTAAAAATCTGCCTTTATTTTGAACACAGAACAGGAGATGAGTTTGTAGTCAGTGGAAGCCAAGATTCAACTATTAAGATCTGGAGAGTACCTCAGCCAAATGCAGTATGTATAAATAACCTTTCTGATTCTGATGTAATGATTGAAGTTCTGGTGAGGGTGGTGGTGATGCTGGTCATTGTCAGTGGTAATGCTGGTGTTGGTTTTGGTGATGGTGGTAGTAAAGCTGATGCGTGATGTCATTGTGATTATGCTGATGATGGTTTTGGTGGTGGTGGTGATGGTGGTGATCGTGATGGTGGTAGCAATGCTGATGATGGACATTGGGATGATGCTGATGATGGTTTTGTTGTTGGTGGTGGTGGCAATGCTGATGATGGACATTGTGATCATGCTGATGATGGTTTTGGTGTTGGTGGTGGTGATGGTGGTGGCAATGCTGATGATGGACATTGTGATCATGCTGATGTTGGTTTTGTTGGTGGTGGTGATGGTGGTGGTGGTGGCAATGCTGATGATGGACATTGGGATCATGCTGATGATGGTTTTGGTGTTGGTGGTGGTGATAGTGGTGGTGGTGGCAATGCTGATGATGGACATTGGGATCATGCTGATGTTGATTTTGGTGGTGGTGGTGATAGTGATGGTGGTGATGGTAGTGGAATTAACAATGCTGATACTGGAGATTGTTATTATAATACTGGTTTTGGTATTGTTGATTAGGTTGAAATTAAAGACTTAATTGTGCCCGGGTGCATTGTATTGATCATATGAGAATATACCAAATCTCTTATCTTGTCCTTATTCTTGCAGGACTTGTCTGTTGCAAACATGGTAGTTAAGGTGACAGAGAAAGTGCATGATAAGGTAAGAGCTAAGGCTGAGTTTCTTATAATTTATTTTATCTAACATTTTTATTCCAATCTAAATTTCACCGCTCCTTTTCTAGGATGTCAATTCAGTTGCAGTTTCTCCAAATGACAAGCTTCTTGCTACTGGATCTCAGGATAAAACAGCAAAGGTAATATTCTAGTTTCATCCAATCCTCATGAAAAGCAGTACAGACTACGGGTAGAGATATTCCAAATTATGAGACAAGAGAGCATGCTGACCTTCAAACATCTTTGTTACAAAGAAAAGAAACAAAGTAGACCCCATGCAGCATGTCGGAATGCAGCTCAATTTGGAGGGCAAAACAATAGGTTCCAATTCTCAGGAGATTAAAATTCTTTTGTTTTGTTCTTTAAATTGAGCTGCTCTGATGTCACATGCAAGGGGCCTATAGAATTGAGTGGACTTGAGTGGAGGCTGGGGAGGGGGTTGGAATTAAGTAATGAAGATGAACAAGAGATATTTCTAAATGGCACATGAGAACACTTTGCTCTCTAACAAAAGGGAAAAAAGATAATATATTATTAACAATAGAATAGAAAGTACACTACAATTGACCAAATGCCAGTATGACCGCCACTTCATTATCATAATTTCTTAAATTCATATTTTAGTTGATCACTACATTCAAAATTTAGATTAGAATGACATCAGCAAAATTGGAAAGTTTGAGGTGAAAATATTAAATTCTTGCGAAGCTATGAGATTCAATTTTAGCCAATTTTAAAAGCGTGAAAAACACCACAATGAGACTAGCGAGGAAACAGATCACTGTCAAACACATATGAATCTCTCTGATTCCAAATAGCTTTACTTGAATTCAATTTATAGCAATGAAATTTTCCAAAAATACATATTTCTGTTTGCTCTTTCTGATGGTGGTGCTTATTTTTTAAGATAAAGTTTCTATTTCTAAAAGTCAATGGCGGCATATTGGCATTCAGTCTATAGACTAAAAGGAAAACAGAGATAATGAATGCAATCCAGTCCATTGCAATGGTATAAATGAAATTCAGTGTCCTAGATATGTTGAATTATTTATATTGGTTTTTAACGATAATTTTTATCTAAGGTGTGGCATACCAAAGATGGTGCTCTGTTGGGTACTTTAAGGGGCCATAAAAGAGGAGTATGGTGTGTGCAATTTTCCCCAGTAGACCAGTGCATTGTTTCTGCATCGGGAGACAGCACCATCAAGATATGGGCCCTGTCAGACATGACATGTGTCAAGACATTTGAAGGCCACACCAGTTCTGTCCTAAAGGTGATGTTTGTGTCCAGGGGAATGCAGCTTGTTTCAAGTGGTTCAGATAGCTTGGTGAAATTGTGGACGATAAGGACAAATGAATGCATCAAAACCTTTGACCAACATATTGACAAGGTACTTTTTCTCTCCTTCATGTATTGAAATATCTACCTACCAGGACCTCTCTGAAAATCACCAAAGTGAAAGAGTTTTCCTGGAACATATTTAATCATATTTGCAATAAAGATTATTATTATTATTACTATAGTATCCAACTAAACTAACCACACACGCTCAACCATGAAAAGGGTGTGTAACTGTTGTTGTATTTCTTTTCTTGTAGGTGTGGTCTATTGCAGCTAATAAGACAGAGGAATTACTGTTATCTGGTGGGGCTGACTCAGTCATCAATATATGGAAGGTATTCATTTACCATTGATTCTACTAAACTACCTCGGCAACTAAACATTTATAGTCATCATCATCATTCATCAGCACTATTGTCATCATCATCATCAACATCATCAACACACTATCATTATTATCATCATTATCAACACCATCAACAACTACCGTCATAATTATTGTTATTATCATCGCCATCATCATCATCACTATTACTACCACCATCACCAGTCAGCAGCAGCAGCATTATCATCATCATCAGTCAGCGTCATCATCATCAGTCAGCATCATCAGTCAGCATCATCATCATCATCATCATCAGTCATCATCATCATCATCAGTCAGCATCATCATCATCAGTCAGCATCATCATCATCATCAGTCAGCATCATCATCATCAGTCAGCATCATCATCATCAGTCAGCATCATCATCATCAGTCAGCATCATCATCATCAGTCAGCATCATCATCATCATCAGTCAGCATCATCATCAGTCAGCATCATCATCATCAGTCAGCATCATCATCATCAGTCAGCATCATCATCATCAGTCAGCATCATCATCATCAGTCAGCATCATCATCATCAGTCAGCATCATCATCATCAGTCAGCATCATCATCATCAGTCAGCATCATCATCATCAGTCAGCATCATCATCATCAGTCAGCATCATCATCATCATCAGTCAGCATCATCATCATCAGTCAGCATCACCATCATTATCGTAATCATCATCATCAGTCAGCATCATCATCACCATCATTATCGTAATCATCATCACCATCGCAATCATCCCCATGATTATACAAAGAATGAAAGTGAATGCATTGATCACCTTTTCCATCGTAGGATGTTACCCTAGAAGAGCAGCAACAAGCTCACGAGGAATCAGAACAAAAAATAATAATGTAGGTGCATTTTTCAGTTGTGCGCACCTCGCGTCGTTTCCGTCGTTTTGTCTGTAAAGATCTCAGATCTCAATCAATAGCAAGTAATTGTTGTAATTTGTTGGTTAAAAGGGAGCAAGAGCTTTCTAATCTTTTGCACGATAAAAAGTACATTGATGCTGTTGGACTGGCTATTTCACTGGATCAGCCATGGAGGGTTTTAAAGGTATTTAAAGGTAAGATATACGAAGTGAAAGCAAGGAAAGAAAAGGGATGAAAAGGAATGAAAGGGAGAGAAGAAAGGAAAGGAAAGGGATGGTGGCCGTCTTTGTGGCATTACAACATAGGCTGAATTGCTCTAGATTGTATGTTGGGGATTTGACAGACTGCTTTTTATATAGCCTCCTACGCAGACGCTCTTAGGGTCGTCACGCAATGCTTTAGTGGGGAGAGAAACGTTGCGTGATGACGTGACGACCTTAAGAACGTCTTCAAAGGAGGCTAATTTTTATAGCGCTTGGCATTCAATAGACCTTTTGCAACAAACTGTCACGTGATGGATGGTTTGCTGGATGGCAAAAAAAATCGGACTTCCTTTATTTCAAAAACTTGTGCGGGATTACTAATGTTGTATTCGAGAACTTTTCCAAAATGATATTTTTTCTCTTATAAGATGCTTCCGATTTCAAGATACGAATCAATTTAAAGTTTGTTTGCCATCCTGCAGAGCCTTCTCCAAGGGGCCTTGGGCTGAATTGATTTGTTATCAAAGTGATATATCAGCGCGTGAATGTTTGATGCAAATGGCATATTTTATCAATGTGTCCAAGCAGTGTGTCCTAGGAGTCTCGAACTCAGTGATTAAATACAAATCTAAATATCAGTGTCTTCTTTATCTCAATCTATTCTATCAATCCAACAGATATGCTGTTATCACAAGAAGGACGAGAACAGCTTGAGCATACCATCAAGGCTCTAAGAGAAGATCAGATAGGTAATAAGTGATCATACTTTTTTCATATCACGGTGAAAAATCCCTACACGTCTGTTTGATATTAGAGCGGTTTTCGTATGAGTTAGAAACCTACGGTACTGACTTACAACACGTACACGGTACAACATGCTGTAACATCGAAATGGCTTCCCATTGTCTTCCAGTAATTCACCCAACCACAACGCGTAGTTACAGCCACAGTAAGGTGCGGTACGGTTGCAGTACGGCTAAGGATTTGCCGTATCGTTTCCCACTCATACGAAAACTGCTCTATCATCATCAGTCACATATATAATAATTTTATTGTATTATCTATGTATTTGTCACTATCAACATGATGATGCCTCAGATGATGGCTGCCACGAGAACAGCCGAAACATCAATCTTTAATCTTTAATCACTATTTGTAACCAATTACAAATGAAAATATATAAATACTAGGTAGAGCAAGTGGTTACAGGAGGGCAGTAGGGGGAAACTAGATTCCCATGCTAAGACTACACTCCCAAAGGAAAACAAAACTCTAAATACGAATACTCTTACTATAAAGTGTATTGCAGATGACACTCAATGACACTCTCTTAATGACACTCTTTCAACTACATATGAAAACCGTAAAACCTCGCAAAACATTGTCTTCATCACATGAAAGTCTCAAAGTACTAAAGTTAGTTTGAGATACGGAGATCTGTAATGAGATCAGTGTTTATTTTCAATGTTTTATTGATGTTTCAATTTCGATTTGTTTTAATAGATACCGTGATACGATATATCGTTGATTGGAACACAAATGCTAAGAATACGTACACGTCACAGACAGGTATGGAGGGAATACGTCATTATGGTGGATGAAAGGGGAGAGAGCACGAGACATGGCGCGAAAGCTCCCATCAAATCCACAGGAACCCCATCAATATAAGCCGAAAACGGCCGAAAACGGCTGTTGAACGGTTTCTTTACAGTGAGGACACTCGAACCATGATTATTTTGTGAACTTTCTACTGCTTCAAACCTTCTGAAAATGAAGCACTGAACTCAAATAATCTTATTGTTCAAAATAAATCATATTTCCAATCGATTCACACAAGGGATAAAGGAGAAAAAAGTATGAAAAAACCTCAAAGTGTTCACGGTTCGAGTGTCCTCACTGTAAAACAGTCCGTGCAAGTACATGCTTATGAACTATAACCAGCATCTTACCGCCATTAACCCTTGTACGCAACCTTTTATCTTTCGTTTAGTGAAAAATCCAAAAATATATCGGGCGATCAATAATTATATTCAGGTCGCGTAAAAGGGTTAAGTTAAGTTAGTTTGGTTTTTCTTTCCAGTTCTTTCAGTAATCTTGAGAAGTAAATCACCTTATGATCTCATGGAACGACCCAACATAAAGGAGACCATTGAAGCTATTCTACCTTACACAGGTATAATGACCCCTCGCAGTAATTCCCAGAGCAGCTCAATTGAAGGACAATTCTCATGAGGCGAAAATTCTATTGCTTTGTACTTCAATTAAGCTGCATTGGTGATATACTCCAAGGGTTCGATACACTTTCTCAAAAACGTACTTCGTATCGATCAATTTGCTTTTGCGACAAAGTAGGTTTCGATGGATGTCAATTGAGGTGTTTCCTTGACATTCCCGGCATAGCAACGTGCCCTTGTTACACGACAATGTCATGGAAACATTAAGGTTGAACTCCAACAAAACCTTGTTTGTCGCAACTAGAGCAGATTTGTTATGAGTGTGAAAAGTCACGGCACGGTTACGGTGGGGTGCGTACACGGCACCGAATGTCGAATGTATTCATACACGGCACGGCATTGACACGGTCACGGCAAGGCGCGGTCCGTGCTGTAAGTTTTTCATAGTCATACGAAAATTGCTCTAAGATCTCGCGTATATTGGAAAAAGAAAAGTAAAAATGAGAAACAAGTTTGGTTTGGGGTGTATAAGAATTTCCCCATTTCATTATTAAAGAGAAATGTTCTCAATGACTTGACCACCACCTGAAACAGTTTGAACTTTGGACTTTGTGATCGTACCATACTGAATGGACTCAGAAAAAATTCTGAGCCTCAGATGGGAATCGAACCCACGACCCTCCGTATTCTAGTCGGACGCTCTACCACTGAGCTGCTGGAGACTCTAATGGCGAGTAGGTCGTTAATGTGGGTTTAATTGTGACAAACGTTCTGTATAAGCTACAGTAACAGAAATGTGTAAGGAAAATACATAAAAGGTCTGTACTCAAGGGGTCGACGTCTAAGCCGATGCCGAGAAAACACTACATCCAAAATAGATTAATCTATTGTATGAAAACTTGCTTTTTCCTATATTAACATTGTTATCTATTTGTCTTGCTGTAGAGAGACATATGAAAAGAATGAACCGGCTGTTACAAGTGAGTTTTATTTCATGACTATTTATTCCTGACTATGATTATTTCCTGAAACAACCTTTGGGCTGATCAAAGTCAGGGCACAGCTACCTCACAGATCGAATTGGGTGTTAGCGTGTTAGGTTTTTGGGAGTAATACCCGAGAACACGTAGAAAAACCTCGAATAAAGGGTCCAAGGAAGGGACTTAGAAAACTCTATTCACTTGATTTGTAATGCATGGTGAGTCCAGGAATCGAACCCGAGACACCAAGGATGAGAGTGGATAAACGATGTAAATTACAAAATCTACATAATCTAACAGTTGCAAGTGCTTTACTAAGAAGTTCTGTTGAAATATTTTTCAGCAATCTGAATTCCTAGAATACACATGGCAGCGAATGAAATTATCTTCTGCTACAGAGAGTCATTTAGAAAGGTAAGGTCTATTCTCTACTATCACATTGCCCATAATACATTGCGGTTTGGGGGACAGGGGGTAAACGGTGAATGTACACTTTACCTATTTTATGTATAAAATACTTCTTATCATTCAGATCATTCTGAGTTATTTTCCCCACATTCAGAACATCAAACAGTTTAGTTTATAGAAAGTGTATTGATTGACTCACGAAAAAGTGCTCAAAATTTACTTACAGACCTCTTCGAAATTGTATTATTTTTGTTTCTGGCTGTTTCATTTTCAACATCTTCTGATCAGCCTTGTGATCAGCCTTCTGATCAGTCTTCAGCATAATATGAGCGGTTTTTACCCAGGTTAAGAATGATAGGAACTAAGACAAAGCAGTTCTGGGAAAATATATTAATAGTAATTATAATTTATTTTATGAGATTAGACCTATTGATCAGTTCAGACATACCAAGGGCGGATCCAGGAATTTGTTGAGAGGGGGGTCCAAATGTATACTTCATACAAAATTTACTTCAAATCTGTGACAAAACTAAATTTTAGGATAAAACAAACAATGGAACCTTAGGTATGACAGGGTGTCTGGACCCCCCTGACCCTCCCCCTGGATCCGCCCTTGCATACTAAACTCGAAATATTCAAGAACATCATGTTCTACGTTTTATTTATGCCTTATCGGGTAATTCAGTATCCATAAACTCCTTCAAAGGCGATTCCTGTGCTGGCATTTTATTGGCAAAAATAATGATGATTGATATATTTGTAAACGATTTCCTCTTTTTGTTTCATGGGAAAGAATTACCAGCGAAGAGTCTAGCAACATTCCACCACCACCATCATCAACCACAATAACAGTAGATAAGATAGTAGATACCTCGGATCATTCCAACGAACTTAATGAAAACGCCACCGAGAGTAAAACACTTGAAGTCATTGAAACGTTGGAGAAAGAAAATAAGGAAAATGGAAAAAATGATTCCGAGAATGAGGAGGAGAAGGAGAAAGAACCAAACGAAGAAAGTAAAATATCGAGTAAAAAGAGGAAACTAGCGAACGAAGTGAAGAGAAAAAAGAATAAAGTGAAGAAGAGAAATCCAAAAACCCTTCAACAAGTAACACAATAACCTTTTGGCCAATATTGGATATGGATCAAGGCAACACTATTCATGTAAAATATATCGAATTTTAAAAAACAAGTACATTCAAATAACTTGCCTTACTCATGTTTTTCCCTTCTGGCCACAAACACTGACAGTTTTAAAAACTTCTATGCGGTTCACTTTTGTATTTACCCAGTGATTCATATACAACTGCCTCAAAAAATGTTGAATACTAAGCCCAAAATGCAGTATGTGTAATGTAAATTCAATCAGTGAAAGATATCAAAGGTCACAATTTCCCTTCTTTTAGAGTGACCTTCTGCAGGTTTTTCCAGCATATTTTACTCTGTGCTGACACTATGATTTACATATTGTGAGCAGGGGTGGATCCAGGATTTTGTTCAGGGAGGGGTGTAGGGCACAAAGTCAGCCCGGGGGAGGGTGTGCAACCCTCAGAATCAAAGTAAGAAAACATCGTATTGTGGGACATCGTCTCCCTCCATCAACTCTCATTCCCATACGGGACACCATCTCCCTCCACCAACTCTCATTTCCATGTGGGACACCATCTCCGTCCATCAACTCCCATTCCCATATGGGACACCATCTCCGTCCATCAACTATCATTCCCATGTGAGACACCATCTCCGTCCATCAACTCTCATTTACATTGGGACACCATCTCCGTCCATCAACTATCATTCCCATGTGGGACACCATTTCCTCCATCAACTCTCATTTCCATGTGGGACACTATCTCCCTCCACCAACTGTCATTTCCATGTGGGACACCATCTTCGTACATCAACTCTCATATCCATGTGGGACACCATCTCCGTCCATCAACTCTCATTCCCATATGGGACACCATCTCCGTCCATCAACTATCATTCCCATGTGAGACACCATTTCCTCCATCAACTATCATTTCCATGTGGGACACCATCTCCGTCCATCAACTCTCATTCCCATATGGGACACCATCTCCGTCCATCAACTCTCATTCCCATGTGGGACACCATTTCCTCCATCAACTCTCATTTCCATGTGGGACACCATCTCCGTCCATTAACTCTCATTTCCATGTGGGACACCATCTCCCTCCATCAACTCTCATTTCCATGTGGGACACCATCTCCGTCCATCAACTCTCATTTCCATGTGCGACACCATCTCCGTCCATCAACTCTCATTCCCATGTGGGACACCATCTCCCTCCATCAACTGTCATTTCCATGTGGGACACCATCTCCGTCCATCAACTCTCATTCCCATGTGGGACACCATCTCCCTCCATCAACTCTCATTTCCATGTGGGACACCATCTCCCTCCACCAACTGTCATTTCCATGTGGGACACCATCTTCGTACATCAACTTTCATTTCCATGTGGGACACCATCATCGTACATCAACTCTCATTCCCATGTCCCATTCGCTTTATCAATTGCCATTTCCTTCCTCCATGTGGGACAGATATTATCTGCCGCTATTGACTGCTCTTGTACTCTATATCAATCACCATCAGTTTTCATTTCTTATTTAAGCGCCAACTATCAGTTAGCATCAGGATCCGTACACGAGAAGTTTTATATTCATGTTATCAAAGTTGCTGTGGACGCTGTTTGTAATTGGGATATATGCGTCGATTTTGGGTGTGGTCTATTTCCCTATAAACCAGTGGCTATTTTCTTCAGTTAAAAGTCGATACACTTCATTCAGCTGAATGATATTCCGTTAATGGACAGTTGACCAGAACCTGCTATATGTCATTTTTCGAATACTTGAGACCACGGTCTTCGTCGAATTTTTCTAGAAGTTCCCATGATGCATTGCGATGTGAGCTTGTGAAATTTTGATTAAGGTGGCTCGATGGGAAAATCACGGATAATCACCTTTCAATTTCAAATCGCAAATGCGTGGAAGCAGACAACTTTGGGGGGGGGGGGGGGGGGGATTACCAAGGCTTTAAGAGAAAGATGAAATTTTCAAATGAGTATGTTTTTACTGCAATCAGAATTAACGTAAAACCTCTGTGAAGTGGTAGTGCGTTTTCTTTACTGCCTATTTCCTCCATTTTTTTTATACGTAAGATTTTAAATCGTGCTTGAAATTTTCGAGGATGAGTACTTTGATCAAGGTTCAGAAATTTGAAGAAAATCTGTGAGAGCATTTTCGAGGAATTTGAAGTTGAAGTTTTGAAGCATAGAAATTTTGCAAAAAGAAAAGAATTCAGTAGCGTCGTGGAAGGGGAGTCAATTTACCTGACGGTTTGGGTTCCTAATTTTATCTAAAGCGGCTGGTACATCACTTTGAATAATGAGGGGGGAAATGGGGAGAAATCGTAACATTTGATATTCTAAAATACTGGGTCGACTAAAGTTAGCTAAAATAAAGAATAGTGAATAGTGAATTCCTTAAATACGGACAACCTTGTAAGGCGGACACCTTTGCCTCTAGGTCAGAACACGGGTAACTCACAGATCTAACCCAGAAACAGCCTCTCGGCTGATCTAAGTCAGGGCACGGTTAACTCACATATCTAACCCTGAAACAACCTCTTGGCTGATCTACAGTAAGTCAGGGCACGGTTAACTCACAGATCTAACCCTGAAACAACCTCTTGGCTGATCTAAGTCAGGGCACGGTTAACTCACAGATCTAACCCTGAAACAACCTCTTGGCTGATCTAAGTCAGGGCACGATTAACTCACAGATCTAACCCTGAAACAACCTCTTGGCTGATCTAAGTCAGGGCACGGTTAACTCACAGATCTAACCCTGAAACAACCTCTTGGCTGATCTAAGTAATGGAATTGCCATATATTCTCTGTAATGAAACTCTCTCTTAGGCGGACACCTCTTTAAAACGGACACTTTTTTGGTGTAAATTAGGTCGGAAAATACCCCTCAAAACGGACACTTAAAATAAAACTGATACTCCTGTACGACAAGGATAAATCGTTGCCTCATGAGCGTTAGCCAGCACCTCCAAGAAGCGAGGCTCGCTCAACAGAAACAGACAGCAGCATTTACGGATTTGTTTTGTCCAAATAATCATTATACTGTACAGAATCATTTTTAAGAATAAATTATAAGTTGTGCCGGAAAGAAAAATGTTTCCAAATTTAGATTGACTTTGCCTTTGTTTTTGTTTTTGTTCTTGTTTATGTTTTTGTTTTTGTTTCTGTTTTTATTTGGGGGGGGGGGGGGGCTTCTAACAGTATAGACCTTTTTGCTCTATCACTATTTTCGACTTCGTGCGCTTTAAAAACAATAGGTGCATCAAAGATTGTACGGAATTTGAACATCTTTAGAATTTGAACAAAAGATGCTCGCATTTCATATTTGTTGAACAACAGTTGTAGTGAGGTCATAATTTCAGCATACGTCAGTGTTGTGCTGTGGTATGGCCCGACTCGTTGTTAATCACAACAATGAAAAGCGAGTATCTTTTGTTCAAATTCTAAAGATGTTGAAAATTTTATCCCTGAATCTTTCATCTACCTGTGGATGATTAAAAGAGAGCATCTCTATGGATATTGTGTACTGTTAGGAACGAAGGAAGCTATGATGTTTTAGTTTTCTTATTCGCGTGGAAACTGAAGATGGCACTGCAGACCTTAAAGTTAAAATCAATTAAGCTTAAGTTCTTGGAGCTTACAATGAACGTTCATACTTCTGAATAAAGGTAGTGCTTGATTAACTAATACTTAGCTCGACGAATATTTGAACTGATATTCGACAAATGTACGAAGTAGATCTTTTAGCCTGATTTGACCCGGGGTTTGATCATCATCAGAGCAAATCAGTGTAAATTACATGAAAGATAAGTGATTAAATAAATAATTGTCAGAATAACTCCAATTCCTTAGCTCGGCCTTTGGCCAGATATTTAATTAATGAGGTGAAAGCTTCAGAGATAAAGCGCTGACATGTCACCATGTTTGTTTTGCTAACGCGCAAAGGCTCGTGGTCTTGACTTAAGGTTTTTGTTTTTGCTTTTTCGATTTTCAAAAACAAAAACCGAAAACTCAAAAACAAAACACAAAACACAAAAATAAAAAAATAAAAAACAAAAAACAAAAAGTCAAAAACAAAAACCGAAAACTCAGAAACAAAAAGCGAAAAGTTGAAAACAAAAACCAAAAAGCTAAAAACAAAAACAAAAAGCTATTGTCGCCCGCCTTGGCTTCGGTATGTTCTAGTTTGCGTGCAGTCCGATCTTTTATCTCTGATTATATGATAATGGTCATTCCTTCGCAGTGCATCATGGGTAAAAAATGTTAATATCAGCCGAAATCTGAGCCCTATGATTGGATTTGGCAGTTTAATAAGAGGGTCTTAACTAGAGTTAAAGTCGAGCAGCACGCAGGCTAGAACGTTCCTACCTATTAAAACTCGAGTCTAAGCGATGAATGTTGCGGCAGAAACGGCTGAAGTACAACAAGCATCTCTCAATGGCCAGAAATATCTTGCAAATCGACGCACTATGGTGCTTGGAATCAGTCCTGGGAATCCACATTACTACAAACTAGAGACGCTAGAAAAACTGTTTTCCTTGGCTAATGACAATTCAGATAAGGTATGTAAATGTTGCTGATTTTTAATCCTCGAAGAAAAAGAAAGCGAATTAAACCTAGTGTCAGAGGAGATTTTGGAAAAACGGTATACCATAATTTCACACGTCATGATTGGTCGAGAACTTGTAAACAATGTCCAATGTCCAATGAAGTTGCCACACCACATCGAGGACGATGTATTTATAGCTTTTAGTGTTGTGTCACTATAAATTCATTCGTTCAGGGTTTGTGAAGTACTATTTTGTCTGTATGCACGTTGCGTAATATTGTCTTTAGGTTTTTTAACGCTACGCTTAAACTACTTATATACAAACACACACGCCGTACGTGGTAGACACAAACTAAAAGATGTTATTGAGCGATTTTGGAACGGGTTGGTCCACTTACTCAAAGAGAGAAGTCTGAGAATCTATGAGCTATCTTTGAGAATCTATGAGCAAACTACGGTATGAGAATCGTAGATCTAGACAAACTAGTCAAAATAGACTAAGATAATCTATAAACTACCTAGCTATGATCAAAGTAGATCTTACCAGATGTCAGATACAAAAAATACTGAGACAAACTACAGAACGAGAGACAAACTACAAAACGAGTGACAAACAAAGCTTTGATGAAAGTTGACTCCAAGAACTTGTAGAAGTCAGACGAGCTGATAGTGATCTACAAGAAAGCGAACTGCCAAGACTCCTTGTTGAATATTTCCATTTATGAAAATACAGAAAACAAAAACTGAGGGAAAAACAAATGAACAGTTAAACACATTTTGGCTAAGAGTATTTACATTGATAAAACGTTTGTTTTCGATACTGAAATAGATATGTTTATTTCATCAGCTAGTCTTGAAAGGTACTCTTGTAGGTCAAGTAGAAATATAATATGCGTTGACAAGTCAGTAACGCAACACTAATGTCTTACTAGAATTTAAAATGTTTTTAATAAAGGGGGACTTTATCTAGTTGGTGGGACTAGCTTTTGAAAAGGCTCTGGGAAACCATCTTCCTTAAGCCGGACCCACAGGTTTATTAGTATTCTGTATTCTAGTATTCTGTGTTGTATGCAGTTTTACAGGCCATCCACGTGACTGGATTGCAAACATTTCATAGGTCAGAAAGCTCATGAATTATTAATGAATTTTACAAGAAATAATAGAGTATGAGGATTGGTGAGTGGGGGAGCTCTCACACAGGCAACCCAGTGAACCCTCCAAGAGCGTCTAGTTTGTTCAACAAATGCGATAAACCACTTATGTGCCAGGCTGTACAGAGCTGTCATTACCTGTCAAAACTGAACTAATCAGATAAGCCTATGTCGCGTTTTTAGCCATCATCGCATCGATCAAATTTGTTTACGTGAGATTGACGACAGACGCGCGCTGTTTTCCCTAAACAAAAATATTTTTCGAAATTTTACGCTCTTTTGCTCGTGAAAATCTCCTGAAGCTGTAGAACACTCAAAAAGTTTTAGAAATCACTCGCCTACGGCTCGTGATTTCTAAAATTGTTTTCGTGTCCTACAGCGGCTCCAGTCGTGTTTTATCAGAGAACAGAACATAGCTAAACCTGATCTATTTGTTAAATATAGATCTGCGAATTGTCTGCGTATACCACATACATATAGAGATTCACAATTGATTTTTTCAGGTGCTGTTGTTAATTCCCGACAAACTCTTCGAACATAATCTCAGAGCAGTTGGTTCAATAAACCCAGAGAAATCTGCTCGAGCCAGCGCCAACAGTTTGCGCAACAAATGCAAGAAGGTTATGAAGCAAATGGGTTGTGATGAAGGAAAGTACAGTTTTGTCAAGTGGGTGGAAGAAGTCGAACCTTGTCCTGCCTACATCGAAGCTTTGCAGACCATCACGGATCTGTACCAACGAAACGACAAGTTTCGCGGCGATATACAAGAACCAACAAAGGCTGCTCTAACATCGATAAAGAAAAACCGCGAAAATGTACCGGAGGCAACAGAACCTACTGATACCTCAGCAACAGCCATTGATGTAGAAGAAGGGGTGAAATACCTGCAGAAGGAATTAGCATTTTTTGACGCATTGCCTAAAATTTATGCGAACTGTGAGGAATTCGTGTTCGTGTACCGTCACCCGTGGCCTGTTATGGAAAAATACTGTTGTGGGGTTTATAACGGCATTGTGAATCCTTCCATGGGAATTCATGTTGTATATTGAAACACCAGGCTAATGGAAGTGGTGGTGGTGATCGGAATGAGAGGGAGGGGGGGGGGGGGGATGGGGAGCTGGAGGAATGAAAATGTTGCCTATAGTTCCATAGTCATGCCTTTCTACACTTATTTCTTTACACTCTATATAATGAATGGTAATCTTTGCACAGTTATTGATGTGGTGATTTTTTTACATATGGTAATAAGTGAAGGAGCAATCAAGTCAGTGAATCTTACCTGTTAAAATATTCTATTTGTATTTGTTTCAGACATTAGAGGTTTTTGCTATAACGAACATTTTCGACATTTTCGAACTCTCGTGCTGTTTGAACAAAAGATGTGCGAATTCTTTTGTGTTTTTGTTGTTTAGAAATAATAGCAGATTGAAACATTGATTCTTGTTGCTGGAAAGAGAAACTTTTGTTTTCGTGTGGCGTCTTCGCTAAGAGCAAGAGTAATACCTGCGACGCCTCTCGTCCAATAAGAACACAGATAACATCCGATCCCAGGCTTGACCAGTACATGATGAAAACCAGATACCTCAAAAACTTCGCATTGCAGTAAAATCGATCAAAAAAAAAAAAAAAAAAAAAGTATAAGCATAAGCATAACGACATACGCAAGCGCAAATAGTACTTTAAGGATGACTGAACGTTTTGTTCTGTCCAAACATAAAGAAGTTAACTAACCGTAAATGACTATGTGCGCCTGCGTATGTCGTTATGCTTATGCTTGCCTCGCTAGTGTGAACCAGGCTTTACGGTTAACGGCTAAAATGTTTGGCTTTTTTGGGGTTAACGGCTAAATTTTTCCAGTTACGGTTAACAAAAGTCTTAATAATCAATTTCCATTGTTTTAAAGTTTTAAAACATTATTTTTCATCGTTTTAAAAGAGTTAACGATTAATTTAAATTGTTAAGAAACGCATTCTGAGCATTCTGGGATGACAGCATTACACCAGTCTTGAGAAGAGATCTCGACAAATACAAGTCTTACGAACCGTGACTACAAAAAAAATATAGTTAACTTTTTTGAAACTTTATACGCCTAACGACCTAACTTTTGGGCCATTTCACGGCATATGGTTAACCCTAGACTTGCTTTGAGTCGTCCACTCTCTTTTCCTCTCCCTGTTCACGGATGTAAAGAAAATTTAGCGAACGCGAAGCGCGAGTAGACGACTTGTTTCCCTTGTAGGGATTCGATTTCCGTTTCGCGCCAAAAATGTCGCCAACCTCGGTTGATTGTTTGTTTGATATAATTTATTCACCGACGGAAAAACCCGTCGGTAAATTTGACGCGAAGCAGAGATGAAAAGTCCTCAGTCCCGCCAGCAAAACAAAAAAAGGGAAGGCGACAGAGAACTTTTGGAAAGTGTAGGCCATACATTGCCTTATACAACAGACCATTTCTAGACCATTATTGGCTTCGCTGGTGCTGGAAAGCTAGGTTGAAGGTAAAGGTTTCAACCACTTTGAACCTCTGATATTCTACCCAGATAGATAGTTTGGCGATATCATAGATGCACCTTCGACCCTTGTCTGTCATCTTTCTTGTAGAGAAGGGCAAAGCAAGAAGTTACATTGAATTTCCAGATGTGAACATTAAAATCTTCAGTCCCAAACGAGAATTTCTAGTTGTAAACGAGAAATTTTGAGTACGTATAACCCCATTGTGACTCTTGTATATATGCATGCGCATGCTTGATTTCATTTTGCTTATCTCACTTGATACGAAAAAAAAATGTCTCATATTTTTTTGTGAGATGAGACGTAATAAAAATTCACTTCTGATTTTTACCTCTTATCTTCGTATACATCGCGGATCGGGTTTTGAAAACATCCCACATGGAAGAAAATAACAAAACAAAACAAGACAAGACAAAACCATCAGCGAGAAATGCTACGTTTTGGGTGAGCTGGTCATAACATGGGGTTAATCATCTACGGTCTAGGGGCCGACTACCCACTCCCCGGCTTAGGCTTCGGCCGACGGAGCTTCCTGATCAGTCTGTAATGGCCTCCCGGGTTAGCGGTGTTGAGGCAGAAATCTCCAGCGTAGCAGTAAGTCCATACGAAGCTTCAGCACTCTATGTCTGGACGTATAGTCCTGCATGGTTAACCAAATGCACCGAATAGTAAATGCACCGGATATAACGAATGCACCGGATTCATGAAGTGTTGCCTAAAAGTCTGTACAAGTCTGTACAAGTGCGGGCACTCGAGCCGTGAACACTTCTAGTTTTTTATAAACATTTTTTCATCGTGCCGGGTTCATTTTTTTCCGCGGTTCAGAAACCAGATTCATAACTAGACTCTGACTTTGTGTTTAGTTAGCTAACCTGAACATAATATAAGAGTCTTGTTGTGAATCAGGCTTCTGACTGGACGACATGTAAAAAAAAATCTTGAAGTGTTAACAATTCGAGTGCCCTCACTGTAAAAATCTAAGCCAGAGTCCACAAGTCAAATTGAAAACTAATTACAATGAATCCTGTTTCGGAAAGGTCATTTCAATCCAGTTTTGGACAAGGTCATTCCACAATCACCTGCCTTCAAGCAACCATATTGGTGTTGCTTTTCTTGACCTCATCATTACATGCGATAAAATAAAGGGAAATTTTGGCATAGCCATGCCTTGGAGTGGTTTCTTAGTCTGTCAATTATCCTTATGAGACTTGGTGGAATTGACCTCTGGAGTACCCCATGGCCCGTATAATTGGCCCTCTTCTTTTCATTTTTTTCAAAACAAGCTCCCAACAGGGACCGCGAAGCATATTTTTGAGTGTGCGGGGGGGGGGGGGGGGGTTTGAAGTGATCTGGGGGGCCTAGGGAAAAGCTCCACCCCCTGAAAATTTTGGAGTTGAGGCTCTCGGAAATGCAATTTACCAGTACCTTGGTTTCGAGGGGCCATTGCAACATATTTATTGCATTAAAGTCATTTCAAAGCTTTAGGAAACTCATAACAGAACATTATTTTTTTGGCGAAAGGCTGAACATTTTGGGCGGGGGGCTTAGAAAATAGAAGATACTGCCCGCTCCAACAGGCAATCAATGGTGGCCAAAAAAGCACCTGAAATCGGCAGTGTTGTACTAACTTTTCTATTTCATTTCAAGTTCTTGAAACTTGACCATAAACACAAATCAATGTTCTTCACAATTTGTTCTTTTTATTTTTTTCTAATTTTTAGATTTTTGGCGGGAAAATCACGCCACAAGTTTGGCACCAAAATTTTTGAAATCTAAAAATCGAGACTTCTTAGTCATGATTGTTTGGTTTAGCCATTATTTGAATATTGTGATGAAGTTTGGACAGAAACGTGTAACAGCCATACATGTTTCAGATATTTTGTGGATGAATTTCTTCTCAGTAAACCACATCCTCTTGTATTAACTGACATAAAAGAAAATATTGACTTGCTTAGTGCTCCACTTGCTCATCTTCTTAATACATCAATTTCCTCAGGTATAGTTCCTAATGACATTAAGATAGGCAGAATTATTCCTGTTTATAAAAATGATAATGCATCCCTTTTTAATAATTATAGACCAATTTCTATACTACCAACCCTTTCAAAATTTTTTGAAAAAGCAATTGCAGTAAGAATAACTAATTTTATTGAGAAACATGATATAATCTATAAACATCAATATGGCTTTCGCCCTAAGCACTCAACTAGTTTGGCTTTATTGCATCTTGTAAATCAAATATCTTCTTCCATTGATAACAAAGAAACATGTGCTGGAGTTTTCTTAGATCTTTCTAAAGCATTTGATACGGTAAATCATAATATTCTACTAAACAAGCTTAATCATTATGGCATAAGGGGCTTAGCTCTTGACTGGATTAAAAATTATTTGAATGATCGCAAACAATATGTTGATTACAAAGATATTTCTTCTGAATACCAGACGGTAAAATGTGGCAGTATCCTCGGTCCACTCTTGTTTCTCTTATATATAAATGATATTACTTACTCTTCTGATCTGCTAAAGTTTATTCTTTTTGCTGATGACACAAGCGTTTTTTATTCTAGTAAATCTATCTCTGATGTTTTTGGAACACTAAACTATGAGCTTGCTAAAGTATCAAAATGGCTAATTGCAAATAAGCTATCTATAAATGTTAAAAAAACTAACTTTATAGTATTTAAAGCTAGACAAAAGAAAATAATACTAGGAAATTTATGTTTAAAAATTGACAACAATATTGTAGAACAAAAACAAAATATTAAGTTTTTAGGAGTATTCATTGATGAAAATCTTAATTGGAAGCAACACCTGAAAATAATTTCTGGTAAAGTAGCTAGATCTATAGGTATACTATCCAAATCAAAATTTTTTCTCTCACAAACTTCTCTGTACAAATTATATTACACCCTTATTTATCCATACCTATATTATGGTAATATTGTTTGGGGATCCACCTACCCTACCACTTTAGATAGACTCAATATTCTCCAAAAGCGTGCCATACGAATTATCACAAAATCTAACTTTGATGCCCACACTGCTCCTCTTTTTTTCAAAAACAAGCTTCTCAATTTAAAGAACATCAATTCTCAACAAGTTGGAATATTTATGTATCAGTTTCATAACAAATTACTCCCCAAATCGTTTCAAAGTATGTTTGAATTAAACTCGCATATACATTCATACCCTACTAGGCATGCTGAAGATTATAGACCTCATTTTTGTAGAACAAATATTAAAAAATTCACTATTGTATTTCAAGGCCCTCAACTTTGGAACTCATTACCTACTGAAATAAAATCTAGTCATTCATACAACTCTTTCAAAGCAAACTTAAAGAAACATTTAGTTGACCTTTCACAACCTAGTTAATGCACTAAATGATTCTTTCTTCCAAAATACAAACTTTCACCTTTGCTATATATCCTTTCTTTTCTTTTCTTTTTTTTTTTTTTTTTCTCTCTCTGATTCTTATCAGTGAATCTATAAATCTATAACTCTATAATTAAGTTTAACACAGCTAAGGCAGTTTAAATGTCATAAGCCATGTGGTTTCTTTTTAAACTGCCTTACCATCAGAATGTTAAATTTTCTCATATTATTATTATTATAATCTATTATCTTGTAAATAGCAAACTTTATTATTAATACCATTGCAAATACTCTTTTGTAAAAAAAAAAAAAAAAAAAAAAACAATTCTTCTATGTACTAAATGTAATATAAATAATACTGAACAAATTTCAAATTGTACAAAATGATATGTAATTTTCACATATTCTGATGGTTTTAAATAAATATTGATTGATTGATAACTTTTTTGAAAAACGCTCAAAACTAAACTTAAAGACAGATATTCCAAATGTTCCATTGAGACATTCAATAAATTTCCTGTGAAAGCCAGTAAATTCAGCGAGACGTTTGATACTGATGTGATAGAAGCGGCCATCTTGAATCCAGCTTAACATTCCAAATATGGTATCAAAACTCCTAATTTGCAAATCTGAATATTCTGGAGCATGGTGATGGTGTTACTACCAAAACAGGTAGAGTGACAATCGGGCTCGAGAAAAACCAGTTGTGACTAGCATTAAAGATATACAATTTTGATAACATTCCTGAGCCCTGAGCGGTGAATTAGCTTTGAACATGCCATCCAAGTAGAAGTAATGGCCAAATTCCACCGTGAACTTCAAAGCTAACTAGACGTTCAGGGCTCAGAAAAGTGTCTAGCTTTAATGCTAGTCGCAACTGGTTTTTCTCAAGCATGATTGTCACTACCTGTTTTGGTAGTACACCTTTCAACCCCCTTATGATGTTCTGGTTTGAACTAATGCTGATAAGACTTGCCTAGAGCGACTTCTTCTTTTGCAGCTCTGTGTTACAAACTGTGACTGATAAGATCTCATGCCCATTAATAGTTATCAAGTTGTCTACCCATAATCCTTGCCGGTCTAAGCTTTGTAGCTTCTCAGGTGACTAACTTGATTGAAATAAGTACATATAACATTACGGTTAATCTTCTGTACATAGATATATCATTTACTAAATTTTGAACAGCTTCAGTACATGTAAATAAGTTTTACGAGGATCTTGATGAGGAGTGGGGCAGCTGCAGTTGTTTTTCAAGCCTTTTGTCAGTTAAATTGTATGGTATTTGTCAGCTGTCAGTAAAACCCATCCAGACCCTGTTTTTTACTTTCTGAGAAGGATATATGGTAAATAGATATCAATAAATAGATAATTTCTACAACAGACTAGGGCTGCCTCATCCTTTACCTGCTTTAGTACGAAACAAATTTTAATTCAATCTATCGGTTGCCTAGCTTGAAATTGGGTCCTTGACCGGTTTGGTGTCCGTCCACCTTAGAGTCATACAGTTTGTAGATTTTTGTTTTTGAAATGTTATGAGACTTTTAAGTGACGGCGGACTTGGAGGGACTGGAGGCTATTTGAATCAATGGTTTTTAATGCGCATTATTTAACAGTTATATCTCATCAGGATACAGTAGAATCAGGACGCGGCAATACATGGCTATTGGAGTGTCTACCACACAGAATACGGCGAAAGGCTTTCTTAAAGTCATTCATTCGTAGCGCGTATATCCACGGATTACAAGCTGAATTACCAAATGCTACAAGAATGGCCCACAACCAATCTCTGTAAACTAGCATTTTCTTGCAATGTCCTTTGGTTGTGAATTCGACCAACGAAAAAACGAAATTTGGGAAGTACATCAAGGCAAACACGCCAATTACAATGGCCATAGTTGTTGCGGCTTTTTTGTTTTTGATCGCTTCGATGTTTTCTTGACTTCGGATTGTACTGGCTATGTGTTTGATTTGTTTCCTTGCAGCTTTGAATATGTGGTGGTAGCAGAATACGATGATTGTAAGAGGAATAACCATAGTCAAGACTTGAGTTGTTACCCATAACACTGAAGCTGCCTCTGGACTTGAAACCAATAATGTCGGCAAAGCAAGAGCGAAGGATGCAGTCCACAGTAGGATAATAATACATTGGCTTTTTTCTTTGGTCATGATGAAATGATATCTGAATACTGATGTGACAGCAAGATATCTGTCAATACTCACTGCAACAAGACTAAAAGTTGTGGCTACCAGAGTTTGAATCCAAAAGAAATTTTCCAACTTGTACAGAGGGTGAGTGGAATCTGGCCAAGCTCTGAGAACTGTAAGGCCTATGTATATGGGACTCATTAGAAGACCAACCAACAGATCTGCTAGTGCTAATGATACAATGTAAAAGTTCGACACAGTTTGTAAGTTTTTTGTCCTAGCGATAGAAAAAAGGACGACTGCATTTCCCAATATTGATAAAACCCCTGAAAGGCCTTGAAGGACATTGAATAGGACGAATTGGGTGGTCGGTAGGTTAGGATCACAGTTCTCTGGATTCGTACGGTTCATTATTATCAATTATACTCCTTGTCAGTCGCTGTAATGTCTTTTTTTTTTTTTGTGATGCAATTCCGGCACTTCGAAGAATTTGGTCAATTCTCTGAAAAAGAAGAATTTATCAGTAAAAAACCATTTAATATAGATTTATAGAAGGCACAGGTGATTTATCCTCCTAAAGCGTCGCCTTACATGTGCGCTCCGCTTTACGTCTTGGCTTCGTTAATAGAATGACCAAATATCACACCAAAATTAAACCATACTATTACCTATATTAATAGTAACCTATTCGAGATGCAACAATGCTCCACGACTGCGTAAATAGTGAGTTATGAGAAAAATGCGAGTCCTTGTACAGCTGGCCCTGTGTCTACACGAATGAAGATCACTTTCCAGCTGAGTTGGTTCAACTACCTTCATGAATAACCAAATCCTACACCCGTAACTTATCTTCCAAAACTCTTGATCCAAAATACCCGGAACTCATTTTCAAGGACTCTCTTACACCCATAACTCAAAAATTTGCAAAAGTTAGCTAAAATGGCTGGCAAAAACTTAAATTAGTTAACATTACTAAAAACTTATACCAGCACTAGAACGAACACCTCTATTTTAGCAACCCTTGAAAGTCAGGAGTTATATCGGCCGAGAAAACGTTTCTTTTTATGAGAGTATTGCGTATACCCCCAGTCACACAAACGTCTGTAAATTTGTCAATTTAAAAAAAACAAAGTTTTCTTGGCAAATATAACAGCTGGAATAATGAATCTTTGTGTTTTTCAATCAATCTGCTTTGATGTGACATGCAAGGTCTATACGGTTCCCAGGCAGGATTCACCAAAACAGGAAAGCACAGCTCTACATAGGAAGCAAGGAAAGCACATAGAACGCTTTTTCTATAAGTTCTAATAATTACGTTTTTGTCAAACTTTCTCAAAAAATAATTGCTTTTTAACTATTGTTTTAGGAAATTGAAAGAAAAATATAGAGTCCTGTTGAGTCGTGTTGCAGTTCAAAACGTCGCGCACATTGTGGGCTCACATTGTACGTTCAAACGTAGTCAGTCACCTTTGAAAAACCCAATCTACAAAATCTATTTGATTCAAAGAAATAACAGTTTATCTAAAAAGACCAATGTGACGGATTGAATTTTAAAAACATATAAAAAATGAAAAGAAAAAGTATTGCAAAAATAAACTCCAATCAGGATACGTTGGGATTCGAACCCACGTCTCCCAAAAGAAATTCCCAATTAATTCCAAAATAATCGATTCCCCACCGTGCCATACCCCCGAGACATCCGCAGAGCTGAGGCGTGGTATATGGACTTCGGACCTGACGGTAATTAAATCCTTCTGCCCTTGTTTGTACGGATTACGCACGATGATATTCTAGCCCGAAGGAATCAGGGGGGAGACTAGCCGGCCCCCAGACCATATCTACAGCTAATCCTTTGCATCACTTTGCCACGCGCGGAATCACAGGTAGCCCAAGCTATGGTTCTGAATAGCTATATATAGAGAATGTATGGCAGATCATCTAACACATCTAATCCGAAAATGGCCATATCGCTTCATTTCTTTCCATCAAAATTTGCAAACATATACATTCTACTTTAAAAAATTCACCGGCGGACCGGATCAGCCTCGCCTAAGTTGTTTAAATAATTGTCAGGTTTGACTATTTGTAATATCCCGCAAATTTCTTTTTGACAAAATATTATCCATTTCGTATTTAGGACCCCAAACTAGGTTTATATACCGACTTTGAACACAATCCGTGAGGTTGACTGGCCGGATGTTTTTAAATTTGCTTGATTCTTATGGACTATGACTCTTAAAAGTCCGTGGGATTTCAAAACGTTGGTCAATTATTTAACTTGCACAGTCTTTACATTACAGGTGTTTTTTGCACGATCAGCCAATTGTGCTCAAGTTGAATAATACCAATTCCACGGACTTTGAATGGTGTCTATAAATAGCTGACTTATAAGCGAGGCTAACCCTGTGCCTGTGGTCTTCAAAAGCAGCGGTTTGCATCAAATGTGAAACTGGTGTATTTTGAGATAGCATGATTGTAAATACATTGATTCAGCTTTTATGAATCGCATTGCAGGAAGCCAACCAAACTGACCTTATGAACTGTATTACAGCTGTTCACATCCACTTCAGCGAATAATAGTAGAATAGTAGTAGAATAGTAATACCAACGGGACCTATATGCAGTGGCGTGTTCTTATGATATTCACCTGCCCTTCACTAAATTAAACTCGGGACAATGTCGTTGGAACAAACATAGTAAATTCTCTAAATTCGCGTTTAAAAATAAAGTAAAATTGCAAAATTTCCCAAAATTAAATCCTTTGGTCAAAACTCAAGAAAGGTTACAAAATATGATTTTTAGAAAAATTCAAAGCGTAATGAATTATGTTTTGTAAAAGAAGGTAATTTGTTTCAATAGTTATATCAGTTCAAACTGAAACTATAAGGTGTTAGACGTTGCTGGTGTCCGTTTATACAAGTATTATGGAGTCAGGACAATAAACATAGGATATTACATGGTCGCGCGGAGATACGAATTTTATCTTCGAGTGTTGATATTATCTCTCACGAGTGAGCGCAGCGAACGAGTGAAAGATGATATCAGCACAAGAAGATAAAATTCGTATCTCCAAGCGGCCATGTAATGTTCTGTTTATTATATGAAATCTTCAATGAAAAATAATGGAGAATTTGAGACTTGCTGAGCAAAAAGTCGAAATTTGACACCACCAGTGTTGATATAAATCGTATCCCCACTGGCCACTGGTGGGAGTGGGGATATCAATTTTATCATTTTGATGCCACTCAATATCACACTCTATTTCATATAATAATGACTCGACTCAAATTCAATCGAAACTCAACTCATACTTAACTCAACCTCTACTTTAACTTAGCGAATATTCAATCCCAACACGGTGACTTTAGAACAAACTCACCAAATCCTTTGATCCTGGTTTCTATAGCAGATAGTGTCAAGCCCGTTCACCACCGATCTTCCGTGTTTGGCTCTACTTAGACAAGTGCAACTCAGCTGTTTGCTTTTCATTCACGCTTCGCTTCGGCGGGCTCATATATTCCGTGTATTTTTCAATTTTCATGTATTACGTGTAATTAAGGGCGATGGCAGGGGGAAAATTTCCTTTGTATAAAAATGCTAATTAAAAACTCGTTTTTCATTTTTCTACCTACAAATTGACTGGATATGGGATGTTTTTACTTGAAATCGCATTAATGAAGTTCCTTCCAACGAGCGATGGTTGTTTCTTTCGGTAAAGTTTGACCCATTGTAGCTGTTCATTGAGCTGTCATTTTTAATAACTTGACTCGAAAAAAAAACAAAAAACACAAACAGAACAATTGTGCCGGACCGCTATTATTAGTTCAACGAAATGAAAAATAAATATGAGATAAAGAAAATGATTTAGCAGGTGTTGTTAAGTGTACACTCTAATTCATCCATTACTTTCCATCCACTAATGGATGGAAAAATATGCTTTATGACAGATAGTCTTAAAAAGAAAATGAAAATCTAAATATGCTTAGTTGTAGTGCTAGAATAATGGGATATTTTTCACCGAAACTGGGGTTTGTAGGTCCTGTGGAATAGGAAAATTTAAATAAAAGCAAATGGGATTCCTTAAACGTCTTTAGTTTACTTTGCGGATAGGGTTTTCTTTAGAATATATCTTTTTCAAATAAAAATAAATAAATAAAAAAAAAACAGACAAATCTTCTACTAATTTTTTTTTATTATCAAGCTATATGTCCAAATAAATATATTCATATGCCATTTGCAGGTCCGTGAAAATGAAAGAAACGATCGATATATGAGAAAAAATACTCAATAGTTTTCCCCCTGACATTATGACACTTCTATTACTTTTGTAATCAGCCAGCGGTTCTTTGAAAAACAAGTAATTTAGAATTATTTGTCTCATTGAAGACTTGTGTACATATTGCCGAATAGCGCTCAATATTTCAATCAAGAGTTGAATTTGTCTTTGGCAATAAAAACACTGCTTTCCTTCTGTCCAATGAAAAATAGACTAGTTCAAGCGAGGCTCTGTTTTCCTGAGATACGCGAGCGAAAACCTCAATAGACTTGGGTCTCAGTTGGATATCAAGAACTGATTGGGAAAAATAAAGGAATATTTCAAGATTGGAAGGCTTCTATTGATAATATGTAAGTCAATCTTATATATTTGTTGAAGAATTGACATTGCTAGTCATTTAGGGCAAGTTCATGTTGAAGTGAGTATTTGCTGTCTATCACAGGACTTGGCTCTTATGCGAGTCATTTTAACACTGTCAGAAGACTGAGCATTCATTCTCCCCGATCAATCATAAGGGAAACTATCAGCATGGGTTAACTGTTATCATCGCCACTTGGTAAACAATATCTGGATAGCGTAAATGTTGGCAAAAACAGTTGTGTCGAACAGTACTTGTTACAATGCCCTTATCACATGGACGGGTAGGGTGGTTCGGCCATACATGGTGAACGAGTAGTCGTTTGTTTTCATTAGCAAAAGACAGCAAAAAGCAAAAGAGATTCACAGCAGTAGGGTCAGGCAAACGACGTCATCTAAGCCATAATCTTGTCATAATGGTAAAAAATTTCAAACTTTTTCATTATCACCAGAGGATATTCGATTGACGGTCTGGTTCAATTATCATTATCAGTAGAACCAAGCAATATTGAAGTTTTACTAAAAGCTTGTGCTACTGCGACTCGCTAATATAAAAGCTTTCTGCAACACCACTTCCGGCTGGGAAACTGAAGGCTCTGTTTCAATACTGGTGCTGATTTGGTGTAATGGTATATATTTTCCTATTTGAATGTTATATTAGTAATTTTTGGACACAACTGACACTGCTGAGTTGAAGGAGGGAGGAAAATCGCTGACTCCAGACAAAACAAATATAGGATAGAACCAAGAATCAACTGTACTCACCCAAAATATTCCGATCAATGAACCTACGATATCAGCAGTTTAAGAGCTACGCAGAGTATTAGCAGTGAATACTACCTGCAAAATTTATCAGAGGGGTTTATATGAGTGAGGAACATCTGAGCCATCCTGCCAATAAAAAGAGACTCGATGCACATCATCCAATCACAATCTTTTATTATACTTACCATGTGTAATTCGCATGTCAATTTGGCGTGAAAAATACGATTACGCATCATTAATTAGTGACAATAAATGTCGAGTTGGTGCTAATTTTCTGCTTTTCTTTTAATTCCAATCGTTTTCTAATTATATTTTTTCACCATGAATTAAGTCTACAATCAATACATCTACAATCTCATCATCTCATCTACAACCAATAAGTCTACAATAATATTTTAGACTGCATTTAAATAACCAAAATTGACGTTCAGACGAAGAAAATCGAATTGCAATTAGAAAAAAAAAAAAGAAAAAAAAAAAGAAAGATATTCCACCGAGATTTCAAGATAATAACATCGGGTACAAAAAAAGAAATTGCTTGTTGAAAATGAATTTTTGTGCTGTCTGACAATGTACCAAACTGCTTTCCCACTTTCCCATTTGTTCGATATGCTAAGATGTACTTATTTCAATATTTGGTTTTTTAGTTAGCAAAAACCTAGAAAGTTGAGACCGCTGAGGATCATGGGAAAGAACTTATATCAAAGAAAATGTAAATTGCCGCTTGAGGGTGTTGGTAACAGCAGGTGATACTGTAATTGATAAAAGATCTTAAGGCCATCAATAGCTAGCAAGTGGTTGGAACCTGTAAATGTGTATAGCGTTGCGGTCTCAACTTTGTAGCTTTTCAGGTGACTAACTTTATTGAAATAAGTATACTGAAAGCAAAGGCCGAAAGCTGTTCTGGGGAAATATATTTCAAGGGATTGTTATTATGTATTAATGAGAATTCTACTATTCTGCAACCTGGTATAATAATAATAATGATAATAATAATAATAATAATAATAATAATAATAATAATAATAATGATGATGATAATAATAATGATAATGATAATAATATAATAAAGCTTTTATTACTACTTTTGGCAAAAAGAACTACACTAGTCGTATTACAAGAGTACATATATATATTAATAACAACAATCTCTAGATAAAACGATAATAAGGGTATAGAAATAAATGTAGAATTCTAGCAAAATTCCAGATAATCTGGATAGTCTGGGTATAAAGCTGAGATCCTCTTACGATAAAAGATGACGAGCCGTTTAGTGTGTGAAATAGGAACACAGATAGAACTTAGTTGCCTAAGATTATACGAGTGCTTGCTGGCTGGTTCTAAAATACACTTGTAAACATGGTGGTTATCTGAATCGACAATGTTCTTGAATGCTTTAACTGTTAGTTCATCTCTTCGTGCTGACAAAGATTCTAGAGTGTCTCTTGGCAGGACGATTAATCTAAACATTAGTTTTGCAGTCTCTGCATGTCTGTCTTAGATAGACTACTGGCAGACCGCTCTAGATTGGGAAGGTGTATTCTTGTCCAATTCCTTTAGGTAGGTTAGCCTTCCTGCAGACACTCAAGTAGTAGATCCGCTCGGCCGCCCTTTTTAGGATGTCGTTAACCTGGGTGTTACATTTAATTACTATTATTATTATTATTATTATTATTATTATTATTATTGTTATTGTTATTTATTTCCAATTTGCTTAACGTTTTGCTTACAAATTTCTTAGCTTACCGAGCCCAATCCATGAACCTTGGGGAAACTAGAATGTATTCACTGATTTATAAAAAAAATTGAAAGCGGATTAAATAAAAAAAAAAAATTATTATTACACACCAGGCTGCAGAATATGTAATCAGGGTTCACAATGAATGTTCAAAACTAGTTATCGAAATTTTGCGAGTTAAAGCACATTACCAGCCAGCTTTCTGCAGCAATAGTCTGCTTGTCTTAACAAAAAGAGTATTTATTCCATAAAGCAACCATCTGCATTTATCGTCAAATCTTACCCTTCAGCCATATCCTTTTTCGCAACGGAAACTGGAAATCAATCAACGTAAGGGAGCATTCATTTTTTAGGAGGGGGGGGGGGGGGGGGGGGGGGGGGGGGGGCCGGAGGAATTAGAGGAATCAAATAGAAAAAAAATGCTAGCCCCCATGGTAAGGAATTGAATATTTCGATAACCCCCCCCCCCCCCCCCCACTTCCAAATATAAAAATTTTCTAGCACCCCCCCTCCCCCCCAGAAATCGACTAAAAAATGTATTTTTATTAATGACCCCCCTAGTTCAACGTTAAAAAAAATGTGACCCCCTTTTTACCTAGTATTTTTTTATTGACTTCCCCCCCCTAATTCCTCCCCCCCCCCCCCCCTAAAAAATGAATGCTCCCTAAGCATTCGACGGTATAAAACATGAGCTATCACATTTGCTTTCCCGTCCTCCTCTTACTGATGAATAAAGAGAATACAGGTGCAGATATATTTAGATCTTACAGGATAAACAGGCCTCTTACAACCATTTTAAAGCTGTCAATACATTTTTTTCCGCTTTGTTTAATATATTTTTGGCCGTTAGAACGAGCTCGGTGGTTCGATGGTCTTGCAATTGGATTTTGTAACGAACCACTATCGTGCCCTCCAGAGAAAGACGGCAACATCAAACAAACATTTCAAATTGAGAGGCTCACTATCATGGACAAAACAGAAAGGAAGAATGACATAGAAGAAGAAGAAGAAAATATCCAAAAAATGAATAATCAAAAACAAAAACAAAAACAGAAAAAATAAAATAAAATAAAAAAAATGAGTAGCTAGTAGATAAATGAATGAATGAATGAATAAAACGCAATGCAAGGCAAAATGACAAGAGAAATCCCAATTCGTTAACAAGTGGTGGTATTAACTTCGATAATTGAAATTTCATAATAAATGATTAAGTGTGATAATACTAGTTAGAGAGCTGTAAGAAAAAACAAATGAGGTATTTAACTATTCTTGTAACTAGGAAACACAGACGTCGACACACAATGCACACCAGCAGAATGAGAACTGCATAAATTATCAGCTAGGAAAAGATAACAAAATGAAAATACAGAAGAAAAACAAACAAACTAGAACTAGAAAATCTTATGTAAAAAAATTAGTGATGGAGAGTTTGAAGATTCGTATGTACAAAAAAAATCTTGGACATCGATTTAGAAGGGAAATAATATTTGTAGGCTAAAAGTTAAAAGACGGAAGGACATGTCCATGCAGTCAGTATGTGTCAAGATATGAAAGCATAGCAAGGAAGCCATATAGGTATATATACTGGGAAAATTCTCTTTTTTCTATCTTTGGCCAGTGGAATACCGCACAAAAAAAAAAAAAAAAAAAAAAAAAAAAGGAAAAATTTTCCAAAAAGTAAATCCCTAAAAAATCCCACGTTGAAACTTAGAATTTTTTTAGTAAGGAATAAAATAATATCGTAGCTTATGGGCTTGACGTTAAACGCGAAGATGAATAATGTTTATTTTGATCAAGGACTTTGAAATGTCCCTTGGTTTCACAAATAGGTGTCAATAGGCTTGCCGCGCTGCTGGAAGTGATCGAGAAATAACCATCTAGAAACGTCAATGGAACTTAGGTATAGGCAAGTTATAAATACATTGGTTAGATGATGCTTGTTTTTCTTGATAAAGGTTGAAATCAAATATCACAGTTGAATAAAATGTATATTGCTCGTGATTCTCGATGAAGAAGTGAATTCAAAGGCTCTTCAACAAACCTAAGAGTATATATGTATAACAAACGATGGTTATAGATAATGATTGTTTTTCTTGATAAAGGGTTGTTTTTCTTGATAAAGGGTTGAAAAAATTATATTGCTCGTGATTCTCGATGAAGGAGTGAATTCAACTCTTCAACAAACCTAAGAGTATATATATTACAAACGATAATTTTTTTTTTTTAAAAAAAGCTTAGAGCACACGTAAAAAACTCCTAATGATCTATGATCAATGCCTTTATTCTGGAACCCGAAGATGGTCTATCCCAATCCGAGTGAAGGTTTCTGGAGAACGTGTTTTTTTTCCGTTTTACCATTTCCCGCCGCACAAACAATTAGTAATTAGGTAATTAGTCTCAGTTGAAATTTTCCTCCTTCAGGAAGCGTTTTGTTCTACGAGATTAACGGCTTTTGTATCCCTAAGACGTTGGCAAATACGAGTTTAAATTGAGGGCATTATCAAAGGGTATTTGTGAAGATTGTTCAACAGTGAACCAGATAAGTCAGGAACATTTGATTGGGGACAGAAAAAAGTGTGAGCAAATACAGAAGGCTTTAATGTATTAAATCTACTAACCTTAGCTTTCAAGAAAAAGTGAAGAGAAGAGAAACCACACACTAAGAACACATCAGACTGCTAGTCACTCTTTATTTGAATAGGCATCTTTGTCACAGCTTGAAGAGTTCAGCGCATTCATGCCCGCAAAGCATTACCACTGAGTAAAAAGATTGCCGCTTTTTCTTGCCCGTTGGTAAAACGACGACGAAGTGTAAATAGAGAGACATTCGCTGTTATCATTCAAAATATTTGCTCTCCTTCTCCTGTCATTTGGGCCTAGTAACGGAAGTTCATTTTTATTTTCAGCTCACGGTAATTTATTTCATCGTCGTCAAGGAAGAATGAAATGATAACAACACAGGCCGTCTAACATTGTGCCACCATAAAGGTATGTTTACCTTATAACTACTTGGGGGCATGTTTCCAACTGCTATTCTGATTAAGCCCGATTCTGATTCTCTTTTCCTTCGCGCCATTCCCGGCTTCAGGAAGCTCTTGTAACCGGAAGTGCACAATTGAATCCGATTTGCCAACGGAAAAAAATGCGATGCGAGACTTGGAGCAAGTCTACACATGTGCCGAATCTAATGCAAATGAGCAAAACATATTGTTTGAATTCATTTGCATGAGATTCGGCACATGTGAAATTCGACGTCTACACCGGGCCTAAGATGACTTTTTGATTTAGATAACGCCATGGCAGGTCATTGAATCTTCTGAATGAGACCAGGTATGGAACAAAGTGAGTTTCTCAATTATTTCCATTCTCAAGATGGTTCTTCTAACTGTGTTTTACAAGTTTGACAATTCAAAAACAGGATTTGAAATTGAATTTTCTTTTGAAGAATCTAAATTTGTTATGCATCATTAAAAGTTTTGCCTCTCGGCCAGTGGAAGCCATTAAAAGGCTTTCAAGGCGGGAAAATAGCTTGTTTGAAGGTACTAGACCATTCTTCTAGACGCCAACGCTTCCTTGAAAATTTATACCCGCCGCTAGATAAGAGACTTCCAGTGAGCCAAATCAAACGAAGCAATAGAGAATAGAGATTTCTTAATGCTTCCAAAACAACATACTAGACCGGAACTTCAAGATCACTCTACAACCAGATTAATATAAAAATGAATGATTGCTGAAAAAAAACCTAGGGTGATCAGATTCGACATTATTGACGTTGAACAAAAAAATAAATAAATAAATGGTCTTGAGTTTTTCAAAAGTCGTTTATTGCAACCTTATGAAAGCTGAACACGTGCCAAATTACTATTGACCAAAAACAATATGAATGTTTATTTTGAGAAAACCTAGTTTTAAAGCTTTTGAATCGAAGACATTTATAACGATATTGATTGAAAACTTTAGATGATTAGACGACACTGAGCATTTTGACTTTGTGGTGGGACAGTCCGAAAATCCTCTATACTAAAAGTTTCAATGCTATAATCAACAGTTATTACATCATTTGTGTCTGTTTATATATGATTCTGTACAGCTCGCTTGCTTTTCTTACGATACCACTTGCAAATAGTGTCGATTTAGTTGTTGCTGAATAAATAAATTTCGAAAAATATGTCACAAAGTTTGTATAAGTTTTAACAGCTTTTTCTTACAGTACTGATGATGGCCACAACCTGCAGATGGCAGAAATATTAAAGGACAAAAATTCATATATTCTCGCTTATTTATTTCTTAACACCTTTCTGTTTCTTCATTTCTAAGTGATGCTTTAACCGCAGTGGATCACTGTTGACGATTCTACAAGTAAAGCAGATGGTCTTGAGTGTATTTACATCACAAGATCGAGTCAATGAGTAAAGGGCTTACGAGGTAACACAAAGCTACAAAGCCTCGGTGAAGATGAATACTGCCAATTATTATCTTGTTTTTTCGCTTTGATAATTTTACTACGTCGTCTGGCCAGCGATTAGTTCGTACATTCTAATTATTTCGCTGGCCACATCAAATTAAATATTAATTGATTTTGAAATATTTGTGGTCGGAAAAGTCATCAAAAAATATCTTGAAAATCTATAGTATTTTTATTAAAGCGAATATCTAGCTGAAAACTACTGATAAACAGTGCAGAGAAACATGGAGTCGAATCTTTCCACACCAAGTCAGTGTTCAGCGAATTTGGTCGGAGATACGAAGTTCTTTTTTATCATTCTAAATGGGATTTTTGGCACTGCTTCAATTATCGGCAATTCGTTGGTTGTTTTGGTAATTTTGAAAACAAAGATGCTTAGAACGACTTCAAATTTTTTCATCTCTTCTCTGGCTTTCGCAGACTTAATAGTCGGTTTGGTTATTAACCCCTTGTATATAGTCATAATATCACTCAACGTTTGGCTTGAGGAACATCCGCTCATGAAAATGGAGAATTTCTTTTGGATTCACTCTTTAACTGCCACGACTCTCAGCCTGTGCTCGGTAAGTGTTGAAAGATATGTAGCTATATCTCGTCCTTTCCACTACCAAGAAATTATGAACAAGAAAAAATGTTTTTTCGCTGTCCTAGCTATGTGGTTTATCTCGATTTGTATGGGATCATTAAGTCTTTGTGTCAAAGAGAAAGATTTAGCCTTGCTGTGGGTTATTTGTTCCTCGCTAGTGGTGTTCCCGCCATTAACAGTAATAGCTGTGTGCTACTATAAAATCTTTAAGATCGCTCGTCGACACGAAAAACGAATTGAAAAAGACACAATCCAAGAAACAGCTTTTCGTGTAAAGAATCAGAAAGCTGCATGGACGATTGTGATTATCGTCGGCCTATTCATTATCCTGTTTACTCCAAGCCTCGTGTTTTCATACATCACGCTTGCTCAACACGATAAATGCCAAGAAATGAAAGTTTATCGCCAGTGGATTTGGGCAATATTAGTAAACTTTAGTGGTTCGGCAATAAACCCGTGGATCTATGCCATACGTAATAAAGACTTCAAAAGGGCTCTGACTGCAATATGTGGCTGCAGAACCGAGTCTCTACAATCAAATAGAAAAAATTGGAAAGTGGTATTCCATCTACAAAATGGAAGTTATGCTGTCAATATCTTAAAAAGCACTCTAAACGAATGACGAGACGTTTTTCGCGGTTTCGACGTTTTATTCAAGAGCTTCTAAGCACACTCGACAAAAGGACCACACTGCTGTAATCACGAAAAGTGATATATAATATTCATTGCCTCTACTTGAAACTATTAAACTCATCGCTTTTGCAGAAGAGCGAAATTAGAGTACAAGAAAAAAAGCAAGACTTTCAAATGGCTTTCGAGTTCGAGCACTATGATTGGATGATACGCATTTCCTCGTTTCCTGATTGGTGGATCTAGCATGGAAGTCATTTGAGTGACTGTAGGATTTTCGTTCGCACGAAAAAGTGTTCTATGACGCTTTAAGGTAGCTGCCTACTAAAGAAAAATGAAGCTACTGCGCACGTTTCTACGCAATAGCAATGATGCCATGAAAAAGGCAATTTGACGCCACGATGTGGGCACGCACAAAGACTACTAACAGCCCTAAAATTTTACACGGGATTTTAGAATTTCCAAAAGAGTACATAAAAACGAAACTTTTGACAAAGTTTAAAATAAAAATAGCATGAGTTCTATATAGAAAAAGCGGTAAGTGTACACTTTTGACACTCGTTTTAACCAAAACTTTCAAGGGCAAGAAAAATATTTTTTTAAATGTTGATTATCTTTCTCAATATTTTCCAAATATTTTGACTTTTATTTGTAAAGTGATTTATGATTTTAGGCTTCCTAACAATCTAATGTCAAAATCTTGATTATCGGTTATCGATTATTATTTCTCAAAAAAGTTATTGATACGCTTGTATTTAATTGCAAATATCTCAAAAACGACTGTGGGACACCCCATTTTCTTTCCAGATTTTAAATCAGCATCAAATTTGCTTTTAAGAGATCATGATTTATAAACTTTTTCATAGATTTTATCTATAGCAAGCCGCCACCTTACACTGGCGATTTTTCTGGCCGATTTTTGCTGCGATTTCTGCATGCGCCGATATTTGAGAATTTAATAAATTTGTTTTATGTTTCTAAAGAGACATTTAGTGTCCTGAATAAAATTTTACGAGCTAATTTTCTACCATTTTTTACTACGACCGGCCAACAGCCTCAAAAATGACATCTAAAATCGCCGCCAGTGTTAACGGGCCTTACAGTAGACTGTGAACAGTCCCTCTTTTCCCTCCTAACTCAGTCGAGTCGGATTTTTCCCTGCCTTGGACGCGCGGGGTGTGAGGCGAGTTTGAAGCGGCACGTGGGGAGAGGAAAAGTAGGGACTGTGGACAACACACAGAGAAATGAATTACCGCCCCTTTTTCACACTTGTCAAATACTTGTCAATGACGGCTCCGGCTAGTCTAGGATATGTTTATGAAACCGTTCAACACAACTGACTTTTCGCTGATAGTTTTACAGTTATACAATAAAGTTTGAATTAAAATTACTTTCAAAAGTACGAACCTGCGATATTCTTGAGACACCAAAATATATTTATAAATAAAAGTCATAACTGGAGCCAAAAGAAACCGCAAACCAAGTCAATCGTGTGTGAATTATATTTGTTCGGTGTTTCTGGGGATATTTTGAATACGTTTTGAATATATTTTTCCTTAACTGATTTATCTTTTCCGCTTCAAACTCGGGTTGTTTTTTTCTGTTCTTTGATGCGGGCTTGTTGAGAAGCTTGAGGTCGCACAAGAATCACTGCTCTCCTTTGCAGGGCTCCATTTAATATCAGTGTTCGTATTAATCTCCCTCCCCATTGACGAGAGTGGAGAAGACAAAAGAATTATCAGCAAGATTTGACTACGGCTCGACTACAAACACGTCTGTCTTCGCCATTCGGCCGCTCGATCGTCGATCATTTAGAACGAATTCACCAGCGAATTACAGTAGGTTTGACTGCCGCTTCGATCAGTTTTCGCTCTGCTGGAAAACAATCCTCTGACATAAGTTTCGGTTTTCAAGAAAGATTTTAATTCAAAAACCCTGCGGACCGAAATAGCGATGCTCATACTAGTAATCAGCTGGATCTGGAGTATACCATTCCACCTTGACAGCTCGTTGACAGATGGATCATTTTCAACCAATGGGAATTTTGCGTTGTGTGGGCAACGCGTAATTCATTTCTCTGTGTGTTGTCCACAGTCCCTACTTTTCCTCTCCCCACGTGCCGCTTCAAACTCGCCTCACACCCCGCGCGTCCAAGGCAGGGAAAAATCCGACTCGACTGAGTTAGGAGGGAAAAGAGGGACTGTTCACAGTCTAGCCTTACAGAGATCAGAATCATTATTGAGCTCTTTAATTGATTTTATCAATGGCAGACGAACATTGATTAATAATAATACGAGATTAACAAAATAGACTTCCTTTGACTTATAGTTAGTCCATGCACTTCTTCCGCTAAAACAGTCATAACATGACAAAATTACAAGGATTACCATGGCAACCGATGAATATTCCCTTTTGAATACTTCATTGTAAAATGACAGCGAGATAACTCTTGACATACACATCCTTTTCGATAACATTTAATTTCCTGACTTTTCTGAAGCGAAGCGCGCGGGTCGTAAAAAAATGGAAAAAACAACAAGATCCATAACTTACGGTAAACGTAATTAATATAATATATTTTTAGTCTAACATGCAAGGAGTGATTGTCTACCTAGACTCTTGATAGCCCCTCTTTTCTCTGCTAACTCAGTCGAGTCAATTTTTCCCGTCTTGGACGCGCGAGGAGTTGAGGCGAGTTTGAAATGACACTTTGGAAGAGGAAAATTAGAGTTTGTGGACAACACACAGACAAATGAATTGACAACCCTTTTTAATACTTGTCAAATACTCTCACTATGGGCTCCAGCCAGTCCAGGACATGTTGATATTCCACACTACTGATACTTTCCTTAATAGTTTTAATGCTTTATTTAATTGTGTTTAGTCGGCAACGCGTAATTCATGATCTGACGACTCTGTGTTGTTAACAGTCCCTACTTTTCCTCTCCAACAACAAGACCAAGTTGAACTCGACATGAGGTTGAGAAGAAAAAAACTGTCGTGAAAACTTCAAATATCTTTATAATTTATTAGTTCGAGATTCACAACCAAGATGAAAAATACTGCATTAACTACAAAGTGATCTTTTTAGATCTTTCAGATCTTTTTTTACTGATAAAAAAAAATGCTGTTCAAATTCCGGTTGTAACGCGCCCCGGTATTTCTGAACGGCGTGATCCACAGGCAGCCCAATGTTTTGTTCTGTAACCGGTTGTGATGAATATTTACTGTAATATTTTGTAGCATCTAAAATTGGTACTTTTATGAATAAAAATGACTTACCTTGATAGTTTGTTAAATGTTTTGATGTCTGGAAGTTTTTGAAGCCATTTGGGAGCGTTGTTATGAAGTCATCGTCTTTTTGGTTTCTTAAAACAAATCCAAGGGCTGCACACTCACGGCGACACCGACCTCTACTCGAACGAACGAACGAACGAACGAACGAACGAACGAACGAACGAACGAACGAACGAATGAATGAATGAATGAATGAATGAATAAAATGAATGAATGAATGAATGAATAAAATGAATGAATGAATGAATGAATGAATGAAATGAATGAATGAATGAATGAATGATTGAATGAATGAATGAATGAATGAATGAAAGGAATGAATGAATGAATGAATGAATGAATAAAATGAACGAACGAACGAATGAATGAATGAATGAATAAAACGAATGAATGAATGAATGAATAAAATGAATGAATGAATAAAATGAATGAATGAATAAAATGAACGAACGAACGAACGAATGAATGAATGAATAAAAGGAATGAATAAAATGAATGAGGGGGGGGAGGGAGCAAAAAGGAAGGCAAGAAAGCAAGTTTTTTAAAGTCGCACTTGACATTCGTAACATCACAGTTAATTCGACGACATCTATATACTCCTTGCACGTGACCTCAAAGCAGCTCAATGTGCATCAAAGCTCACAAAGCACTCTGGGAAAATAAGTTCTTTAAAAATGTAACAGGGAAATCAAAGGAACTATCAGAAAAAAATTCCCCTGTTATTTTCGTCTGCTGAAATCGTTTTATTTCCATAGAAAATGTTGAAGGAAAAATTGTCATATGAATTTTTAGAGGAGCCAAGAAAGCGGAAGAACTCACTTTCCCAGAGTTCTTTGTGCTATAACTTCGCGCTCATGCACATCGGCTATTTGGAGGACAAAATATAAGAATTTCAATCTTCTGAGAATTGGAACCTATTGTTTTTATCTCCAAATTGAGCTGCATTCCGATGTGCTGCACGGGGTCTATATACCTTTGCCTTTTCATCATTCGCTGGAATAACAGTTGAACAATAAGTAATAGTGAGATGTATCGCTTTCGAAATATAGATTTGAAGATTCTCTTCAACTTGTCAATGGCTACTTGGTCGAGTAGGTCGTTGAAATTCATTCAACTCATTCAACTTCAAAATCGCAATTCTTGTCTTTAACCGTAAAGTAGTTACTCAGAAAAAAGAAAAAAGAAAAAAGAAAAAAGAAAAAAGAAAAAAGAAAAAAGAAAAAAGAAAAAAGAAAAAAGAAAAAAGAAAAAAGAAAAGAGAAAAAAGAAAAAAGAAAAAAGAAAAAAGAAAAAAGAAAAAAGAAAAAAGAAAAAAGAAAAAAGAATTGTTCCAAGGTGATTTCAAATCTAGGCTCTCAATGCCTTGTTTGTCACATAAAAATAGTAGTTTTTCTTTTATTCGTCAAGACTAAATATTTTTCCACCAACAACGACGATCATGCTATTTCTAAAAGATATTTATTAAATCTTTCCATGGATGAGTTTGATTTTTTTTTTTTTTTTGAATATAAAGCTGTTAGTTATTGAGCTGAAAACCTGGAACTAGGAAATATTGAGCTAAGAACAAAATGTTCACTGAATGGCGAATTCGTTCAGGCTGAGAAAAGCAAAATCACCTGGCGTTTGTTGTTTGTAACAAAGATCCCTTAGTAAATCTTAATCTACATTATATTAGTATTTTGTGTTCCAAATAAAAACTGCTTCATAAAATCTATCTTCATACATCTCACCTATATACGCGAACTTATTAATGTAGGTTCCCGTCTTTCTCTATTTGTTTTATTATAATTCAGTTGGCCTCTAAAATAAACTGGTATTGTCATGAAGCTCAGTGGGTAAAATCATGTATTTTGATGCTTTGAAGTCACTTTTAGAGCAATAGTGCTACTAATACTCCAATCTATATATGACCAAACAGAGAATACTTTACAGTTCTATACCCAGAACATTTTAGTGGTCGGCATAACCATTTACATCGTTTTTCTCCCGGAAAATATTAAATGAAAGTAAGTAAAGTTAAGTAAACTGGAGAGTTTTAGATAGGGTCTGAAAACAGATGGCTGGAACTCTTGACGTGACAGGTGCTTGTGAGTACAAATGAAAAGCACTAAACAGCAAACCAGTGAAATTTAGACTTCTGAGTGCCTCAAGGTGGATGACACAAAGGAAAAACCGACTTATCTTGTATTTTTTTATTTTTTTGGGGGGTTGAAGTTTTACGTATTTCCAATGATGAACTACATATTTATTTTGGACTTTCATTCAGTTTCATTAAGTTGGTCATATCATGTTGTTTTGTTTTAATAACATGATTATTATTCTTCTCATCAGCTGTTAAACTTATGATTTATTCAAGATTTGCTATATAAACAAGAAGTAAGTCGTTCATCGCCTCGACACTGAACACCTATGGCCAAGGGAATATTACAGTTGGAGGACTGGCAGAAAACTGGAAAACTGAATGAAAAATGGAAATGACTGAAACGAATTACACTACTGACAACCCACCTGAGTGCAGTTGGGTCCCACCTCATGATGAAATTATTATTTACGTTTTTCTCAACATTTTATTCTCCTGTTTGGCAGTCTGCAGTAACTTTATTTTCCTGCTTGCAGTTTTCAAGACCCCAAATCTCCAGACTGTTTCTAACTTTTTTCTGTGTTCGCTAGCTTTGGCTGATTTATCAGCGGGCCTTTTCGTCAATCCACTTTACAGTTGCATCGTTATATTTGGAGTTTCTCCCAGTGGCTTCTGGCTTTCCAAAGTCGAGAAGTTCGTGTGGATTCAGACGCTCGTTTCTAATACTTTCAGCTTGGCTTTGGTAAGCATGGACCGGTACATAGCCGTACTCTACCCTTTGAAATACTACACTATCATCACCGAACGAAGATGTTTTTTCAGTATCATGTTTGTCTGGGTAGTATCGGTAGTACTGGCGCTCCCGGCACCAGTTATCAGTGAAAAAGGTGTAGCCATTCTCTGGTCGATTGGTGGAGTCATTTCCGTTGTCTTTCCATTCATCATTATCAGCTTTTGTTACTTCCATATATTCAAAGCTGTCAGAAAACAGGCAACGAGAATCGAACCACCGCCAGTTTCTGTCGTTTCCCAAAGTGGACAAATTCGCCCAAGTCCTAAACGCCAGCAGAAAGCGGCTGTCACAACTGCTATAATAGTAGTTTTATTCATCGCCCTTTTCACTCCAAACTTTGTGTTGGCATTTCTTTATGCATTGGCAGAGGAAGGATGCGATCAAGCAGCTGTGCTTCGGCCATGGCTCTGGGCTGTCTTGGTTGCTTACAGTGGATCGTTCATTAATCCTTGGATTTATGGACTTCGCTCAAAGGAATTTAGAAACATTTTTAAACAAATGTTTAGGTGCAAGAACTGAAAATAAACTAAAAATACGTAGAGATATTTGTACCATCTTCAAATTATACAAAGCTTTTGACAGCCGAGATCAGTCTGTAAATGTGATAATAAAATTAAAAAAGTTTTGCCAACATTATGCCAATATTTCATTTTGTCTTTTTTTAAGTATTTGAACTGGTTTGTAAATATTTCAGTGTCGTATTTCAACCTTCATGCGTCCCTTCATGCTTGAAGAGAGAAAAATATATAAATCGAAAAACAATCATAGCACTTTCCAATCGCAAAGAAACGAAACTGATTTTAAAAAATTAAAAAAACAAAACTTTCACCAACCTTTTTTGAAATAGCTGTATATTAATATTGCAATACAAGAAAAAGAAAAAAGGAAAAGCCAAAGCTTAAGAACATAGATACTGCCACCTTTCACTAAAGTTGTCATCATTTGAAAAGACACACTATATTAAGGTAGTTTTTTTCTCGTTTTTTGACCTGCCTAACAATGATATGATCTATAAATGACAGGTTTTCTAAGAAAATCCTTTGATTAAATCAAAGTGTCCGGAACTACCTTCAGTGCTACCCTAATAAAGCAAGGAAGATCTGTTTATTTTATCTTTATGTTTGTATTGCCCAATATTGAAGCCTACGCACTCGCAGGTAAACAAGCATCACACAGAGTGACCTTCCCTTCGATAAGAAAAAGAGGGGACAAGAAACTGTTATCGCAGTTAAAGAGCAGTGAATCATTCAGATCAAGGAAAGATCCAGGAACGATCAGGGAGAGATCAGAGAACTAGATGTATAAGGGAGAGATCAGGAAGAGTTCAGGTAAAGGTCAGGGAGAGATTAGTGAGAGATCAAGAAGAAATCAGCGAGAGATCAGGGAGAGTTGAGGGAGATATCAGGGAGAGATCAGTGAGAGATCAGGGAAAGATCAAGGAGAGATCCGGTAAAGGACAGGGAGAGATCAGGGAGAGATCAGAGAACTAGATGTATCAGGGAGAGATCAGGCCAAGGCCAGGGAGAGATCAGGGAGAGATCAGGGAGAGATCAGGTAAAGGACAGGGAGAGATCAGGGAGAGATCAAGAAGAAATCAGCGAGAGATCAGGGAGAGATCAGGCATAGATCAGAGAACTAGATGTATCAGGGAGAGATCAGGGAGAGATCAAGGAGAGATCAGGTAAAGGTCAGGGAGAGATCAGGAAGAAATCAGAGAGAGATCAGGGAGAGATCAGGAAGAAATCAGCGAGAGATCAGGGCGAGATCAGGAAGAAATCAGGGAAAGATCAGGGCGAGATCAGGAAGAAATCAGGGAGAGCTCAGGGAGAGATCAGGGAGAGATCAGGGAGAGATCAGGGAAAGATCAGGGAGAGAACAGAGAACTAGATGTATAAGGGAGAGATCAGAGAACTAGATGTATCAGGGAGAGATCAGGCAAAGGTCAGGGAGAGATCAGATAGAAATCAGCGAGAGATCATATGGAGAAATTGGAATAAAAGTTTAAGATTCTTTGTCAATAATTTTCGAACCTTAGGAAATTATCACTTAAGCCAGGCTCAATTAAAATAAATTCTTTCTTGATAGCGGAGCTCCCGCGCGGGCCATAGCGGGCCCTTTGCACAGGGTTCCCGCGCGCTTTGCTTACTCACAAATGCACAGAAAAATTGCAATACTGTAGTCAAAGATGGATCAAGAGGTATTTTTTCTTATTTTTCAATGCGAAAAAAACGTTTAATCGAAGTGATGTCTTTCTTAAAGTGAACAAAAACAATATTTCGACTTTAGCGACTTGTTAAAGAAGATTTAGCGAGGGAAAGCGAGGGAGAATTCTTAATCTTACGCCGATGAAGTTTCGTGACTGAAACTTCAGTGAGAGAAAAAGTGGCCTGTAGACCAGAAAAACCTGATTATACTGCAAGAATGATATTTCAGTTCCGTAGAAAACACTTCATAGAAGGTAAATTCATTGATTTTAACTAATATTTCGTAAAAAATCGACAAGAAATGTGTAAACTAGCTGGAGAAACTCTCAGACAAGCCAAGGACGTTGGTTCGGCAAACATTGTCAGAAAAACTTGGATAGTTTGTCGTTTTTACTGCATTTTAGATTTTTATCATCTTTTTCTTCATTACTTGTGAACCAAAAAAGCGATATTTGAAGCTTTGATTTTTTAGTTTTTGATCCCATTTCAAGAAAAAAGGCTAAGACTTAGTAAAAAGACGTGGTTCTTTGAAAAAATATATTTGACGGCCAGCGAACCTAACGCAAAGTCATGATCAAAACAAGATTCCAGTTTCATAATGATATGAATATTTTGACATTCTTATAGGTCATTTATTTTAATGTTGAATGAAATATGAAAAAGGAATACATATCACACCAAATATTTGCTATTTATCGGCCTTTTCCAGCTATTACTATTACACAATCGCAAAAATGATGAGCTTTTTATGGATAAGCTTATGTTTTTGTAAGATATTTCGCTCGATAATAAAGTTGAGAATAAATCTGAAAAAAAGACTTTTCAAAGTGGTAACGCTATAACCAGCGTTATGCCGCGTCACACAATTGTCACGTTTTTAGCACTAAATATACTATTTATGGGAGCTCCGCTTTTAGGCAGTGCCTAAATCTATACATTATCATGGAGGATCCAATCATATCCTGGCATAGGAATAAGAATATATGGGTCATAATAAGCCGAAGTTTTAAAGTTGATTAATACACTGAGCCTTTAAATTCTCTTAAAAGGGAACTACAAACTTGAATGACAGGCTTGGTGTCGTTTCCAATTTTTGGCTTGTTTGTTTTTTCCGCTGACGCTGATGATTCTCATATACACATGTGCATGCGCATGCTTTGTAGCATTTGCTTATCTCTCTTGATGCCAAAAAATACCCTGTTTCAAAGTATTTTAAGACATAAGACCGAATAAAAACTCAATTCTGACTTTTACCCCTAGCTGTTCTATGTATACGCCGCGAATGGGCTTTTGAAAGCACTTCCCACATGGAAAGAAATAACCATTGTAACAAAACCATCAGCGACACAATCGACATAACGGGTGTGCTGGTCATAGCAAGGGGTTAATCATCTACGGTCTAGGGGCCGACTAACCTCTCCCTTAGGCTTCGGCCGAGCTTCCTGATCAGTCAGTAATGTCCTCCCGGGATAGCGGTGTTGGGGCCGAAATCTTCAGCATAGCCTTAAGTCCATACGATGCTTCAGCAATCGATGTCTGGAAGTATGGTCCTGGTTAATCAAGCAATAAAAAATATACTGATCTCAAAAACTTGAATCTTTCGTTTTGAAAGGACAAGAGGAATTCTAAATGCGCATCTTGCTCTTAGTACTTTTTTCTGATCATACTTCAGTCCATGCTTAGCTGGATAGATCATATATATTTTCATTTTTTTCAATGAATGTTAAAAACTGCCGCACTTCTCAAAGTGTCTTGGACATATGAAATACTGACACTTAATTAGCAGATTCATTTCATGATTGTTTAATATATTTTTCAACCCATAGAGTACAAAATAAAACATGATAAAAGAGAAAGAAAGAGAGAGAGAAAGAAAGAAAGAAAGAAAGGAAGGAAGAAATTAAGGAAGGAAGGAAGGAAGGAAGAAATTAAGGAAGGAAGGAAGGAAGGAAGAATCAAAAATACAAAATCATGCATCCATTAGGTACCAAACCAAAATACGGTATGGTTTTTTTCACTAACTATCAGACAGTGAAGTAAAGATCATGTCAGTGGTAGTATCATCTTCGTTGAACTGAGATGTATTGGGTGGGCGCATAGGAATAAGAATGTACACGAGATGGATTGGATGAACGCATAGGAATAACAATGTACACGAGATGGATTGGATGAACACATAGCAATAAGAATGTACACGAGATGGATTGGATGAACGCATAGGAATGAGAATGTACACGAGATGGATTGGATGAACGCATAGGAATAAGAATGTACACGAGATGGATTGGATGGGCGCATAGGAATAAGAATGTACACGAGATGGATTGGATGAACACATAGCAATAAGAATGTACACGAGATGGATTGGATGAACGCATAGGAATGAGTATGTACACGAGATTGATTGGATGAACGCATAAGATTAAGAATGTACACGAGATGGATTGGAAGAACGCATTGGAATGAGAATGTACATGAGATGGATTGGATGAACGCATAGGAATGAGAATGTACACGAGATGGATTGGATGAACGCATAGGAATGAGAATGTACACGAAATGGATCGCATGAACGCATAGAAATAAGAATATACACGAGATGGATTGGATGAACGCATAGGAATAAGAATGTACACGAGATGGATTGGATGAACGCCTAGGAATGAGAATGTACACGAGATGGATTGGATTAATGCATAGGAATAAGAATGTACACGAGATGGATTGGATGGGCGCATAGGAATAAGAATGTACACGAGATGGATTGGATGAACGCATAGGAATGAGTATGTACACGAGATTGATTGGATGAACGCATAAGATTAAGAATGTACACGAGATGGATTGGATGGGCGCATAGCAATAAGAATGTACACGAGATGGATTGGATGAACGCATAAGAATAAGAATGTACACGAGATGGATTGGATGAACGCATAAGAATAAGAATGTACACGAGATGGATTGGATGGGCGCATAGGAATAAGAATGTAAACGAGATGGATTGGATGAACGCATAAGTATAAGAATGTACACGAGATGGATTGGATGGGCGCATAGGAATATGAATGTACACGAGATGGATTGGATGAACGCATAAGAATAAGAATGTACACGAGATGGATTGGATGGATGTATAGGAATAAGAATGTACAAGTGACTACTAGATTGATCCTATATAGCCCGCAGTGTGCTACATCTGTAACTGACCAGTTGTAGTTTTTTTTCCTTCAAATTTCTTGCTTATATTCTGCAGGAATCTTAGGATGAATTAAATTAATCTGTACAACTTTAACTGAGACAGTTGAATGATATTTGGGCTTCCTGTGGTATCTGTTTTATTCGTCACAACACAGGCAGCCTGTACAAAATTTAATAATTTAGAATAAAAAGGTGGACATATATAAATATTTTTCAACACACATTTTTAGCACTAAATATACTATTTATGTGAGCTCCGCTTTTAGGCAGTGCCTAAATCTATATATTATTTTATTGAAGATAAACGTTATTTTTCGTGAACCTTCGAGTAATAAATTCGAAAAAAATAAAATCCCTCGATCTAGATGCGCAGTACGTGTGCGCATGACGGTAGTACAAGGAATGTTCGTTCTACGTCCGAAAAACAGAAAGACATGTGTAAATATAGATACTGGAAAATATGAAGATTATATCAAAAAAGTCGACGTGTGAAACTCTGGATATAGACGTTGTTCGGCAAATATTGACAAAAAAGGTGATGGTTGTTTGTTCTTTTTACAGCATTTCTTATTTTTATCATCTTTTTCTTCATTAATAATTTTTCGATCCCATTTCAAAAAAAAAAAAAAAAAAAAAAAGGCTAATAATTTGCAGAGTTTTCAAATGAAATATGACGGCGGCCGCTAGACTCTGGTGCGAGATTGCGATTAAATCCATGAAGCTTCTCATCGATAGTTTTGACATTTCAACTGATACTCTATTTTGATGTTGAATGAAATTTAGTATTACACCAAATATTCTCTATTTACTTAATTTTCCAGCTATTTATTAGCTAGTATTATGATAATTACATAAAATGAGCTTATAGTTGGCGTTGTTAAGGAAATGTTCGTTGTGTTTACAATCTTTGATAAGTCTTTCCGGATCTGCTTGATAAGCTAAAAAATAAATTCAAGGACATTTTCAAAGGCCAATTACTGACAAAGAAAATTATTATTTTTGATTAATAAATCCATCTCTTGTTCTTGTACGTGAAGTTCAACTGAATGTAAATATATATTAAAAGGAAATCTTTGGATTGATAATATTATTTCTTTTATACAGAAATTTATATACAGATATTTATTAATTATTTTTCTTCGAATTGAATAAATTTATTTTTCAGAATAGATTCTGTCGTCGACGGGTCCCCGGCGAGTTGCAATTTGTCTTGCTCAAATCGAGGCAACCTTGACAGTTGACTGGAAGCGGCAGTGGACGTTGGCTTTGAGCTTCACAGGGTTTCGTGAATGTGAAAAAGAAAAAAAATTCTTAACTCCAGAAGACGTGCTCCCAGTTATGAAACTTGTACAGAAGTTAAATGAACTATTCTTCTAGATGTGTGATTACCCAAAGTCTCAGTGGAGTTTATCTAAGTTTACTCGACGTGCGACTCACTTCGACATTTTGATCCAGTTGAAGAGCAAAACACCGTATGAAAATATGAAGCATGAAAAACCATCGCCACGGAGCTCATATAACATTAGAAATATTGTTGGATCTGTTTTGTAGCATAAGAAGTGCCAACACAATCTTATCACATAATATATTTTTTCTGAATTCGAATGTGTTTGTTATTTGCGACATAAATACTAAAAAATTCGCCTTCTCTTGTCGAATTCGGTCAGTATATTTACGGCTCAGGTTTTACTGTAAGTCTTGTTTCTTTTGTTTACTCTCATAACTATTATCCTTGATCATTTTTGCTCTTTTTGTCGAAGTCGGCATTCTTTCAGTACATCAACTCGGCCGGAGACAAGTATAAACTGATCCATGAATATCTGTTGTAACTAAAAAACCCTGACAATATTTAGAATTCTTTGATTTTGTTCACTATCAGATGAAACAACGACATTGTGTGAAAGACCAACACAGCTATCAACGAGTACAAATACATAGAACGATCACTGATCAAACAAATGTGAAACCCACTGACCGCTGATTAAAGTTGCCATAAATGTTCGTTTTTAAAGACGAGAAAACCGACTTTGAATATGTTCAACGGCATCATTCAAGCCAAGCATTGCAGACTCTTTTAGATCGTGTTTGCGAAATACAATCCGAGTTTAATTTGGGTAAATAGTGTGTTTTATCATCGATATCCAGCTTGAAGATCACGTTATTTAAACCAATACTTCCATACTGTTCTTTTGTGAGCCCAACACATCCAGCAATCTTACTTATATTTGGCAAGCTTCCTCCAAATTTCGAATTGTTCAGGCTAAGACGAGGTTCTTCCGTCTTTAAAAACGTATTTTGTTTTTCACGAAAATACCTGCTGTTGAATGTAACGGATATTTCCTTTAACGGAAAAACAGCCCTCTTGAAACGGCAAATCTTAAGGAAGCCTTCTCGGTAGTTGGAGCTTTGAAATGCGTACAAAACAGGGTTTAGAAACGATGAGCATGTAACTAAAAACTCGACTGTTTTAAGCAAAATATTATACGAATCTTGGTTTTCTACAAGTGTTTTTCGTTTTGATAGAGTAAGGAAGGATATAGATATCCCATAGGGAAGATAACAGGTGTAAAAAGCCATCGTTACCGAGAGAAGTAACTTTGCTAGCTTCCTTTTTGAGTTGGTGTCCTCTTGTCCCGGTGCTTGCCCAATAATCGTTTTCTCAAAGAAAATACCTTTAGTAATCTGGAAATAGCAAAATCCTAACACCAGGAATGGAAGGCCTCCTAAGAAAAATACGGTACAAAGAACATGTACTCGAAAGTCTGTGATGGATTCTAAACTGTACGGGCAGATGCACCGACCATACTTGGCGTCATAGCGATTCTCTACAAAATCTGGAAGGTTGATAAGAAGAGCGCTTGTCCATATCCCTGCAATGACATACCTCACGTTCTCGAACTGTATTTTCAGTTTTCCTGCTGTTAAAGGCTTGACCAGAGCGTGGTATCTCTCTACAGCGATGGTAGATAAAGTCAGCACGGACGCACCAATAGCTACACCAATTATTGCATTTCCAGTGAAAAGCTTACATAAGTAGTCACCAAATGCTCCTCTTGGGTGAGAAGGGTAAAACACGAAACTATAGGTCCTGGGATTCCATAAAAGCGTTATAATATCAGCAACTGCTAGGTTGACGAGGAGATAATTAGTGGTACTGTGCATCGACGGGGTTCTCTTCACTACAGCAACTACAAAACAGTTTCCAATAAGACCAACACAGACAATGAAAGCGTACAGCAAACCAAATGCAACATCTAAAGTTTGTATACTAAAAGGTCTAAAATCAACGAGATTATTTTGCGATGAAGACGCGTTGAAACTCGAGTTTTGAAACTCGAGTTTTAAATCCATTACGGAAAATGGACAATTACTTAATCTTTTGTAGCTTTTCGGTTCTTGGTTTAAAGAAATATATGAGATTATTGAGATTTAACGGTGCTGTAACTCATCAGCTGTCTCATGAAGAAGTGCTGACTTAGACTATTGAAGTTGTTCCCTCGTGTTTCAAGTTCAACTGCTCATAAACAGCACTATTCAAAACAACTGCCGCTCATACTAATATACCATCGCGTACATAGTGACTGATATCCTTTCCAGTGAATACGTTAGTTATGATAAGCAAAACACAATTTTGTTTGCCAAATTCTGACACCTTTAACGTGTACAAGAAAGCATTTGCATTTTTAATCAATTGATAAAAATTTCGAACTTTCTCTCTGAAAGACATCCTCTCTAAATATCTTCCTAGATAACCTACCATACTTTCGAATTGTATTTTTTCGATATCTTCCTTTTTCATTGATTTTTTTTTGTACCGACTTTCATGGTAAATGTAGAAGCGATTCTTTTACGTTTCATTTACAACGGATTGTTAGGTTGAAGATGAAAGGCCACAATCCTCTTAAATGAAGCATATGGAGGAGCTGTCATGTAAACATAAATAATTACAAAACGTGGCGCTAATTAGGGAAACTGGTTTCAAATATCACTTAAAGCCACACCGCCAAGGATTTTAGTCATGACAAATCAAGCAAATGATCGTTGAACTGAGAATTCTTTAAAAAAAAAATGAGCGGTCTCCGTAGTTGACAAGGCTTTCGAATTCATGATGTTCTATAGAAAATTAATGAAATCTAATTGAAGATATTGCTGTGGTTATTGGATTATTTTCATTTCTTTATAATTGTATTTATGCATGGACAAGTGTGTATGTGTGTGCTCATATAGAAGTTGCCATGACAATAAAGTAAAGAGCCAATCACGAAGCACAGATTATTGATGCTTACGCAAATACGTGAAAAATATGTGATGTTATCATTATTGTTAATATTGTTAAACAAAACGTTATGGATTTTACTCATCCAGTAACCTCTTGCGTAATAAAGAGAGAGAGAGAGAGAGAGAGAGAGAGAGAGAGAGAGAGAGAGAGAGAGAGAGAGAGAGAGAGAGAGAGAGAGAGAGAGAGAGAGAGAGAGAGAGAGAGAGAAAGAGAGATATCGAAGCAGGTGAATACCGCAATGACTCAATATTGCGTTGGTAATCATACGATATTGGTTACAAGATAGCAGAATGTTTGACAAACAGGAAGGATGTTGGAAATGTAGAAAATAAATATACTGATCAACAACATGTCACCAGTTAAATAACCTAGTATAAAAAAGTAGGGGAAGAGGGGAAGAAGGAAACTAATGAAATGGAAGAAGAAAAGAGGAAAATTGAGAATAAAAGAAAGATATATATATAATATATATAAGCGAAAAAGCGTAAACGTCGCGATACTAAAAGGAAGGAAGTATAAGAAAAGAAAAAACTCCAGGAAACACAGAATTTGTTAACTAAAAATATGAATATTTGGGGAAAATACGTGATTCTTAGGAGGCATGACGTGTTGGCTATGTTTGTGATCACCTTCATCAGAAAGACAAGCACAATCCAAACGTCATGCCTCTTAAAAATCCCACCTAAAGAATATTACAAACATGCCCACACGCGAAAGTCTCAAAGATATTATCAACAGTTGTTTAACGAGCAAATCCATGCCAGTGGATCAGCTTTCTGGATCATGTATCATTCATATTTTGTCTTTTTTAATGACAATACACGCGTACAGGCTGTAAATTGGTTTTATTTCGAAGAAGCATAAGTCAGATCTAACGGACGGGTATTAGGGTTTTGATTTTTAATTAAAAAAATTAACAAATTAAATCAAATTAAAAATATTTTTTTCTTGTTTTTTACTGAAGCTAACGGTGATCACTTTTGACTCAAGTTTGATCAAAGTCTAACTAAAAACTCATAAAAATATATTATAGAGTCAACTCATCTTGGGCGCTATGTTTTCCTATTTCAGATCAAGCGACATTCTTTTTGAGCAGTCCGAAATGAGATCTAATTGGGGGATTTGCACCAAGAGGACTCGAAACTTCAATAAGCACCAGAAACGGAACACCGCGAATATTAACCAGATTTGAAGATTTCAGCTCGCTAATTAGAATTCGGGAAAATGCAATATGGCATAAATATAAAATCATAAGGATTTGTATGTAATCTGTATAAATGAATGTGTTTATTGGTGACAAATCTTTGCCATCCAGAACATTTCCCCTTACAAATCTAAATAAAATGATTACGCAATATTGGCATTTTGAAAATTCTCTCCGTCTCACAAGTTTCTATCAGTTGAATGCTGATTACTATATATTTATCCAGTACTTTAATAGTAAAATTACCATGGCAACTGGTCACATGTAAAAAGGATTTGTGTTGATTGATTACTGACGTAAATGAAGCAAGATAATTTTGAACTTTTGAAAACAAATATTAAATTTTTGTTTTGTTTTATTAACAACTAACGTGATCCGTGCTTCCATGTTGTAGTGTCACGCAAGCGGGCACTGTCATTAAACAGAGTTCTGTTTGCTAACTACAAACGCACGCTTCACTCTATTTGCTTAGACCTTTCCTTTCTTGTGGACAGCCTTACGACACCAGAGTGCGCCTCATCGTAAAGTTTCTTGCAACAAATGGCATTCTTAAAACCCTCTCTGTAGTTTGAGCTCTGAAACCCGTACAAAATGGGATTCAGGCAACAGCTACACACTAGTAAGAGTTCAACAACCTTGAGGATAATAGAATGGGTCCCATAGTGAACAATTATGTACTGTTTTTCTTGTATTAAGAGATATATAAAGTATCCTGCATAGGGAATGTAGCAGACGTAGAACGCTGCTGTTATGATGATCAAAAGACGAGCAAGTTTCTTTTTAGACTCAAGGTCACGAGCATTAGAAGTTTCTGAACAAATCTTGTTTGTGAAGAACATTCCTCGTAGAATTTGGGCGTAGCAGTAAGACAGAATACAAAATGGTAGAATACCAAGAAAAGCTACTGTACAAATCACATGTACAGATGAATCCTTTACGACTTCGAGGCTGAAAGGACAGACACACTTCAGCAGGGATTCCATGTACCTGTTTTCAATAAAATCAGGTATGTTCAACAGTAGACAAATAACCCAAGTACCTGCCAGAACGAATGAAACATTTTCCTTCGAGACCACAAGCTGACGGTTCATTGGACGTATCAGAGCTCTGTACCGTTCCACAGCAAGAATAGCGAGAGTAATACTCGACACGGCCATTGTAATCCCAACCAAAGCGTTCCCTGTTAAAAACTTACAAAGAAAATCCCCTGCTAGTCCTCTGGGATGATGTAGCATTATCACCAGGATGTAGCCGTTTCTCGGGCAAGCCAAAAGTGTTAAAATATCTGCCACTGCTAAGTTTACCAACAGGAAATTTGTCGTTGTATGCATGGCATGTGTCCTGCGAACGACAGCGATGACCAAAGCGTTGCCAGTCAGACCAACTATCTGTACAACCAAGTACAAAATCACAAATACAATGTCTATTTTTTTGATCGAAAATTTCTCATAAGGTCCGGAGAAATTCCCTTCCATTATTTTCGATTCCGAAGCAAGAATTTGGCTTAATCCAGAGCTGGAGCAGCTTCGATAAATACCAAATGTGAAAAACGTTGATATTGGTCTCTTTCTTTCACAAACAGGTGCAAACTGAGATGCTATCTCTACGAGCCAAAACCGAGCACTCAAGAAAACGAGCTTTCAATCTTGTATATTGGCCATGGAAAATCTACTGGATAATGTTTTTTTTTACAGCGTTTGTCCAGCCGACAGCTGTTGTTTCATTCATCAAATTTGACGTGTGCCAACGCTTGTTGTTTTCTCACAAACACTTCAATAGCTTAGGAAATGAAACAAAATTGAATCTCTGTTCAATATAGGGCAAGCAATTTCATAATTTCAAATTTATTATATTATTATTATTATTATTTATTATATTAATGGATTATTGATTTCCATGCTTTTGTTTGAGTACATGCACTCTTTCTCGGAGCACAGATGTTCTGTTTACCGGCCGAACAATCAAAACATGACTTTTCTTGAAAAGTAGAAGATTTGGAAAAGGAAATTTAACAAACAAGTCAAAACCTAAAACTTAGTCACGAACCTAGACATCAATATCATCAGCTTAGCAACTATTCTGAGTACTTGTAATTCTGTAACAGACTGATGATTTCTTACTATATATTTGAGTCATTGACAATCAAAATCAGAAGTAATTGGAAAATAATTACGGTTCGGTGTCAGTAATTCCATTTAAGATTTGAATCAATCATGTACTAATCTTTTTTTAACAGAAAACAAGATTTCATCAATTTATTTTGGGTCTTGGGAAAACAAAATGCAAAACTGATCTTATTCGGAAAACAAGTGTGTGAAGAAGTGAATTAGAAATATCTATATGAACACTAATCATGTTAAAAAAGCTGTTTCCCTCGGTATCTAAGAGGAATGATTTTCTGTGATTTCCAGTCGTGGGAAAAGTTAGTGCGAACTGGCGGCTAAAAGCGCTTACAGGAAACTGGATAAAAGAAGCAAAGAAATAGGAGAAACGAAATAAGAAAAGAAAATTAAAAACAGAAGTAGAAAAAGGAAGCAGAAAAGCAGAGGGAAAACAACGAGAAAAGTAAAAAGAAAAAAAGGAGAGGTAGCCAAAAGAAATAAGAAAGGAAATAAGAATAGCAAGCAAAGTGTCCTCGTTCATTAACGCCTACCATCTCACATTATCAAGCCAAAATTATATCAAATGATTCATTTAACACAATCACCCTAACGAACCAAAAAGCTCGTGTGAGTGAATAACTCCTTATATCATAACTGAAAAAAATTACCATTTCATGTCAGTTATGCATAAAACAGTGGCTAGTTGTGGTTTCTCCAGCATGTCAGTCTTTTCATAATTGCTATTCCTCTTTTCCTGGGGGAAAAACGTTGACTTATTGCTTTTCATCGATCGCGGAGGGGTAGGGCTGCTAGGACTACAGTCAGTTCTACCCGAGTTCTTACCGATTGGGTTTGTCATGATACCAGGCCTGTAACGTTAACTTCCGACAAGGGGGTGCAGTGCATTATAGAAAGAATCTAGTCGAAAGACTGTGACGTTTTGGATTTTTAGCGTTGCTTGAACAACTGTTTAGTTTTGAAATGTTTCTAACTATATTTCATGGCACCATCATATACAAAGTAATTGTATGATATGGCTATGGATCTTTTTTGAAAAAGATTTCGTTACTAGCTTCAGTGTTGAAGCGTTTTAAGAGATGATTGGGGTGTGCGGTACCCCCTGCACTCCCCCCAGCCTACAGGCCTGGACACGATACTGAACATGGGTGATGACGATTAGGAACAGTAATTGAACCTTAGTTACTTCAACCATGCAACTATTGACAACCTCTTTTGACTCCCCAATAAAGACAGCTTCTTGGAAACAAAACACATATGTGTTAGGAAAATGGATTAAAAAGTACACAGACAACTTTACCACTGAAACTAACCCCACTCTTTTTAGAACTCTTCTTTGTTGTTTCAGCGCTGCTTGACTCAAAAGGTGTGAAATTAGTCCAAATAATCCAAAATCTATAGATGTGGTCAAAAGATATATTCCACTGGTTTTGCTTCACAATCAATGAAAATCAGTGATATATTTTACTTCCTTTATTAATCCATGTTTTGGACGAGAATCAGAGGCAGATCCAGGCCCCTATTTTGCCCCTATTTTGAAGATATCTAATAAAATAATGTTTTCTTGAATCAATCAAATATGTTGCTTCATCTGCAAATTTGTTTTAATTTAACCAGTGGCGGATCCAGGGTTTTTCAAAACGGGGTCCAGATCGGGGAATAGATTGCTATGACGTCATATTGACGTCATATGATGTCAAAGTAAAAAAAAAAAAAAAAAAAAATGGCGTTGAAAAAAAAAACGGGTGCAGCGGACCCCGTCGCACTACCCCTAGATCCGCCACTGTTAACCAAGCTTTCGGCTAAGCGGCCATATCACAATATCACAATGCAATATAACAAATCTTATTCGCATCATAAGGCGAAAGGTTCCTTTAAATATTTGGTATTCTTTCCGATACACTTATTTTTTTACTCACACTTTTTTCGAGAATTCCGAGATTTTCGAGAACTTTTGGATAAAAGGACAGAATTCTCAAAAACTCAAGTACGTTTTCTATTCTTGAAACAAGTGAATTTAACTATTGTATATAGTTGTTCACTCTAAGCTTATGCACGGGTTTCTAGTTGTGCACATGATATGCAACCGAGTTCACGTTCTAAGAGCAGATGGGCTTCCTGTCTACCAGTCCACGTGCTCCCATCATGCTTCACGGTCGTAAAGAAGACTGAGACCTCGAAGAAGAAAAAGAAGGTCGAAGCTGTGTTCACAGAATCACCATTTACACGGTAAGAAATGCTCCTTAAATACATTATTCTATCGAAATATAAAGATAAGCATTAGTTCTTACTCTTTGGCTAGAAATTCCATTTTTCGATAGAGTTTTTCGTTAAGTAAAAACCATTTATTCTAAACTCACTTTCCGTTGGTTGCTTCCGTGGCTTGCGCTGGCTTTTCAACGTTGAAACAAATCTTCGTACTCTTTATTGTATCCAACTTAAAGTATAGAAAGAATGTAAACACTTGTTTTTACTGATTTTAGAGTCTAAATTTTCGAAAACATGTTTTTAAAATTAAATTTGTCGACATTAATTTTTTTTGCCCAATTTCCCTGCCGTCCCCCTCCTCCCGAAAAAGACACACTTTATTCAATCAATCAACTTTATTTGAGTGTCAAACTACTAGCTGGCCACAAGTAGCCTACTAATTGGGAACACTATTATTCCTTTTATTTGCACACCAAAGAGACTGTTGTGGTGTTTAAAATCCCTTTTCCCTGCTAGCAAAGTCTCCTGAAAGCGAATTCTGTAAGAGAAAATGGGCGGCTCAACCAGCCCAAGCTGTTTTCTTTGACATGCTGCCATCCACGAGGGTTGACAAACTAAACCATTTAGATAGGAAAAAGCTCTTTTGTGATTGGACAATAAAGTCAGGGCTCGAAATAGCTCGAAATGTTAATATGAATTTGAAAAGTATGTAGCGATAGTTTTGCCAATTTTCCAGTTTTCAAATTTTGTTTCCCACCTTTTTTGGCGGGAAAATTATAAAACTTAAAATTTTCATTGCCTTTGACTGCCTTTCCCAATCCAGGTAAGGCTTTCCGATTTTTGTCTCGTCACAATAGTCAAAAAGCACATATTTTATAAAGCATGAATCAATTTCAAATTATATGAAAAGCATTAGAAAATGATATTATGACATCATAGCCAAAATATTAACTCTAAAAATTATTGTAATTTTGACAATACTCCAACTTTGCTGCTTTTGGGGTCATTTATGCCTGGTGTGTAAGAGTTCATTCATCTCTAATTTTTATTTCATGTCAGTCCAAAAAATTTTCATTAATATACCTAGTTTTTGACCAATTTTTGACATCATATCATGATAAATAAGAGGACATACCACAATAAACTCGTGGAGATTTGTTTTTACCATAATAAAAGTCAAATATGATATCCAAAAATGAAGAAAAAGTTTGAAAGAAAAAACTGTTTCAAGCACTCGCTGGCTACGTGTGTTAGTTATTCGTCATCTTATTGTTATGTCCTCATACATGTATTTACCATGGCTCTCAACCAATCAACAATCAATCAATGCAGGAAATTTCACAATTATGGTAAAAATACAAATATAACAGTCACTTGACCAAAGTTTTTTAACCCCAGCTCAGAAGTACTTCAGAAATTCTTGCTGTTAGCTCTTTACACTATAAAATATTTCATTTGTGTGTATTATGGTTATTAAAGACTTTGAAATGCTATTTTTATTGGTCGTCACAACAGTTATATTTGTAAATTTTTATAAAAATTTAAATATTTCTAGATGATCAACCTTCTTGGGATGGACTGTATATATAATTATATAATATCATATACATATTTGATTCCCAAAAAATTGTTGTTGACATTATTTGCTTTCAGGTTTATTTGAAAATAATGTTATTGCATTGTTGTTTAATATACATTTATTGATTTTTTTATGTTGGCATAATAATCCACTAATATTGCAGATTGAGACCCCCATTGGTACACACGCAGAGTCAAGGAAGCCATCCAGATCCGACTCCACCCTAACAACATCAATAGAGACAGTGTTATAGAAATCCCTGAAGCATGGATGTCGACAATAAGAAAACACTGTGTGGAGACTCAACACTGATAAAACATCCAATCAGAACACAAACTGACTATCCAACAACAGTGTAGACGATCCGACAAGTGGTACATAACAGGCGCACCATCCAGTCTACACCATCACCTGATGAAAACTAGCTGCTTGCAGTTAAAACATCGCAGTCTTCTGCAAATGACCCTCAATCATGAGACAAACGAATAAGTATCATTTCTTTGATATGTATATATAGGCAAAAATAAAGTAAAATTTTGTTAAAAGTTTAAATGTCTTTGACAGTGTCAAAAACGTTTAAACTTTTAACCAACCTTAATTTTGCCTATATACATGTGTATGAATTTTAAATGAATATTTTATATTGCAAAAAAAATGTTAAATGTATTATTTATTATATTTGAAAATTATTTTTAAAACATTGCATTTTGTTAAAAAAATTATTGAAAAATTGGGTAATTAATAATAATTAAATTTAACTCGATGGGATAATCAGATGACTGAATTTGCTCAAAGCCTTACACTATATTTAAAAACTGCATATGTATTTAGATATTCCTGAGTGCATGTTTAAGATACCTTAACTAACTACTGCATCGTTATTACTCGAAGACAATCACAACAAGTGGAAATAGCAAAATGAAGTACAAATTGAGGGGAAACTGAATATGATATTAATTAGCACAAGTTCTTACCATGATCTCTGCTTCTTTTATATCTCATTCTTTCCTTCTTCATCTTTCTATGTTGCAAAGTTTTTGGACAAAGAGTGTATCTACAATCTTTGTAGATGCACTCGGAGTGATGCACTCTTTGTGCATTTTATTGGCCGTTCCATGGTTGCTAAATAGCTTGCAGTATCTCTTTGGAGTGCTCATACTCACCAAGATCAGACAAGTGGATTCGTTTAAAGCGTTACACCATATTTAAAAAACGCACATGTATTTAAATATTTTTAAGTGTGTGTTCAAGATAGCTAAGAGTATTGGATAAAAGATCTAAAATTACAGCTTCGTTATTACTCGAACATATCCACAACAAGTGGAAATAGCAAAGTTAAGTACAAACTGAGGGGAAACTGAATATGATATTAATAAGCATAAGTTCTTCATGCCATGATGCCTGCTTCTTTTAAATCTCATTCTTTCTTTCTTCATTCTGTAACTCAACGTTTTTGCAAAAAGAATGCATCTACAATCTTGGTAGATTCACTCTTTGTGCATTGTATTAACAATGGTATGATTGCTGTAGAGCTTGCAATATCTCTTTGGAATTAAAGTGCTCCTCCTCACAAAAATCAGAGAACTGAATTTGCTCGAAGCATTACACAATATTCAAAAATGGTACATCTATTAGATATTCCCTAGTCTGTGTTCAATATAGCTTAAAAAACTCATGAATATTCAACGACCATTTTGTCCAATCCGATGCTCACTTTTGTTCACAAGCAAAACATTTTATACCGCGTAAAGTACTTTTCAAATTTAAAGCCCGGGGAGGGATTTGAATTCGGGCCAGGGGAATAATGGGGTAGAATAGAAGAACAATTGAATGTAAATGAACATGAAGCATTATATAATGGCACATGTGTCATTATATAATGCTTCATGTCCTTAGGCAGTACAAAAATGAAATATAAAAGGCATTGAATAATCATAACATTTATTTCGTGATTGCTTTGTTACTTACTCAAATGAATCAAGTTAAGATCTCCTAGAACGTTGGAACAGCTTTCATTTATATCTGTTTCAGGAGAACTAATTTTAGTCCTAGTGGTAACCGTAGCGCTATTTGTAAGAATAACGACTGGTGGTCCGAGCAGATTGCTGACAGTCGTTTCTTACGGTCGATGTCCTGTCCTATCGCATATCAATTTCTCCTCTACCTGATTTTGAAACAAACGTGAAGCGCAAGTTATTCTTAAACAATGTGACGTCTTATGTTCAAGCCCAGCTTCTTTACACAAGTCTGGCAAAATTTTGTTTAGCGTATTAATACCTACAGGTGAACGGCAATAAGTGAAAACCTGAGGGTTTGGATTGGGCTTGAAATAAAATGCACCTATATCCTTAGCTAGAGATTTTACTTTCTCCAAATGACTGAAATCTTTGCCAGCGCAGCAAACGTGTTTAACTACTCTAGGCTTGTATTTTAAATCTTTCAAGCCGCCATGGTAGGTTTTGGAGACACTTTCATCGTAGGTAACTGATTCAGTATCTATTCTAAAATTAGAGTACCTTAAGTTCCTATGTTCTTTTGAACGTATTCCAAACAGTTTACCATTATAAAAGTAAATTGTTGTAAGCAAGGAGTTAGCTGAATGGCAACCCATGAGACCCATCTTCCAAAAAGCAGCCTCATCTTCTTCTGATATTTCTTCTCATTCCTCCATTTTGGATTGTATGCCCACGTCGTGTTGGGTCGTCTGCTGCATTTCCGCATCCAAAGCACGTCTGAATATGTTCAACCTTGAAAGGAACAAAGATTAATAAAAACTATTAATATGATTCTACGCTCAGATATACAAAGAATCTACTCCAACCAACCCCAGAAGCATAGTCCTACTCGTACAAAATAAACTTTTTACTCGGGCTTCCTGTGGAATGCCCGAGGTATAAATTGGGCTTCATTATTTTTTTTCTTTCTTCAGTCACAAATCGCCCTCGAAGCGCTAAAGCGCATGCGCGAAATCAAAGTCTATGCGCATGCGTAGAATCAGCCATGACCACATGGTTGAGCAATGGCGGATCTATCGAAGGAATCCTCGCTGACTCTAATCACGGATAATATGGAGTCTAACATGTTCAAAACACATACAAAAGCACAAACTGTTCGCGGTAGACCCACACTAAAAGATGTCGAGCGTTCTCGGAACTTCATGAGAGATCAATTTATGAGGGAACCATTTTGAGTGAAGTTTGTATCGAGAATCATGCTAAACTTATATCAAATGAGCTATCTTATGTTGAGTCAAATAAGCATCGTCGTGTATATAGATGTGATCGTGAACCCAGTAGAATACCAGTACGAACTCTGAAACGTCTGAGGAACCGGAGCAGAAAGCTGAAGGACTTTGTCTACAAACGTATTTGTCAAAGTATACCGAAATCCTCCAAGCTACATTGTTATGTGAAGGTTAGAAAACTTACAAAGAATGAATGTAAGCTTAATACAAATGAGCTTGAATAAAATCACAGAACATGAAAAGAAGCTTTTGCTTAATTGTTCTAGGGCTTATCAAGGGATACTGAAGTTAAAATATAGAGCTATTCGGTATTTATCATTGTTTTCTTGCAATAGCCTGATGTGTCTTTACAAGACTCAAACTCATACATCAAATTATTGTAAATTTAAACTGAGTACAGACGTAGATTGGAACCCTGGTCCTACTTTAATGTATAATGAATACCGATGAATACCAATGAATCCAATCCAATGAATACCGACAGGTTACTTGATCAGTCATCCTATAATCCAACTATGCACAAAGCTACGACCATCAAAACTCTAACCAGACGTGCCCAAATTGTATGTGACTCTCCAGACAGTTTATCTCATGAGAACGATAGACTTAGACGTATTTTCCTCAAGAACAATTACAGTGACAAATTTATTAATAGCAACACTCATAAGCCAAGTAGACCTAACAACAACTCCAATGAGACAGTTGATACACCAAAAACCTTTATCTCATTGCCATACATTAAAGGTATGTCAGAGACCATATCACGTATTTTACAACCACATGGTATTCGCGTCGCTCATCGACCTATATCCACTCTACGTAAGGTCTTGACCAAGGTCAAAGATCGTGATAGCCCAAACGATCGAGTCGGTGCTATTTATAAAATTTCATGCAATGATTGTGAGGCTACGTATATCAGAGAAACTGGTAGATCGTTCAATACCAGGCGTGATGAACATCAAAGTACAGTTGTGAAACAGGATAATCGTAACATTGCCATGCATCATACCAAGACTGGCCATGCAATTAATTGGGAATCTAGTGAATGTCTTTCTTATTGTAACAAAAAGCAACGCCTCGTACTTGAGAGTTGGTTTACTAAGTTTGAGCAGAATCCACTCAACCGCTCAATTAAACTACCCACGCCATACAACAGGCTATTAAACAGAAACTGAAGCGACGCCAAGTCAGCGACGCGCATCTTTTGACAACCTTACCTATTGTTCTATTGTTCTATTGTTTATCGTGGCAGTATAAATAAGACCCATATCTGACTTTTTCTTCACTAGACTCTGAAGATAACTTCCGCACAGGTTGTCCAAACGTCAGTCACATCAAACAGTCCTTCTCAGGACTACATCCACCCGGATGATCATTATACAAATATTGTCTCTTCGAGAAATATTGTTACTTCGAAAAAAAAAACTACTCCAATGTATATTGACCCTAACAAAACAATAACAGCACTATATAGCCAAGGTAATGAGTTGGTATTTGGACAAAATTCAGGACAACAATGTGTTGCAATGAGTTAGTGCTCTTTGATTTACAATAACAAACAAGGAATCAATTCTGCCAATAACCCTGTATTAATAATGAATATAGGAAATCAGTTGTATTCAGGTTTGTCTCAATTAGCCAGACAGTCCTTTTCAATGCAGACAGAATTACTACCAATGTTAAATGTGTTTGATACTGACAATCAACTTCAATACGGTGAAAGATAGACTGGTACTGTACGTCAAGAGAGTACAATAGAAGGATATCAGTACTGTACTTCTTTACAATGAGCCTTTGAATCACTTATGTCTGAAAAAATTACACCAATTTTCTATTAACATTTGGGTGCACAGCTGTTGCTATATATCGTAATAGTAATGTGAGGTTCAAAATATTTGATTCTTATGCAAGGGATTTATATGGTAAAAGCCATCCTCAAGGTACATGTGTACTGCTTGACATATCATCAGTAAATAGTTTAGTACATTATTTCCAGAGTATACATAATGATATATTTGAGGTGAAGGGAGTATAAATTAATGCAGTTCAAAATAGCATTCATCCTCAGAACTATGTTAATAATGAAATCAGAAAATTTAGTCTAAGTTGAGCTGTAGCTATGTACTCTCTCTATTATTCTATAATGAAACCATGTGCTTACTGGAATTCAAACACCTTGCTTACTATAGTCGACAATGGCAAAAGATTATATGACAATTTGAGCTGGTGGGTTTTTTGAGGGAAAGGAAGAGATTGTCATTTATTTTCAGAAAATCCATGAGTTCAACTAACAGCAATAATATTAAATTTTAAGTATTTTTAGGTCTCCTTAGCTAGCTAACGGTTATCGACATCGCACTCTTCAAAGAGAAGCCTGAGTTCATACAGATATGCGTCTAGTTTACTAACCTTCTATCATTTTGATTTAGCAGTGAAATGGCATTTCCGCTTTCAGCTAGATGGCGTTGAAGGCCCGCAACAATCATGTATAGACTTCTCCCTGGATACCTCTCTGTTTACCTTCGCCACTTCCTGGACAAACTTAGTCAACCAAAAGTTCAGGGTCTCTGCATTCATGTTGGCGATATTCGTTTCTAATGACTGTACTATTCCAATGTCAATTTCAAACGAACGCTGCTCTTTGGAAGAATCTTTGTTGGCTCTACCAATTTGCCATTCGGAAAAGACTTTAAAGGCCCACTTCGTAGAATAACGTGTGGACTTTGGGATGCACTCTTCCAATTTGTTTTTTTTCTTCTTCTTTAGACTTTGGTGGCCTAAACTGCCGCTTTGGAGGCATGTTGTTACTCATCCAAAAGCTAGTCCCGAAAGACTTCACATGCAAATGAAGTACTGAAAAAGTTCTGCACATTTCAATTTCTAATTTTATTCATATATTATTACTGTAGGTCAATTCCCAAATGCAAACAACCCACCTTTTTCTTTTGTTTTCTCGCATCAATACCTTTCATCGATATTGGACAAAATGATCATTGAATATTAATGAGTTTCTTAAGCTATTCCATAAACTCGCAGCACATGTTTTATCAGGTATAAAACACTCCTGCTCATTTATTAAATACTACTTAGAGTATGGGATAAAAAATGTAAAACTACAGCATCGTTATTACTCCAACATAACCATAAGAAGGGGAAATAGCAAAGTGAAGTACAAACTGAGGGAAAACGGAATATGATTTTCATAAGCATGACATCTTACCATGATGTCTGCTTCTTTTAGATCTCATTCTTTGTTTCTTCTTCATTCTGTAACTCAACGTTTTGGCAAAAAGAATGCATCTACAAGCTTGGTAGATTCACTGTTTGTGCATTGTATTAACAATGGTATGATTGCTGTAGAGCTTGCAATATCTCTTTGAATTAAAGTGCTCATCCTCACAAAAATCAGAGGACTGAATTTGCTTGAAGCATTACACCATATTCAAATATGTCATATCTGTTTAGATATTCCCGAGTCTGTGTTCTATATAGCTCAGAGTATGGGATAAAAAATGTAAAACTACAGCATCGTTATTACGCAAACATAACCATATGAAGTGGAAATAGCAAAGTGAAGTACAAACTGAGGGGAAACTGAATATGATATTAATAAGCACGAGATCTTCTTACCATGATGTCTACTTCTTTTAGATGTCATTCTTTGTTTCTTCTTCATTCTGTAACTCAACGTTTTTGCAAAAAGAATGCATCTACAAGCTTGGTAGATGCACTCTTTGTACATTGTATTAACAATGGTATGATTGCTGTAGAGCTTGCAATATCTCTTTGAATTAAAGTGCTCATCCTCACAAAAATCAGAGGACTGAATTTGCTTGAAGCATTACACCATATTCAAATATGTCATATCTATTTAGATATTCCTGAGTCTGTTTTCTATATAGCTCAGAGTATGGGATAAGAACTGTAAAACTACAGCGTCGTTATAACGCAAACATAACCATAACAAGTGGAAATAGCGAAGTGAAGTACAAACTGAGGGGAAACTGAATATGATATTAATAAGCACAAGATCTTCTTACCATAATGTCTGCTTCTTTTAGATCTCATTCTTTGTTTCTTCTTTAAGCTGTAACTCAAAGTTTTTGCAAAAAGAATGCATCTACATGCTTGGTAGATTCACTCTTTGTGCATTGTATTAACAATGGTATGATTGCTGTAGAGCTTGCAATATATCTTTGGAATTAAAGTGCTCATCCTCACAAAAATCAGAGAACTGAATTTGCTCGAAGCATTACACTATATTGAAAAATGGCATATGTATTTAGATATTCCCGAGTCTGTGTTCAATATAGCTCAGAGTATGGGATAAGAACTGTAAAACTACAGCGTCGTTATTACGCAAACATAACCATAACAAGTGGAAATAGCAAAGTGAAGTACAAACTGAGGGGAAACTGAATATGATATTAATAAGCACAAGATCTTCTTACCATAATGTCTGCTTCTTTTAGATCTCATTCTTTGTTTCTTCTTTAATCTGTAACTCAAAGTTTTTGCAAAAAGAATGCATCTACATGCTTGGTAGATTCACTCTTTGTGCATTGTATTAACAATGGTATGATTGCTGTAGAGCTTGCAATATATCTTTGGAATTAAAGTGCTCATCCTCACAAAAATCAAAGAACTGAATTTGCTCGAAGCATTACACTATATTCAAAAATGGCATAAGTATTTAGATATTCCCGAGTCTGTGTTCAATATAGCTTAGAGTATGGGATAAAAAATGTAAAAATACAGCATCGTTATTACGCAAACATAACCATATGAAGTGGAAATAGCAAAGTGAAGTACAAACTGAGGGGAAACTGAATATGATATTAATAAGCACAAGATCTTCTTACCATAATGTCTGCTTCTTTTAGATCTCATTCTTTGTTTCTTCTTTAATCTGTAACTCAAAGTTTTTGCAAAAAGAATGCATCTACAAGCTTGGTAGATTCACTCTTTGTGCATTGTATTAACAATGGTATGATTGCTGTAGAGCTTGCAATATATCTTTGGAATTAAAGTGCTCATCCTCACAAAAATCAGAGAACTGAATTTGCTCGAAGCATTACACTATATTGAAAAATGGCATATGTATTTAGATATTCCCGAGTCTGTGTTCAATATAGCTTAGAGTATGGGATAAAAAATGTAAAACTACAGCATCGTTATTACGCAAACATAACCATATGAAGTGGAAATAGCGAAGTGAAGTACAAACTGAGGGGAAACTGAATATGATATTAATAAGCACAAGATCTTACCATGATGTCTGCTTCTTTTAGATATCATTCTTTGTTTCTTCTTCATTCTGTAACTCAACGTTTTGGCAAAAAGAATGCATCTACAAGCTTGGTAGATTCACTCTTTGTGCATTGTATTAACAATGGTATGATTGCTGTAGAGCTTGCAATATATCTTTGGAATTAAAGTGCTCATCCTCACAAAAATCAAAGAACTGAATTTGCTCGAAGCATTACACTATATTCAAAAATGACATAAGTATTTAGATATTCCCGAGTCTGTGTTCAATATAGCTTAGAGTATGGGATAAAAAATGTAAAAATACAGCATCGTTATTACGCAAACATAACCATATGAAGTGGAAATAGCAAAGTGAAGTACAAACTGAGGGGAAACTGAATATGATATTAATAAGCACAAGATCTTCTTACCATAATGTCTGCTTCTTTTAGATCTCATTCTTTGTTTCTTCTTTAATCTGTAACTCAAAGTTTTTGCAAAAAGAATGCATCTACAAGCTTGGTAGATTCACTCTTTGTGCATTGTATTAACAATGGTATGATTGCTGTAGAGCTTGCAATATATCTTTGGAATTAAAGTGCTCATCCTCACAAAAATCAGAGAACTGAATTTGCTCGAAGCATTACACTATATTGAAAAATGGCATATGTATTTAGATATTCCCGAGTCTGTGTTCAATATAGCTCAGAGTATGGGATAAGAACTGTAAAACTACAGCGTCGTTATTACGCAAACATAACCATAACAAGTGGAAATAGCAAAGTGAAGTACAAACTGAGGGGAAACTGAATATGATATTAATAAGCACGAGATCTTCTTACCATAATGTCTGCTTCTTTTAGATCTCATTCTTTGTTTCTTCTTTAATCTGTAACTCAAAGTTTTTGCAAAAAGAATGCATCTACATGCTTGGTAGATTCACTCTTTGTGCATTGTATTAACAATGGTATGATTGCTGTAGAGCTTGCAATATATCTTTGGAATTAAAGTGCTCATCCTCACAAAAATCAGAGAACTGAATTTGCTCGAAGCATTACACTATATTCAAAAATGGCATATGTATTTAGATATTGCCGAGTCTGTGTTCAATATAGCTTAGAGTATGGGATAAAAAATGTAAAACTACAGCATCGTTATTACGCAAACATAACCATATGAAGTGGAAATAGCAAAGTGAAGTACAAACTGAGGGGAAACTGAATATGATATTAATAAGCACAAGATCTTCTTACCATAATGTCTGCTTCTTTTAGATCTCATTCTTTGTTTCTTCTTTAATCTGTAACTCAAAGTTTTTGCAAAAAGAATGCATCTACATGCTTGGTAGATTCACTGTTTGTGCATTGTATTAACAATGGTATGATTGCTGTAGAGCTTGCAATATATCTTTGGAATTAAAGTGCTCATCCTCACAAAAATCAAAGAACTGAATTTGCTCGAAGCATTACACTATATTCAAAAATGGCATAAGTATTTAGATATTCCCGAGTCTGTGTTCAATATAGCTTAGAGTATGGGATAAAAAATGTAAAAATACAGCATCGTTATTACGCAAACATAACCATATGAAGTGGAAATAGCAAAGTGAAGTACAAACTGAGGGGAAACTGAATATGATATTAATAAGCACAAGATCTTCTTACCATAATGTCTGCTTCTTTTAGATCTCATTCTTTGTTTCTTCTTTAATCTGTAACTCAAAGTTTTTGCAAAAAGAATGCATCTACAAGCTTGGTAGATTCACTCTTTGTGCATTGTATTAACAATGGTATGATTGCTGTAGAGCTTGCAATATATCTTTGGAATTAAAGTGCTCATCCTCACAAAAATCAGAGAACTGAATTTGCTCGAAGCATTACACTATATTGAAAAATGGCATATGTATTTAGATATTCCCGAGTCTGTGTTCAATATAGCTCAGAGTATGGGATAAGAACTGTAAAACTACAGCGTCGTTATTACGCAAACATAACCATAACAAGTGGAAATAGCAAAGTGAAGTACAAACTGAGGGGAAACTGAATATGATATTAATAAGCACGAGATCTTCTTACCATAATGTCTGCTTCTTTTAGATCTCATTCTTTGTTTCTTCTTTAATCTGTAACTCAAAGTTTTTGCAAAAAGAATGCATCTACATGCTTGGTAGATTCACTCTTTGTGCATTGTATTAACAATGGTATGATTGCTGTAGAGCTTGCAATATATCTTTGGAATTAAAGTGCTCATCCTCACAAAAATCAGAGAACTGAATTTGCTCGAAGCATTACACTATATTGAAAAATGGCATATGTATTTAGATATTCCCGAGTCTGTGTTCAATATAGCTCAGAGTATGGGATAAGAACTGTAAAACTACAGCATCGTTATTACGCAAACATAACCATATGAAGTGGAAATAGCAAAGTGAAGTACAAACTGAGGGGAAACTGAATATGATATTAATAAGCACAAGATCTTCTTACCATAATGTCTGCTTCTTTTAGATCTCATTCTTTGTTTCTTCTTTAATCTGTAACTCAAAGTTTTTGCAAAAAGAATGCATCTACATGCTTGGTAGATTCACTGTTTGTGCATTGTATTAACAATGGTATGATTGCTGTAGAGCTTGCAATATATCTTTGGAATTAAAGTGCTCATCCTCACAAAAATCAAAGAACTTAATTTGCTCGAAGCATTACACTATATTCAAAAATGGCATAAGTATTTAGATATTCCCGAGTCTGTGTTCAATATAGCTTAGAGTATGGGATAAAAAATGTAAAAATACAGCATCGTTATTACGCAAACATAACCATATGAAGTGGAAATAGCAAAGTGAAGTACAAACTGAGGGGAAACTGAATATGATATTAATAAGCACAAGATCTTCTTACCATAATGTCTGCTTCTTTTAGATCTCATTCTTTGTTTCTTCTTTAATCTGTAACTCAAAGTTTTTGCAAAAAGAATGCATCTACAAGCTTGGTAGATTCACTCTTTGTGCATTGTATTAACAATGGTATGATTGCTGTAGAGCTTGCAATATATCTTTGGAATTAAAGTGCTCATCCTCACAAAAATCAGAGAACTGAATTTGCTCGAAGCATTACACTATATTGAAAAATGGCATATGTATTTAGATATTCCCGAGTCTGTGTTCAATATAGCTCAGAGTATGGGATAAGAACTGTAAAACTACAGCGTCGTTATTACGCAAACATAACCATAACAAGTGGAAATAGCAAAGTGAAGTACAAACTGAGGGGAAACTGAATATGATATTAATAAGCACGAGATCTTCTTACCATAATGTCTGCTTCTTTTAGATCTCATTCTTTGTTTCTTCTTTAATCTGTAACTCAAAGTTTTTGCAAAAAGAATGCATCTACATGCTTGGTAGATTCACTCTTTGTGCATTGTATTAACAATGGTATGATTGCTGTAGAGCTTGCAATATATCTTTGGAATTAAAGTGCTCATCCTCACAAAAATCAGAGAACTGAATTTGCTCGAAGCATTACACTATATTGAAAAATGGCATATGTATTTAGATATTCCCGAGTCTGTGTTCAATATAGCTCAGAGTATGGGATAAGAACTGTAAAACTACAGCATCGTTATTACGCAAACATAACCATATGAAGTGGAAATAGCAAAGTGAAGTACAAACTGAGGGGAAACTGAATATGATATTAATAAGCACAAGATCTTCTTACCATAATGTCTGCTTCTTTTAGATCTCATTCTTTGTTTCTTCTTTAATCTGTAACTCAAAGTTTTTGCAAAAAGAATGCATCTACATGCTTGGTAGATTCACTGTTTGTGCATTGTATTAACAATGGTATGATTGCTGTAGAGCTTGCAATATATCTTTGGAATTAAAGTGCTCATCCTCACAAAAATCAAAGAACTGAATTTGCTCGAAGCATTACACTATATTCAAAAATGGCATAAGTATTTAGATATTCCCGAGTCTGTGTTCAATATAGCTTAGAGTATGGGATAAAAAATGTAAAAATACAGCATCGTTATTACGCAAACATAACCATATGAAGTGGAAATAGCAAAGTGAAGTACAAACTGAGGGGAAACTGAATATGATATTAATAAGCACAAGATCTTCTTACCATAATGTCTGCTTCTTTTAGATCTCATTCTTTGTTTCTTCTTTAATCTGTAACTCAAAGTTTTTGCAAAAAGAATGCATCTACAAGCTTGGTAGATTCACTCTTTGTGCATTGTATTAACAATGGTATGATTGCTGTAGAGCTTGCAATATATCTTTGGAATTAAAGTGCTCATCCTCACAAAAATCAGAGAACTGAATTTGCTCGAAGCATTACACTATATTGAAAAATGGCATATGTATTTAGATATTCCCGAGTCTGTGTTCAATATAGCTTAGAGTATGGGATAAAAAATGTAAAACTACAGCATCGTTATTACGCAAACATAACCATATGAAGTGGAAATAGCGAAGTGAAGTACAAACTGAGGGGAAACTGAATATGATATTAATAAGCACAAGATCTTCTTACCATGATGTCTGCTTCTTTTAGATATCATTCTTTGTTTCTTCTTCATTCTGTAACTCAACGTTTTGGCAAAAAGAATGCATCTACAAGCTTGGTAGATTCACTCTTTGTGCATTGTATTAACAATAGTATGATTGCTGTAGAGCTTGCAATATATCTTTGGAATTAAAGTGCTCATCCTCACAAAAATCAGAGAACTGAATTTGCTCGAAGCATTACACTATATTGAAAAATGTCATATGTATTTAGATATTCCCGAGTCTGTGTTCAATATAGCTCAGAGTATGGGATAAGAACTGTAAAACTACAGCGTCGTTATTACGCAAACATAACCATAACAAGTGGAAATAGCAAAGTGAAGTACAAACTGAGGGGAAACTGAATATGATATTAATAAGCACGAGATCTTCTTACCATAATGTCTGCTTCTTTTAGATCTCATTCTTTGTTTCTTTAATCTGTAACTCAAAGTTTTTGCAAAAAGAATGCATCTACATGCTTGGTAGATTCACTCTTTGTGCATTGTATTAACAATGGTATGATTGCTGTAGAGCTTGCAATATATCTTTGGAATTAAAGTGCTCATCCTCACAAAAATCAGAGAACTGAATTTGCTCGAAGCATTACACTATATTCAAAAATGGCATATGTATTTAGATATTCCCGAGTCTGTGTTCAATATAGCTTAGAGTATGGGATAAAAAATGTAAAACTACAGCATCGTTATTACGCAAACATAACCATATGAAGTGGAAATAGCAAAGTGAAGTACAAACTGAGGGGAAACTGAATATGATATTAATAAGCACAAGATCTTCTTACCATAATGTCTGCTTCTTTTAGATCTCATTCTTTGTTTCTTCTTTAATCTGTAACTCAAAGTTTTTGCAAAAAGAATGCATCTACATGCTTGGTAGATTCACTGTTTGTGCATTGTATTAACAATGGTATGATTGCTGTAGAGCTTGCAATATATCTTTGGAATTAAAGTGCTCATCCTCACAAAAATCAAAGAACTGAATTTGCTCGAAGCATTACACTATATTCAAAAATGGCATAAGTATTTAGATATTCCCGAGTCTGTGTTCAATATAGCTTAGAGTATGGGATAAAAAATGTAAAAATACAGCATCGTTATTACGCAAACATAACCATATGAAGTGGAAATAGCAAAGTGAAGTACAAACTGAGGGGAAACTGAATATGATATTAATAAGCACAAGATCTTCTTACCATAATGTCTGCTTCTTTTAGATCTCATTCTTTGTTTCTTCTTTAATCTGTAACTCAAAGTTTTTGCAAAAAGAATGCATCTACAAGCTTGGTAGATTCACTCTTTGTGCATTGTATTAACAATGGTATGATTGCTGTAGAGCTTGCAATATATCTTTGGAATTAAAGTGCTCATCCTCACAAAAATCAGAGAACTGAATTTGCTCGAAGCATTACACTATATTGAAAAATGGCATATGTATTTAGATATTCCCGAGTCTGTGTTCAATATAGCTTAGAGTATGGGATAAAAAATGTAAAACTACAGCGTCGTTATTACGCAAACATAACCATATGAAGTGGAAATAGCGAAGTGAAGTACAAACTGAGGGGAAACTGAATATGATATTAATAAGCACAAGATCTTCTTACCATAATGTCTGCTTCTTTTAGATCTCATTCTTTGTTTCTTCTTTAATCTGTAACTCAAAGTTTTTGCAAAAAGAATGCATCTACATGCTTGGTAGATTCACTCTTTGTGCATTGTATTAACAATGGTATGATTGCTGTAGAGCTTGCAATATATCTTTGGAATTAAAGTGCTCATCCTCACAAAAATCAGAGAACTGAATTTGCTCGAAGCATTACACTATATTCAAAAATGGCATAAGTATTTAGATATTCCCGAGTCTGTGTTCAATATAGCTTAGAGTATGGGATAAAAAATGTAAAACTACAGCATCGTTATTACGCAAACATAACCATATGAAGTGGAAATAGCAAAGTGAAGTACAAACTGAGGGGAAACTGAATATGATATTAATAAGCACAAGATCTTCTTACCATAATGTCTGCTTCTTTTAGATATCATTCTTTGTTTCTTCTTCATTCTGTAACTCAACGTTTTGGCAAAAAGAATGCATCTACAAGCTTGGTAGATTCACTCTTTGTACATTGTATTAACAATGGTATGATTGCTGTAGAGCTTGCAATATCTCTTCGAATTAAAGTGCTCATCCTCACAATAATCAGAGGACTGAATTTGCTGGAAGCATTACACCATATTCAAATATGTCATATCTATTTAGATATTCCCGAGTCTGTGTTCAATATCGCTTAGGGTATGGGATAAGAACTGTAAAACTACAGCGTCGTTATTACGCAAACATAACCATAACAAGTGGAAATAGCAAAGTGAAGTACAAACTGAGGGGAAACTGAATATGATATTAATAAGCACAAGATCTTCTTACCATAATGTCTGCTTCTTTTAGATCTCATTCTTTGTTTCTTCTTTAATCTGTAACTCAACGTTTTTGCAAAAAGAATGCATCTACAAGCTTGGTAGATTCACTCTTTGTGCATTGTAATAACAATGGTATGATTGCTGTAGAGCTTGCAATACCTCTTTGAATTAAAGTGCTCATCCTCACAAAAATCAGAGAACTGAATTTCCTCGAAGCATCACACTACATTCAAAAATGGCATATCTATTTAGATATTCCCGAGTCTGTGTTCAATATAGCTTAGAGTATTGGATAAAAAATGTAAAACTACAGCATCGTTATTACGCAAACATAACCATAAGAAGTGGAAATAGCAAAGTGAAGTACAAACTGAGGGGAAACTGAATATGATATTAATAAGCACGAGTTCTTCTTACCATGATCTCTGCTCTATTTTAGAACTACTTCTTTTTTCTTCTTTTTTTGTAACTCGTTTTTGCACAACGAGGGCATCTGCAATTTGGTACAGTGCCAACTGAAATCATTGAGGCTTGAGACGATTCTTTGCGCGTTCAGTGCATTTGGTAAAAACGTAAATGAGCTGCGTTTTGACCTAGAATGAACCGCAATGTAACCACAGTTAGCAAATAACCATAAAATCCCATATCATAACAAAGCACTGTATAGTAGACAGTATACAGGTACTGTACAAAGTATGCATGACAATTTAGCTCACTTTGATGGAAGCATGAAGCGTTAGGATTTTTGTTTTTGCCTTTGGTAGTTTAGGATGTTTTTAGGGAAATACAAAAACTGAAAAATGATGTCGAGATTTTCTTCGCTTTTCAACAGCTAATATAATAATGGCATATTCAAAATGAAAAATTTATTATTTTCATCTACAGCTACATCTTTATTAGTTGATAAAAATTGTAAAATATCACATCAACTGTACATAACATGTTTATATAATAAGATAAATAATTAATAATTGAGAAGTTACAATGAGAAATAAAAATAATAATAGAGCAAACGCATTAAAACCATGAAACAAATGCAAAACAAGACACAAACAAGTAGTAGCCATGTAGTGACAATTAGTCACTATCACTCATCCAGAGCATCCACCACACAAAGAACAAAGTGAACATCACAAGGGTCTCTTGTGTATGTGTCCTTGCGTAATGGATGGTCCGGCCGAGCGACAGTGACCAACAGGCACCACTGCAAGTATCAATTTCGAATCAATTTCACGGTTTCAATGCGCTTGCTCTAATAATAAAAAATAATAGTTCAAGTTAACAACTTGCTTTATTTCCAGGACAACAAAGTGCGTCATATTAAAGATGGCGATCTAGTTTAGTTTTGAATTCATTTAATGACTTTGAATTTACTAGTTCTGAGGGTAAATAGTTCCACTCTGATATTGATCTTGGAAAAAAAGAAAACTTGAAGATGTCCTTAGAAACTTTAGGTATTCTATATTTTAGAGAGTGACTATTTCTAGTCCTCATTTCACTATTTGGAATTAAGTGTTGTTCTGCATTTACATCGACAAGATTGTGGCTCAGTTTGTACATTAGTGACAGTCTATTTCTCTTCCTTCTAGATTCAAGAGTGCCCCATCCTAGCTCTGAAATCATATCTGTAACACTAGCGGTTTGGTTATAGTTTTGTAGGCAAAAACGGGCAGCTTTTCTTTGGACTCTCTCTAGGGCTGATATTTCTTTCTTGTGGTATGGATCCCAAGAGGCGCTTGCGTATTCTAATTTAGGCCGTACGATGGTAGTATAGGTGGTTTCACGCACCTTTCTTGGGCAGTTCCAAAGATTTCTTGTTATTAGACCTAATGACTTACTCGCATTACTTGAGATTGATGAGATGTGGGGTGTCCACTTCAATTTACTGTCAACAGTAATACCCAAGTACGATATGGAGTCTACTTGAGCAAGTTGGGAACCACAAAAAGTGTACTGTCTTTGTGGAGGCTTTTGCTTTGTTGATATGCAGATGATGTTGCACTTAGAGGGATTAAATTCCATCTGCCAGCGATGTTGCCATTGTTCAAGTTTGTTGAGATCATCTTGTAGCTTGTTGCAGTCGGAATCATCTACAACAATACCATACAAGAGGGTGTCATCCGCGAAGAGTTTAACACTGGAGGTTAGACCATTGGGAAGATCGTTTACGTATGTCAGAAACAACAATGGGCCTAACTCTGTTCCTTGGGGCACTCCAGAGGTAACTGAGCAGGGAGAAGATGATGCACCTTCGCAGATGACTGTTTGCATGCGTTTAGTGAGGAAAGATTCCATCCAAGAGTGTAGACTTCCACGGATGCTATAGTGCTCTAGTTTCTTTAATAGACGTCTGTGTGGAACCTTGTCAAAGGCTTTCGAGAAGTCTAGCACAGCAGCATGGATTGATTTGTTTTGTTGCAAGGAACTTGCAATATCGTGGATAGTAAGGATAAGTTGGAGCTTGGTGGAACGTTTTGATCTAAAGCCATGTTGACAATCTGTAAGAGCGTTATAGTAGTCAAAATGCTTCATCACGTGGCTATGCACAATATGCTCAAGGATCTTTGCTGCAATATAAGTTAGAGATATCGGTCTGTAGTTGGAAGGGTCAGACTTTTTCCCTTTTTTAAAGACACCGCATACATTCGCAGATTTCCATCTACTGGGCACAGTTCCGCTTTCAATAGAATCTTGGTAGATATTGGTAAGAATAAGAGCGATCTCGTTGGCATATTCTTTGAGAAACCAGGGTGGAATGGCATCTGGTCCAGAGGCTTTGTTTGGTTTCAAGAACGATAATTGCTTAGCAACTCCGTTCACAGTGATAAACAGACTGTCAGTACCAGTATGAGGGATGTTGGAGTGGTCTTCTTGCGTAAAGACATTTGAAAAATGCTTAATGCTTAAAAATGCTTTTCTCTGTCTTTAGCACAAAAGGTCAACAGCCTTTCGTCCCATTAAACTACAATAACGGGATTCCAAAGAACTTTTGTTGATAAATCTGCACACAACAGGATTCGTTAGATAGATAAACTTTATTTATACACGGTATCAAATTCACAAAAAATATTTACATACATGCAGTGCTCTCCCATTGAGCCATGTTAAAAGTATAAATATAAACATACTACATTATATATGAGTGTGAGTTAATTAATAGTATACAATAAATAAGTGATATATTCTATATTGACTAAATATTTTCAAGAAATGATTTTAAATTGGTTGCCTGTTTGGCCTTGGAGGAAAGACTATTCCAAGTTGTTGCTCCCCTGTAGGTGAAGCTTTTTTTAAGTGCTTCAGTTTGAGGCCTAGGGACAAAGATATTATCATGTATGCCTCTAAGGTGGTGTTGATGTACATGGTTTGTCCGAACAAAAATGTCTTGGAGATAATCCGGGACATTCTTGTTATTAGTTTTGTACAGGAACTTTTTAAATTGAGTAGAACGTCCTTCTTCCAAGGAAGGCCAATTTAGGTTTTTTAATATCTGAGATGAGCGTATACTGTTGTCAGCATCAGTAATTATACGGGCTGCTCTATTCTGTAATTTTTGGAGTTTATCGGAGAGACCCAAACCAAAATTTCCCCAAACAGGGCTACAATAATCTAGATATGGTAGTATTAATGATTTGTATATTGTAATTAAAACCTGCTCGGGAAGAAATGGTTTGAGTCTTCTGAGAGCAGCTAGAGTTTTTGCAATTTTGTTTGTAATCTCAGATATATGGATTTCCCAATTTACTACGATTCACTCAGGCTACTCGGTAAAATCAATCAATATCAGCAAGTTCATCTCAGCTATGGGTAACCAGCTTGATCAGTAAATTTGACCAACTCTTTTAATAAAGATATTCAATTTAAAGTCTTGAAGATAACAGAAACAACATAAACAAAATACTGTAATATTAAAACTAAATTCGAATCTTCTACTAGGAAGAAAAATCCGTTCTGATATGACCGTTCCGATCTGACCTACACTTTTGGTTGTTGATTTCACACGAGCATTGGGTTACTTTGCATAAACTGTCCAACATCAAGTTTTGCGCACCCCCTCGACATTCCATCCTAAAAGCTCACTGGTATGGAATGCTTCTCTCAAAAGCCGGACACTGAAGTTCATCTTTGAGCTTGTCTGGTTATGTATCATCACAAGCCTTTCATTTGTCAGCCCATAGTTATCAGGAGAACTGACACCTGCACTATCCTCCAGTATGGATGTATGTGTGTGCTCTTGTTGTGGAAGATGATGATGTTGTGGTGTTTAGAACTGTTGCTCAAGGACATTTGTGTTTGACTGTGTGGCCGTTTGTGGTAATGTATGGGGATTTGTAACTTGAAAGTTTGGCAATGGTGTGTTTCTTTGTGCACGAAGAAAGGAAAACAGTTCATCAAATTTTTGGTCTATATAGCTGAGGAGTCTTTTCTCTAACTCCCTGATGGCTGCTTCATTAGGATTTGATTGTATAAGTTGCCACTGTACTCGGCGAAGTCAGGGAGTTGAGAATGAAGACGCATCATGAAAAAAAGGACTACTGGACACAGAAGGAAGTTCTAAAATCACTCATAATTCCCTTATTATTGAATATTCTTTGACATACTTTGATTTCTTTCTCTTTTCTATTTTTGACCTAGATTACGGTAAGAGTTATGGAATGATGACAACAAAGATAAAAAATCAACAATTTACATTAATGCAGACTTCCTAATACCCTCTTATTACGAAATGCACAATTATGCTTGATGTAAATGTGTCATGTAGTAAGATATCACAAAGCGTTCATTAAGTGTAACAAACGGTGGCTTCTTCTCTTATGTCCCAGCATCAAAGATTCGGACGTGGTAGTCGCGTAGTAACTCAAAGTTTTGGCAAAAAGAATGCATCTACAATCTTGGTAGACACCTATATAAAAAGTTTTAAACTTTAGTTAATTCGGGAGCTGAAGAACCATATACTTTAAGCCCATAACTTAACTTAGGCATGATAATAGATTTAACTAAATAACCTAAGCAGCTTAGCCTCATCCTTGTCCCGTTGTGACCTATCCTGTTCCAGCCTCACCCGTTTCCGTTTCCCTCTACTTAATTGTTCCTCCAAAGAACAGATTCACTCCTCTCTTCTTTTTATGACGCAGTCCTTGAATATCTTATGGTGGATTAAGAAAAGGTTTTCTTGAACAAGCTCTTTCAGATTTTCCTCTTCTTTTTACTTCTTTGACTCCCCCTGCACAACCTCCTGTTTCTTCAGTACCCGTTTTTTACCTGTGTTTTTTAATATTTATTTTTTATTTTTTTGTTGAACAATTTTATTGGAAACTAACATTGAAATTAACTAAATTTAAAATGTGAATATATATGCATAAATATATGTATAAAAACTGTTGCCCAAAACGAAGGTCACGAATGGGACACGAGACCAATGAGAGGTGGCCCCCTTAATGTAATTAAAGTCATAATATAACGGCAAAATCAAATAACAAATATGATAAAATTAGTCGTGAACTCTATGGCAAGGACAGTCTCAAACATGTGGTGGTCCTGTCTGCATCGAAAACATAATCATGTAAATGTAAATATCAATCTAAGAAATAGCTTTTAAATGAAGATACACTAGATAGGCAAGTGGGTGGGCAACACTCACACATGAAATTCCACAGTTTGACAATATGATTAAAGTATTAGGCCTGAAAAGTACTAGTTTGGCAGAGAGGAACTTTGATCATTAAACTTGGGTTAACCAGAAGAAGAGGAAGACTAGAAAAACTCAGATTGTTAATCATCTTTGCAGCGGACCATTCAGAGATTGAAAGGTGTTACTCCACACACTGGTGTGTCTGCAGAGACGGAAGCCCTGTTCCAGCCTCACCCGTTTCCGTTTCTCTCTACTTAACTGTTCTTCCAACGAACGTATCTGTCAGGTTTTTTTTATTCTTCCTCGTTTTCTTCCCCTTTCCCCCCTCACCGCCTCCTGTTTCTTCACCTGTTCCAACTGCTTCACCCACTTCACCCGCTCCCCTTCTCCAACTGCTCTTCCACTTCCTCCTACTGCTCCTTCATTAGATACAGTAAATAGTATTTACCGGTCAGTTGTGCGGAAGCTAGTCATAGGTTCAAGCCTTTGCGGCAGGACCCTACACTAAGTGTCTCAAAATATCTGAGTACAAAATGCCACCTTTGATCTAAAAATAACTGTCAAAGGTTAAACCTTCACCATTACTCGGATCACCACATAAAATGGCGGTCCTGTCTCAATGAAGAGGGTCACAAGTTTATCAGTTGCGACTGTCACATATTACTCTCTCTAAATAAAGTTATCATCATCAATCATCATCTGTCATTGTTATTATCATGATTATTGTTGATCGAAAGTTTATTTCAATAACTTGTAGGACAAGTTTCGACTCAAGCTGGGTTACTGCGCCAATCACCTCCAAGGCAGAGAGTAAACTCAAATCGTTTATCATATAGTCTTTCTCATGGTCTTCGCAGCAGGCCATTGCGAGATTGATAGGTGCTACTCGACAAACAAATTGGAAATAATTATCAAAGATTGATGGAAGCTGCTTAGTTACCCACTGGTGTATAAATTTTAGTGATTGTAATTTAAAGATGTTGTCTATAGTTAGAAGGTCTAAAAGATTGGTTAATGGAAGGGCACTATCAGTATTTTTACCATATAGTGTAGCAAAGAAAAATATTCTAGTTTTGTGGTTTTGTTTAACTTGAATTTTTTAGTTGGGTCTGATATGAACTTCCCCATGCAACTATTGCATAGGTTGGATAAGGGTAAACAAGGCTGTAGTAAAGTTGTTTCAGTTGTATAAGAGAGAGATAGTGATAGAGATAGAGAGATACATCATTTCTTGATAGGCGCGAGCAAATGAAAGTGATGTGGAATTTCTATGATAGACTATCATCGATCATTACTCCTAGGTATTTAATGTGGTTTTTCTTTTCAATAGAAACAGATGATCCCTCTGTTTGGAATTTTTATATCTACGTTTTTTGTTAGTCTCATGTGTAGATTTAATAATCATAAAGTTAGTTTTTTGAATGTTTATTGATAGTCGATTTGCATTGCACCATTCAACAACCTTAGTCAACTCACAATTGACTAACACCTGGTGTTTGATCGCTTAATAGAGGTTTGACTGTATTTGTACGTAAGTCAATCAAACATAGTTTCATTTAATTAATTTATTAGGGGTGGATGGAAATTTGATAAAGCACTTACAACAATTAATATATCTGATGCAATAGGTGTTAAAGTAACAGGAATCTTGTGGTCAAAAATATGCCAGTTCTTAATTCTTTCCATGAATCTTTAAACATGTATCCTTGCCACCTTTTTGTTATGATCTGTCTGTTCTTGACTAAATTGTTCTATTCCCTTAAGGAATGCAGGGATGATTAATGTAGCTCCAACAGAAGCAAGTTCATCCTGGCAATTGAATCCTTTGTCTGCTAACACCTCATAGCCTGGCTTTAGTTTTGACAAGAACCCACTCTTTGTTGTTATTTCCTTGTCTGAAGTACTTCCAGGGAAAAACTCACTGACAAAGCAAACAACTCCACTTGGTGTTATTCCAATAAGTGCTTTTGCAGTGGTTCGAGATTTGTATGAAGAATAACATACTGATTGAGCATCAAGAAATGACGGTCTCTCCATTTCAACCTCAGTACAATCTACTATCACAGTTCGGTTTGGGTATTCTTCCTTGAATGTTGTGGGCATGTAATGTCTTATGATTGCTGGTAATGGTATCTTAATGAGTGGCTCAAACTCACATCTAAGAAATCTTATCCAAGCTCTTGTTATTCTTGAAACTGTTGAAGCATGTACACTAAAACGATGTGCCAAATCCCTTTCAAATATTCCTAATCTCGAATGCCAGGCGCTTCGATGACGTTCTGGTTCGACGACGTCCTGTTCGCTAACGTATTGATCCGGTTCGACAACGTCCAAATTACCCTTCGCAGACGGATTGTCATAACATCTAACTTTTGGCTCCTAATTTTTTCAATTACAAACTAGGTTCTTTTTATCTTGGATTATATATATTTAGGGTAAAAACACGAAACCAATGAGTATATATATAGACAGATAATTACGAAGAATGTACTCGTGTGCTACATGCTAATGCAGCAATGCAAGCGAACGATTATCGAAGTGTTTGGAACGATTTGTTATCGACTTGTTATCGATTTTAAAGTTGAGGAAGCTCTTTTTTACATCAGTATATGGGTCATTTTACTTGTGTTTTTTTCTCTCTCATTAAGTGCAATAACAAGCGATTAATGGTATGTATATTGTTGTTCCGTTTATATGTTTTCCATCTGTGACAAATGTCGAAAATCTATCTTGTTATTTCTTTCAATATACATCATTTTTGTATCCATATTACAAATGTATTTATAGCTTGAGAAACCAAATGCCAGTAACTAAAAACCTCCCAATATCCCCTTCAAATAGGAAGAAACACTTTGACAATGTCATTTAAAGTCTGAAAAAATGTTTTAATGATGAATATTATTTACACACGATATTGATTTTAATTTAAAACAATTCCCTATGTAATTGCCTCCCTGTCCTTTCCCTCTAAATATCTTCCCCTGTAAAACTGTTTCACTAAAATTTATACACATAATATTTACACTAAGAAATAGAAAATGTAAGTATTTACAAAAACTAAAAACTATTTACAAACAATGTCCTGGCCCATTAATTTTAGAAATTGCCCTCAGTAATTGCCCCCCTGTCCTTTCCCTCGACTGATACTTATCCCACTCTGAAAAAATCTTCCCCTGTAAAACCCTATACTTCTTACGTTGCACCCTTGTCAGCTTGTGATCTGAAACAAGTTTTATGGTCAATAAGGCCAATTGTGCTTCCTTGTGGAGCAGCTCTACCAGCATATATAAGGGCAAGTTGGAACACCCACAAGCACGTCTGTTTAAGGCATTGTGCCATCCTTCTATATGATTATTTGTGCGAATTGGCTGGCCATATACACACCAATCCTGGGGGGTAAAAAGAGTATTATCAATCCACTGCTTTCGGATGTAGCTGACTAGCTGCTGCAGTTGACTGGTCGTTGCATCTGATTCAAGTTGCTCGAACTGCTCAATAATCTCGTGCGAGGGCAAGAAAGGCAAGGCTAGTAGCTTCCGGATGTACCTGTGGTAACTATCATCCTGGCTGTATTGCACAGAAAGGCCAATTTCTTGTACCTTAAATGAGATAAACAAAGTTTTGTAAGTAACATAATTTTAAAAACTATATGTACATAAACTACCATCTGAGACTGTTTAAGAGAGATTGTGTATATTATGTTTTGCTGCTTGTTGCATACCAAGCCTGACATCAGTCATTTACATGTGTGTGTGTGTGATTACATAGATAATAGAAAATATAACTTTTTTCATACCTTCCGCCAAACAGCTTGTGCCCAATGAAAGACACATCCTTGTATGGTGACTTGGGGCAACACCAACTTTATTGCCAACCACATCGCTTGTTCAAAATCAAGGGTGACTTGGCGCACTGATGGTTCGTTGGGCAGGGCATTCAGTATAGCCTTTAATACCTGCAACAAAATGAAAGATAGTATATTGTATCTTCTGTTGAAATATATGGTCTTAATCTTATCACAGTATGTATGCTGTGTAACAGTGTAACTTATAACCAGCTTCTCCATATCATGATCATGCATGGTACAATAACATCAACAATGGTGCAAAAAAATACATACACAGTCATTACCTTTTTTGTAATCCTTTTTTCTTTTCCCAGACATTATAACAAATGCCAGTGGCACTTGTTTAATGCAGTCAAGGGATTTAACAAATGCGTTGACTGTTAGTAGTTGCTGAATTGGATGCTTCACCAACTTAAACGTGCCATCAATGTACCAGGTTTTGGCTTTGGCCACGGTCGTTTCGCGCCAATACTTGCCTTACAAACTAAAAAAATATGAAACACCGGAACCTCAACTGGCCATAGGCACTCCACCTGTTACACACCCTATACCTGAACCTACACAGGAAGATGCGACCGAGACAGTTACACCGACTACCCCTGTCATAACAAGACCACAACGCGACAGAAGACAGCCAGCATACCTAAAGGACTTTGTATGCAAGTGATCACTTTGTATTCACATTTATTAGTTCATGTTAAACACTATGATTATTATGACCACTGATTATTTTCCTGATTATGGAGTATGAACAATCTAATTCTAATGAACAGAATCACAGTATAACATTATGAATGTTGTGATTGAAAGAAATGGACATTGTGGAAAGTTCTTTACATTATTAATATGTAAACAGACAATTCAAAATGATTAGACAATAATGAGTTTATTTTTATATTCTAACAATTTCGTTATATGGCAGGAAGGAAGCTGAGTTGATGTGGTCGAAATTACCGCCACCGGGGTGTTCGGTGTCTTGCAGATATGCTCGCGAGAGTGTATCGGCTAGGTGCAGATCTTTTCCTCGCTCGTAACGCACCTCGTAATCATACTTCTGAAGCCTTAACATCATGCCTTGGAGACGTCGTGGTGCACATGCAAGAGGCTTCCTTAAGATGGATTCCAGCGGCTTGTGGTCGCTCTGAATCTTGACGTGTCGGCCATATGTATACTGATTGAATTTCTCAAGCAGAAAACAATGGCGAGCATTTCCTTTTCTATTTGTGCATAGCGTTGCTCCGTCTCGGTGAGTGCTCTGCTTGTGTACGCGATCGGGTTACCCTTCTGTAGCAGGGCTGCTCCCAGGCCTTTCTGACTGGCGTCGCACTGTATCTCTAGGTCTGACTTAGGGTCATAGTAGCTGAGAATTGGGGTGGTGGTCACGAGTTTCTTTATCTCTGTGAATGCTTTCTTTTGATCTTCAGACCAGATGAACTCTGTTTCTTGTCGTGTGAGTCGACGTATCGGCTCCATATGATCTGCCAGCTTCGGTAGAAATTTCGCCAGATAATTCACAAAACCGTTTAGTCGTTGAACTCCTTCCACATCTTCAAGACTAGGCATGTCTTGGACGGCTTTGGCCTTTTCAGGGTCGATCTTTAGACCATCGCGGCTGAAGATATGTCCCATGAAAGATACTTCTGTGATGCGTAGCTTCAGTTTGTTTCTGTTGAGGGCTATTCCACGTTCTCTACATCGCTGTAATAGTGCCTCTAGCTTACGATCATGGTCCGCTTTCGCTTCTTCATCACTATCTCCTACTCCATACACAAGGATATCGTCGGTGATGTTCAGAATACCATCTAAACCATCTATGGCTTGGCTGACTCGTTTCTGAAAAATCTCACTGGATGCTGATAGGCCAAAGGGGAGTCTTCTCCATCGATATCTGCAGAAGGGAGTGGCGAATGTTGTAAGGAGACTGGACTCGTCGTCTAGAACACAATGCCAATAGCCTGCCGTCAGGTCAACAGTGGAGAAGATCTTTGCCTTTGATAGCTCTGGCATCAAGTCGTCCAGGATAGGTAGCTGGTAGGTTTCTCGTTTAAGGGCTTGATTCAGTGGACGAGGATCGATGCAAATTCGCAGGGCTCCTGACTTCTTGGTTGCTATGACGACGCTGCTAACCCATTCTGTGGGCTCGTCTACTTTTGCTAAAACTTGTAGATCCTCAAGTCGCTTCAACTCTTCCTTGTATTTGTCTTTCAGCGCTATGGGGACTTGTCTCGGTGGAGTTATTGATGGTTTCGCTCTTTCATCCTCTTGTAGATGCACCTCTCCTGGGAGGGTTCCCAGTTCCTTTAAGAATACGTCTTCGTATTTCTTGACCAAGTCGTCGTTCATTGACACGTTGTTCACATTGCTGGGCGGGACTGCAGTGAAGTTATCGGCATGTATGGTTATAAGCTTCATTTGTTGGGCCCCTCGAGCTCCGATAATCGGTGTGTAACTATTCGGTACAACAACAAATTCGATTGAAAACTTCTTTCCGATTTTCGCATTTTTAATGATCAGGCGGATAATTCCGATTGGTTTCAGTTCAGTCCCATTCCACATTTTCAATGCCTTAGTTGTAGGTTGTACGTCATTTCCTTTTGTGTACTTCTCATTAATAATATTCACAGATGTGCCACAGTCGATTTGGAAGTTTTCTTTGTTGATAATCATCTCTGTATACACAAACCGTTTATAGGCTGTCTTGTCGTCGATGGCATTAATGGTACTGTCAAATTCTTTGATGTCAATACCGGAAAGAAAATCGTAGTGACTGTCGTCGCTTTCTTCGCTGCTGACCTCAGGGTCATTCTCGTAGTCTCTGATTCCATGTACATCTCCATGGCTATCTCTACGGCACATTTTAGCAAAGTGATTTCTGCCATTGCATTTTCGGCATCTTTGCTGCCAGGCTGGACAAAGTTCCTTCCTCATTTGGTGCTGTTCTCCACAGAACTTACATTTCCTGGCGCTTTTTTTTAGGGGCTTTATGCTTATCTTGTTTCACATTCCGATCATTCCTCGGTGTTAACGTAGCTTTCCTGTCGTATCGTGGCTTATAATATATATATTGGCTTATATATAGTTGAGACCTGATGTACATAATCATTATCATTGACTTTACTAGCTCCAGAGATTGACTTGAATTGTGACATCGCGGCCTCGCTGCTGCGGCATAGATCAATGCATTTCTTTAGATCTAGGTTCCTTTCTTGTAAAAGGCGTTTTCGTAAATTCTGATTGCTGATTCCTAATACAATACGATCCCTGATCAGGCTGTCGTGTAAACAAGTACAAAAACCACATGTTCGAGCGAGTGATCTCAGTACAGTAATATAAGCATCAATAGATTCATCTGCAGCTTGGTTTCGGCCATGAAAGATGTATCGCTCATATGTTTCGTTTACTTCGCTGATAGTAAACTCGTCAAACTTTTGAATGATTTTCTCTAAAGATTTCCTGTCATCCTCATTCTCGAATTGCATTCCATTGTAAACTTTGAGCGCGTCTGCTCCAATGCAATGAAGAAATAGCGCTACTCTGTATTTCTCTGTTTGAGTGGTTAGGTTTGTTATGATGGTATAGTTCTCCCATACCTGTTTGAAATGTTTCCAGTTTTCAGCTGCGTTGCCTGACGAACTGATGTCTAATGGTTTTGGAGGCGTAATCCCTTGGACGATCAGTTTACTCTCAGTATCGCTCATATTTGAACTCCAGAGTCGGTTTCCAGTTTGAACAACTTTTGTAGAATGTGGGCTCTAAGCTGCCACCATGTTTCAATACGATAAAAGAGGCTATAGTAGTAGTCGTGTTCAAGGTCTTTATTGTACAACTAGCTGGTGTACTACGATAGTGACATACACAATAACTATAAGCTAAGGTATACAATTACTTATTGTTGAAGATGGATTACATATTGTAACATAATTGAACAGTCTTATGGCTTCCATATTTCTTTTTCTCATTTCCTTTAACAATCAGGCTTATTGGTTTAAATAAAGAACTAATATCAGTTCTATTTTTCTTGCTGCCAAAAATTGTGTCAATGTCTTTGCCTATTAAGGCCCCACTATGATACACTTGTCTTTTGAGGCCAAGACCATCCATCATTCTGTCAAACTTGGATTGGAATGGTCCCTTCTGCCTGTCTAGCCAATCATCCAACTCTTTCTGTGCTTTCTCATTGTCTGACAGTTTCTTTTCACATGATTTTATGTTTTTATCAATTTGGATTTTGCTTTTCTTTAACTGAAAAACTGTTTTTCTCTTCTCAACAGCTTCCTTGGTCCGATTGACTAGTTTTCTGTCACACCTCTCAAAAATGTGTGGTTGAGCTTCAGAAAATTTCTGTATCTGTTCTTCTACATCATTGCATTGTAGCTTGAGGTTGTCAAGTTCTTGTTGGAGTTGCGATTGTTGTCCAAGAATTTCTTCACGCTTTGCTAAAGCTGCTGTTACATCCTCACTCGTCTTCCCACAGTCTTCACGAATAGTGAGATCGGTAGATCTGGTTAAGTTATCAGTAATGTTGACAATTTGCAGACCAAGTCCAAGACTAAGGTGAAGCGGCATTACAGACATGTGGTTGATAACTGGTCCCTCACCTGTAATCAGTGAAATTCCTTCACAGTTTTGGAAGTTCTTTACATTGTCCCTCTTATTTCCAGAAGATTAGAAATTTGTTGACTGTGTGCGCATGTCTTCAAGAGTTCGTTTTGGGAAAACCTTGTGTATGTCATTGTGAGCATCTTCAGTGGAACTGTTTCTGTACTTTGGCAATATGTATGGAGCATGTGGTATCCCTTTAGATATATTGATCAAACAAAAAGGACAAAAGTGCAAACCTGAAATACAAATGGAAACTAGTGAGTGAACTAGGATGAACTGTGTCGGTGTGTGGGTTGATACAATAAGGAGTGAATTCGAATCTGTAACGCTGTAAAAAGAGAACTTACTTTCCTATCATTTCGAACCTTTGCTCTTCTTCTTTTACTCTGACAAAGGGCTAAGGCTCAAAACATCAGTAAAGTACAGTAAGTTCTCTTTTTTTATGGTGTTACAGATTTTAATTCACTCCTTAAAAATACAAACCATTTGGTCCAGTGTATTGTAGTAGAGCTCCGAGATAGCACCAGTCCCCACCATGGATTACTCTTCCTGTTTTAAATATTGGTGTTGGTTCAGAAGGCGGTTTGGACACTTCATTGTCATGTTTGGTGGTATCTTTGTAGCATTGTTTACAAGGTTGTCCTTTGACCTCATCATAATTATCTGGCTGAATAGTGTTACTGGTAGGCAACATCATGTCTTCAATAGTTACAGCTAGTTCTTGAGCTTGTTGAATCACTGGACCAAATGCCTAGAATTTAAAGATGAAAAGCTTATCTTTAATTTTTTTAATTTAGAAGACAATTTTTAAGATATTTTAAAGTATTCAAAGTACATATCAAGCCTAGGATGGTAAAACCAAAGAAATCAGCTCATAATAGGCAGCATTTCGTTTTTTTATCCATACTTACTTTGTTTCTGTGTGTAGATGACCAATAGTTTATTTTACTGTATATTGTTTAGGGGCAGATCCAGGGAAGGAACGAAGAGGGTACTATGCACCCCTCATGAGATGCACTATGCCCTGCACTGTTTCAGAATTCTATAAGGGTGTGTCCCCTCTGGAAGGGCAATCCTGGATCCACCCCTTCAGTTGAAGGGGATAAAAATAACTTACCATCTGCAAACTTGCTTGCTTCCTTTATCACCACGTAAAAGAAGTTTGAGTGTGTCTTTTGGAATACATTCATACTCCATCAGCTCATTGCTTTCCCTTAGTTGACTCATAGTTTTTATGAGTACTTGACGCAAGCTTGTACACCTCACACTTGCCAGGGTGGTTTCTAAATGTTTTACCTCTGTTTTTTTTTTTGTTAGCTGATCATCAAGAACCTTTTGATTCGTTTCCATAGTTTCGACTGAATATCTTGCTTCACTTAATAAGCTGTAGACTTTATCCAGGACTTGATAAGTGGATTTCCAATTTTTCGACAAATTATTAATACCAATATCTGTAATTAGTTCGCCGAAGTCACGTTTACAGAGTTTTTTCCAAAGTTGTTCTTGATAAGAAAGGGCGTTCTTGCAAGTAAGTCCAAAAGCTTTAATGTCTTCTACTTGCAAAAACGATAAAATGTTAAGAAGGACTTCACCGGGCAAATGTAGTAGTAGTGGTTTAATCTTGTTAACATTTGAATGGCTCGTCATCAAGTTTCTGGCACGCATTTTGTTGGATTTGACGGATTTTTGGTTTGCAAAATTGCCTTTTTTAGAGTTAACTCTTGAAAATAATTGGAGTTTTGGATTTGCTCGATGGTGGAATAAAATCTTCCTACACCCATCGCAAAGGAACTCGTGGCTGCCGGCATTTATACTCACTCCAAAACACGTCCAAATATGTTCTTGGTAGTTTTCAGCTTTGGAGAAACGGGAACTGCTTGTAGTTTTACATATAATACAGACTTTACGCGGCATTTTTTGAGTTCAGAAATAAACTTCAGTGTACATGAGGTTACCACAATGATTTCTGACATGCGATACCGCTTGGCATGTAAACACGAAGCGCGGGCGCATAAATTCTTTAGATTGCCGCGCGAAACAACCGTGTGGCGAGTGTTGCTAGTTGATCTTTGGTGGCAAAGAGAAGGTGACGTCGTTCTAACACCTGTAAACCAAATAAGAAAAATCATCATTAACACCATACTACAACAGTAATGTGAAAAAAAGACCCATGATTTGACCCATGATTTTCGAACTCTATAATGAGTAATAATGAACAAAGAATAACAATTAATAACTACTTATAATTATACAATCTTATGGTTGCTGGTATAGTTACTATTATTTCTAATATTATCATCACCATGTTATTATCATCATACCAGCAACCATAAGATTGTATAATTATAAGTAGTTATTAATAATTGTTATTCTTTGTTCGTTATTACTCATTAATTTATATATGTATATACCTTTACATCTGCCTTTAAAAAGTCTTTGGGGATGCAGTCTGGATCCAACTCAAAGTCCAAGTCTGTAGGATCTTTCGGTCTTAATCGCTGTCTGAGGCGGTTTGCTGCACGAGCCAAGTTTACCGGTTTAGGCAATGATGAACTGGGTGCATCTGCAATCTCATTGAGCAGAACCTGTTGACACAAAACAAGATTGTGAGTACATTGAATAATCTACTTCTTTTCACGTGAATAGCCCATCCCTAGCCCTACCACCCCCCATCTTCCTAAGTTTTTTTGTTACGAATGAAATATTACTATGCTTTTGAAGAGAAAAGAAAAAACTAGGTTATTTTAAACATTTACTGAAGGACGCTCAGTTTTCACACCTGTTTAATCCAAACTTCAAACTTCAATATCTTTCGCTGTAGTTAGTTAAAAACCATCTATCTTACACCAAATTAAAGATATTTTCATAGTGAAAAAGATTCTGTTATGTTTTTGATACGAGAATAAGAAAATAGGAGTTTACTTTTACTCAAGGATGCTCAGAGTGTTTGTTTACAGTTTTCATGCTTCGGTGCTTTGTCTTCAAAAAAACTTAAATCTTTATAACTTTAATTGTAACTAACAAGTACTACACTGTAACAAATCTCGTCCGACAGAAAGCTTTCTGCGGGAAGATTTTACATACGATTAAAGAATCACTGGATTCGTCAGTGGTGTTTGATTTACTTTGTACTGAGTTTTTAGATCTTAGCAGAGTTTACAGCTAGCCCACGGCGTCGTTTTAATGCTTTTCAATCATGACTAAAAACTTTCTTTCTGAGTGATCTCATAACAAAACATCTATCGTATTTATTTTTACTAAATTCTAAGCTTTCCAATGATATGAATTTCGCTTTTAAATCGTATTGGTCCTAAATGGACAGTGACCAGAATCCAGTGACAATTGTGTCATTGCGATTGTGCAGACCGAAAAATCTAAGTGGTCAACTAAATAAGCTAAATAAGCTAAAACATACTTACCATGAAAGACATGTGATTCAGGATCTTCACAATATATTGGTGAGAAGTTTGGTTCAAGGTTTTCTTGCATTTCTGTAACGGAAACATTAAAAAGTGTGAGATACTATACTTTTATAATTTTATCATGCATTTGTAACATAATTCATCAATTTAGTTAAGTTTTATAGATCAACACTTACCGGGTATATACTCTGGAGTACTCTGATGAAATGGTATTTTGTAGGGATTGCAATTCCATTCTATATCCCTTTCATCTCTCACTGCCTCTCTGTATTCAGATTGGGAGATACCAGTGCCACAGGTCCTGTGACACCAGCGACTACACCCTTCGCAAAGAAGGGCTTGTTGCCGACTGTTAACTTCTAAATTGCAGTTTAAACATAGATGCGCCATGACTAGATAGATATAGATATATTGTTTTCGAGAATGCTTGTAATAATTATAAGGAATCGTGATAAGATGAAATGGTCATTTGGTTGCCCTCTCTTATACTTCAGGTAAGGATCACGATTTCAATAAGATGTATCTGATTGGGTAATTTTAGATGTCTTTCCTGATACTTGATTGGCTCGAAATAATGACCAAGTTTAATAGATGAATCTTATTGTTACAACCGACTAGGATAACAGATCCGTAACTTACTGTCTATTTTTTATTTGGTCTTTATTTCAGCGTTGTACGTTAATAGTGCATTGTATTTGGAAACCATTTTAGATTAGTAAATATATATATATATATATATATATATATATATATATGTTATTATTTTCTTCGATGATTTTGCCTTGTTAGACTTGTTACTGTCCACGATCGTCCACAACTCAAAGACTGTTTGATCCTTCAGGGTTAGTTGCATGTATTGTTTTCAGTTTGTTTACCGTTAGTCGGCAAACTATCGAGGTCGGGTGGTAACTTCACAAACGTCCTGTTATCAGTGTAATTATGCTTACGAACCGTTTGCTTCGTTACTTTGTTCGCTAAATCAGAATTGATCGGGTTATTTTTCACAATAAATGTGCCATCCTTACTCAGATTAAGCTAAATTCAAATTACTCTATGCCGGCCGCCATCACGGCATCGGCTCACACACATCAATTACACAAATATTATCCATTACATGCTTCTGAGTTTTTATTATTACTCTTTTAAATATTTTTCGACTTAAACTTTGTAACTGTCGACGTTAGATGTTATGTGACAATCCGTCTGCGAAGCGTAATTTGAACGTTGTCGAACCGAATCAATACGTTTGCGAAGAGTACGTCGTCGAAACGGAACGTCGTCCATACTCAACTTTCTTGTTCTGCCAGATTTTCTTGAACTTCTATCTCCAACATTCAAATTGTCAGTATTATAGTTAATGTTTTTTGCTGAATTTTTTACCAATTCGTAGCATAATAGCATTATAATCTGGAAAGGAAGTATAGAAAACGATATCTTCTTTGCTACCCTTATATTTGTCAATATCAAATACTGGATGGTTTAACTCGTACTTGAAGCGAACAACTTCTTTCTTTAACTTGGTTACTTCTAAATCTTTTACTTGAAATTTCTCTTTTTGTTGTGTCCACAGAATCCACAAATAAATAGAGACTTTGGTGCGATTCGTCCTCGTGCTTTTATTCTCTGATCACAACAACATGCACTCTCAAATTACATGTACACGTCATAGTGGCGTGACAACCGGAAGTAAATCTGGATATTACACTTTTAAGTCGGCAAGCTCGTTTGTCAGTTCTGAAACTCTTGTAAGCAGTTGCTGTTCGTTATTTTCTCTAAACTCAAGGTCTTTACACGTAACTGCTGTTTGTGACTCTTGCTCTGTTGTTGTTGAAGTAGTCTCTATAATTTCTTCGTATTGTACAGTCTCAGTTACCTCAGATGTTTGTTTTTTCCGTTTCTTTGTAGCTTGATTTGATGCTTCAGGTATAGGAATACGTTTTAACTCCCTTCTTTGAGGCTTTTTAGTGGTCCAAGGGAATATTGTCGGAAGATGGGTTCTTACCATCTTTGAAATGATCTGAACATATTCTCGTTGCATTGGACTCGAGTTTTAGCGTTTCATTCTTCAAAATTATCTTATAAATCTTCGGAAGGTCCTGGTCTTTAGGAACCCTGTAATATTGGATGTCTGGCGCGTTTCTAAAGTTATTTGTGCAGCCAGGAACACAGCAATTTGAATGTTGAGGCATGTTCTCTAACTAGCAATGGCGAATTCGTCCAGCCAAACAATCCATGAATGCAATTGGCGAATTCTAGATCTGCTAAATTCGATGATGCAAAGATATTCGTATCATCAGCGAATATTCTAAAGGACAGTTTTTCTGAACAACTTGTTATGTCATTTATATATATTAAGAACAACAATGGACCTAGCGAACTCCCCTGAGGAATTCCACATGTTACTGTTTTCATACTGATTTAGCATCAAGTTCCACATATTGTTTTCTATTTGTTACGTAAACCAGCAATATTTGTTTTTATTTCCTTTTGTTTCATTATCAAGATCTGTGCTCATCGCTGGGTCATCGACAAAGATACTTCACATAAGTTTTAGTTATGATGTACAAACTATCACAAAATAATATACCCCGCTTTACAGGAACAGCTTGCCTCAAATACTTCAGCTACATGGTCCTTCTTTATTAGCGTGACACAAGACTTTTTTGACTTCTTTAGCATAAAGTTTTAACACGAAATCTACCATCATCTTCTTTTGTGAAAACATTGTGCAGATAGTTTCCCATAAAAAAATTTGTAGCCTTTTTGGCCTACTTCTTTTTTCCCACACTTTTCCAAATGTTTAGCAATTGTAATTGCCGAACATTCTGGAGCTTTTTTAAGACTTTTCGACCAAGAATTCTCAAGATTTTGAACATGTGCAGAGATATCAGCCGCCATCTTGGATTTTTGTTTACCCATTTCAGGTCACGTGACCACAAAGGTAAAGAGGTCTATCTGCGCAACAAATTCAACAAAGACAAACTCTGCAATACTTTTGCCATGGAACTGGAATCAAAGTTCACTGTAGCAATATATCATGGATATATGGCATTTATTGGCAAAATAGGTAAAAAAACATAATATAGAAATAGTGCTATAACAAGTAACAACCTAAGCAAGTATAAGAACAATTATATGTTTATGACATGGGCTTGATTATGCCAGACATAAGAGTTCATCAAATGTTATAAAATATAATAAGACAATTATATGGTTTGCTGCCCATATGGTCAAGGTATGGAGAGTTGATAACAATTTTGATGAAGATCAGAAATACTTTAATTTTTGACATGTTTCGACGTAGTCAAACGCCCTCATCAGCATAGAGCTCTATGCTCGCCTGAGTCTTTTTGCATTTTAGATAGGGCGAGGAATAGCTACGAGCTTAAGATTAAGGAAGCTATTCACATCCTTTGGGAAAAGCCCACTTTAAATCAACAACTTTCTCACTTTAACTTAAAACTATCCTTATAATTGTTACTTATTGTCAGAATTTTTTTTTTTTCACACTTATTGTACTTAATATTACGTTAATTATTCATATCTTTTGTTAATTCACTCTATATATAGTTATGTACTGCACTCCAACATTCATTCTGATGATGGCGTTTGACTACGTCGAAACATGTCAAAAATTAAAGTATTTCTGATCTTCATCAAAATTGTTATCAAGTTTCTGCTGCTTCGACCATTTGGTTGTATGGAGAGTTATTAGAACAACCCAATAAATATTTGAATAACTCATTATTAAGTCAGACTTACAATTTTCTGTTCATATAGTTCCTGCACGGGAGAGCTTGACTTTGAGCCTTGAGTTTGTGCATCCTTTAAACAACAAAATTATTTAAATAAAAGAAATTCACGTATTCATGGATAACAAAACTGTAAATATATCACAATTAGCATTTGTATGGTCACATCAAGTGCCGCAATAATTGAATCTAAAATAGTGCCTCGCATATTGTTCTTGTAAATTTGTTGACTAATTTTTATAATGTTTAGTGGATATTATCACTGAGCCAATTTTACCACAGTCCAACATCAAATCAAATAATATAACTTTATTTAACATGTCTAAACTTCTACCATATTATGACAGGTGATACTAATCCAGGACACCTATTTTTTTCATTACCTTGGCAGATGGTGTACTCGACTGTAAAAAATTTTGCACATCTGCCAATCTCTTTTCGAGCGATGCTATCTTTCTTTCCAGCTCTAGCTCTCTGGACTCACAAGTGCATCCAGATGTGAAGGGAAGAGTTCGCAATATGGGTAAACATGCTATACCCTAATGATCAACACTAGTCCCTCAATCTTGGTTTCTTCTTTCTAAATCTCATCCATACTATATATACTGTCATTATCCGATTCCACTCTTCTTCTGGACAGCCTCCTCTCTGGTGGGGAGTCTGTCTCAAATAGGTCATTATCATCAAATTTTTTATTGTCTTTTAAAAGTTTTCTCTTGGCTGGCTTCTTCTTGCTCTTTTCTGAAAATACATAGCTCTTATTAAACAAGTTTGAGGTCTGTACCGTAAGTTATGGACTGAGTTTTTTCCACTGCCTTATGGCAGCCGGCCCAAGAATGTAGTTTGTGGACCTAAACAAGTGGACAAAGTGAGGATCCATAACTTAAGGTACAGACTTCAAACTCCATTAATAAGATACTGTCTTATTATATGGCAATTAAGGCTAGGAGAGAAAATTTTGATTTCTTGGCCTGTACTGTAAGTTATGGACTGCAAATTGACCTATCATAGCGCCTGAAATTTCCTTGCCATATTATAAAAATGATTTATGTTGAAGCATTAGCACAGACTATGATGCTTTGCATAAAGTAGCCATTTTGTTGATTTTTAACAAAACAAATTTTTAAATGAAACTCACCTCTACTCTTTGTAAGCTGATTTTGGAGCCCAGCAACTTTGTTTAAATCCTCCTTTGTACCTATATATAGAAAAACATACAAACATAAATAATAGAAAATTTACCAATAACGAGATAATCAGTTACAACAAAACTAGCTGATTTAGTACCCTGGGATCCAGAGGTTATTTATTATCAATCTGGTGTTTGTTCATTAAACCCACAGGAAGTGAGGTTAATAGAACCTTCGGAGTCCAGGATACTGTTTTAGAGAACAAGGAGCAGGAAAGGACATCGCTAATTTATAAGAACATACTTTAGATCACCTACCAATATTCATTATCCTTCCCGAGTACATCTTGGTCCCATGCTTAACTTTCACAAGTGACCCAAGGGCCAACTCACCGTCGTCACTCTCCACATTGAATTTCCTTGAGGCAACTGAGTAGGTGTTGTCCTCAAATACGACAAGATAAAACATCTCAGTAGAAGCACCTGGAATGCAGTTGATATGATACAAAAAGAACATAATAAGCAAACTTTGGTGATTAATATAAATATATATATAGCATTTGTTAAGTGAGTATCAGATAAGAAATATTTATGAAAGGTGTATTATTTTGGTGTGCAAGAGAAAAAGTAAGTCATGACTTCATGACCTTTCTAGTCTACCTAATTTTAAACAAACTTAATATTCCTACATACACACTTTTTTACCGACATTAACCCTTTAGTAATATATTCCAAGTTTAAAGGATTAAATCTCTGGATGAACTTCAGTTAGCTTTCTTCGATTTGAAATTATGAGGTGCGAAAATATTTTGAATTTTTGAAATGATTCTTAATAGCTTTAATTGGCATAATTGTATATTTGTATCAAGTATCAAACAATATGTTTGTAATACATATTTTGTATGTTACCAGCTAAATGTTAAAAAAAAAAAAATTATGGTAAACATTTTTCAAGTATGTGATTGTTATGAAGACAAGCAAGCACATAGTAATAATTTATAAACAGCATTTTGATTGGCAAAGTGCATTAAATGAATTATATGCTAAATCCTAATTAATCAAAAAATTCAAAGTCCAGACTTTTCGTGACAGGTAGCCTTCTCCTTTTTGGAGGCAGTTCTTTTAATTCTTTGTTTTTCTTGGCCAACAGGCACATAAACATACCCCTTGTGTTTTTTTTTGGCTTTGTTGACTGATGGTGCCGCAAGCTGGCTTAAATTACTGGCTGCTTTGTTTTTGTCTTTGTTGTCTGATGGTGCCGTGAGTTTACTGGCTGTTTGGTTTTTGGCTTTGTTGTCTGATGGTGCAGCCAACTTACTGGCTGTTTGGTTTTTGGCTTTGTTGTCTGATGGTGCCGTGAGTTTACTGGCTGTTTGGTTTTTGGCTTTGTTGTCTGATGGTGCTGTGAGTTTACTGGCTGTTTGGTTTTTGGCTTTTTTGTCTGATGGTGCCACAAGTTTAGTGGCTGTTTGTTTTTTGGCCTTTTTGTCTCATGGTGCTGTGAGCTGGTTTAACCTTAATAGTAGATTCTCTTTCCAGCAAAAGATGCTTCCATTCTATAAATAAAACAAACAATAAGCTGAATTATTTTAAAATCAATTAGTATAGGAAATCGCACGACCTCGAGTACAATTTGGAAATTAATAGGTACGAGTAATGTTTTGAAAGTTCTTGTAATTGCACGAGCCTTTAGGCGAGTGCAATTAAAGAACTTTCAAAACATTACGAGTGCCTATTAATTCCAAATTGTACGAGAAGGTCGTGCGATTTTTTATTTATAGTTCACTCGACAAAATTTTATAAAACATGCGAAGCGAAGGCATTCATTCATCTTCATTGCCTTTGCTATAACCGACTCTTCTCCAAGAACGCTAAGTCAAGAACAGCATAGAAAGTGTTAACGTTGCTGTAAAACCTTTTTAGATTAGTATTTTATGTATGATTTGAACTACAAAATACTAGAAAATAATTTTACATTTGAAGTAAAAAGCCATTTTAATGCATGTTTACAACTATTGAATGACAGTATTGACAGCTAGACAGCGAATCAAGAAGCGACTTTTCTTTGAAAACGTCTGTGTGAAAACTAACGAAAGTTGAGAGTTTACAGTTCGCTAATTTAAGTTTTTTTCCTCTTAGCATTTGCTAATAACTGCTAAAACACAATTTCAAAAATACTTTCTTTGAAAACAAGTTAGCTGGACAACATCAAAAGAGATAAAAGCGACAAATATGTCGTTCAAGTTAAGAGTTTTGAAGTACAGCTTGCCGTGAACGAGTCGCCAGTGATCAGACCATGTGCTTTGGATATTATTTCCTCCTGTAGCTTGAAGAATTTCGCTGCTATTTTCTTTGAATGGTGAATTGTCTGAAGATTTTATTATTTCAAGACTGGATTGACAACTTAGGATCAATTAATGATAAATAGCTGAATTCGTCTCTCTACAACTACTCGACAGTTTGCCGGTAAGATTTGATCTTAACTATTTTAAAAACAAAAAACGAGCCTCTACTCGCTGTGTTTTTTCGCTAAACGGAAAGAAATTTGCTTTAAAACTATTGTTAGCTGTTTTCTACATATTGTACAATTATTGTAGATGTGGTGTTGAATATATTTTTCGAGAAGACCTCAGAAGACAACAGGTAGTAAAACGAGAACATTCAAAACCCCAACTCAAATTGTTTGGCGAAAACTAGAAAGAAAAAACGACTATCTGCTACAAAACATGATTTATTACGTCTTGAATTTGTCTAGTTACCATAATTTGAGGCCTTCCTATGTGTGTATTAAACAGTTTTCTGAAATTTTTGTATTTTAATCTATAAAACACTGATTTTTTTTGGGAATTTCACTCATTTCACTGGGGAAATTTGCCGCTTTTGGCCGTGTTTCCATAGCGACCTAATTGGTACTCCCGCGGAGTACCAATTAACGCTCTAATTGTACTCCTCTAGACCAATCAGAATCGAGTAATTTTGTCGTGCGTACTATAAATTTATGTATCCCATATTACATTTGGCAAATTGCAGTAGCTTCTTGAATTGTTACTTACCTTAAGCTCTTTAAAAGATTTCACTTTATTTGGCTTGTCTAAAACAATGTCATTGTTAACATTATATTGAAATCTTTTTTCTTTGATGGCGTTGGAGCTTCTGCTCGGAGATCAGGCGGATTTGGATTTGGATGAGTTTGGCTTCACGATGGAGAAGTTCAACCATGAGGTAGAATGGCAGCTGTGTCTTTCCGCCGGCTCATCGATTTAGAGCGTTGTGCCAGCCTTCTACGTCGTTATTCATGCGGATTGAGCGCATGAAGGTGCTCCAGTTTACAGATGGCCATACGTTGATGTCCATCCAGTTGGTTTCAGAATAGTTGACCAGTTGTTGGAGTTGTGTTGTTGCTGCTCTGTCGCAAAGACGATGAAACATAGCCAGAAATGGCTGACTCAGGCAGGAATGGCAGGGCCATCAACTGCCTTATGAAAGGTAGAGTGGTGGTGCTGGTTAGCGTTCTGGAGACCAAGTTCTTGCACCTTCCTCCACAGGGCTTGTCATATCAAACAATCATATGTCGTTTCTTCAATATAATTCGGGAGCCTGAGACCGAGTACCGCGGTAAGCCTCGGGTTTTCCCTCGACAAAATGGCGGCCTTGATTTACAGTGGGATAGAATATAGTTTTATAATGGTTTATCGAAATTTAATGATTCTTACCTCTTTGTTCGAATCATGCATGGAGAAAACGCAGGTAAAACTCTTAATATCGTTTCATAAGACCATGTTTATTATGATTTTTAGAGTTCGGCTCAAAAGAAACGAATTAAGAAACCCCACCAAGCTGAATGATCGAGGTTGTCAAATTAAGCTTAGATGTAAGCCGACCTTTTAAAGTTTTGGTCTTAAAGCTCCAGCAAGTTGAATTGGAAAGAATTTGAACATCTTACATACGATGTATTGATAAAGTATTTTGTTGACAATACAAATGCAATAGACTTCGATCTACTAATAAACTTGTTGCTTTGATTCAACAAGATCAACCATGTTTTACAGCTTCAAAGCTGACTGAAATATTTGAATAAACACGAAATACTCCTTTTAACAATTTCTCTTTGTGTTTTTTCTGGATGATATTAATGATTAAAATTACATACATACATACATACATACATAGTTTATTTAAACACGGTAAATCATCAGTAAAATATATGTACAATAATAAAATAATAATATATAAAGTGATACATATATATGTAAAATCAAATTCGTCTACTGTTTTACAAGATTGCCGTGTGGAAATTCAATGCCATTATTCCATAAAGATTTTGTTAAGCTCGTTTTTAAAATACTTTATGGATTTCGAATTCTTTGCGCTTTGTGGTAGGTCGTTCCATAAGATAGCTCCACTATAGCTGAAGCTGCGCTTTAGATAATCGGTGCGAGGCTTGGGTATAGCAAGTTTCATATCTAGATCTCTAAGGTCATAATTTGTGCTATAATGGTCAAATATATTACATAGGTACTGGGGAGCTTGACCATTTAAGCACTTAAACATTAACAACGCTTTTTGTTTCTTGCGTCTCACTGAGAGTTTGTCCCAGCCTAAAGAATCACGAAGCGTACTGGATCGAACTTCGTAACTAGCTTTCATGATAACCCTAGCCGCACGATTTTGCAGCTTTTGTAGTTTGTCGCATAATTGGCCACATAACCCATCCCATACAGTACTACAATAATCAAAATGGGGGCGAATTAGAGCATTGTAGATCTGTACAGCAGTAGAGTGAGGGATAAAAGGTCTGACTCTTTTTAGAGCCCCAATAGCTGAGGATACTTTCTTACATAGCTCTTCAACGTGAGCAGACCAAGATAGTCGGTCATCAATCGTAAGGCCCAGCGACTTCACATTATTAACCTTCTTAATTAACTTATTATCGATATTAATATTAATTTCATTATTTGCCTCTGCATTTAGCTTTTGCCGAGAGCCTATGATCATAAATTCAGTTTTCGTTATATTAAGGCTTAGTTTATTTGCTTTGAGCCAACAATTAAGATTCTTAAGCTCAAAATTAATCGAAATCTCAAGATCCGTCACTCTACTACCAGATATACTAATGCTTGTGTCATCTGCAAACATTTTTGCAGTGGCTATGGCAAGACTGTTTGGTAAGTCATTAATATATATCAAAAAGAGTAAAGGACCGAGAATACTTCCTTGTGGAATCCCGCAACTTACGATGTTTGCATCAGACAAAGACCCATTAACCAAACACTTTTGACTACGATTTGTTAAATAAGAACAAAACCAATCGATAGAATCTCGATTCAATCCATAATACTCCAATTTCAGTAGCAAGATTGATTGCATGGTGAAGCATAATCAGAATATATAAAAATATTTGCTTGCAAATAGGAATTTTATGTTTTCCCTGGCTAATCTGTTTGTCTTGATTCAATGGTATGATTAATTTTACTACTAAGAATATGGTTATGTAATCAGTGCATCATACGGGTATTTAAGAGGGGGTCAATTTCCGGAGTTATTATCCTAACCCCCCTCTGGGGCATATATAAGGCAGCGTGGCGTGACGGTGTGGTCTTTCTGACATCAACCTTGGTGTTGAAACTAACAACTTATTCTAAAATAATCATTGATTGGCGGGGAAAAACATAAATGCATTATATTTAACATTATTGTAAGGCCATCAAAAGTTTCATCAAAACTACGAATACAGTAGTAATACTCTAATGTCCTTGAAATGTGATCATCTACTACTCATCTACCTTGTCATCTACTGCTGTTTTTGCAAGAATGCATGCATCACTCGTTAACTCCCCACCCCAAAAAAGTCATACATTGGAATTTGGGTAGGGATGTTCTGTTAGGATCCTACAAAGTTGACCCTGTTTTATGATAGAAAATTCCAAATTTCTTATACCCTGTGTGACACAAACTTGGTGTTGCCAAATAATCGAAAGAGGGCTATTATGGGATTAAGCCATATCTGCATCTGGGGGGAAAAGTTAACTGTACACAACTTATACAAAATATGATCAGAGGAGGCTCAATTGCATTATTCAAGATACTGCTTATCAGGCTTGATGAAACTGAGATGGTACACTGAATATGAAAAGAAAATTTGGAAAGAGAATAGAAATGTATACCCTGTTTATGTACATAAACTTGAAAAACCATACCCTGTTCAGCGTAACATCCCAGTATAGTCATCCCCTAGGGGTTCCCTTAACAATGTGACCAGTTAATGCCTGTCCTAATGAAATAGGTATGCTCATATCTTTCCTTAAGTTTAAAATACAATTCTGTTCTATATTTAATTTTATAGCTGAGTAATACTCAAGTAGCAAGAATCCCTTTTATTGCCTAACCTTTTACTATTTGTTACTTGAAGTCAAGGTGGTGCCCTAATGCTCCAAAAATATTGTTGCTGAAAAAAGAACACTAAGAGAAGTAGGACCTTAAATTATGCCATTTTGTAGTTGTTCCTAGTCATTGGGCTACCTTATTTTACATTTGTTTGATGATTGCTAGATATTGACAACAATGATGTAATTATACTCTCTACTGTTGGCCGAAGGCTCTTCTTGGAAAGACATTGGGTGATCATTTCATCAAGACTCTTGAGCTGTGTAATTCCATTAACCTTTGAGAATATATAGCCTAAACTGTATACATCACTCTCTTTGGATTCTTTTTCTTTTCCACAAATAGTTTCAGGTGCAACCCATGGGTGGAGTTTTGTATATGTGTTAATATTGTCAACAGTTCGACATCTACCTGACCCTGTTCTGCAGGCCTTACCAAAGTCAATTATCAAAGGGTGGACATGGCCATTGAGTCTGTCCAAAATTATGTTCTTTTGGTGCAGGTCACTGTGAATGTAGCCTTGATCATGAATTGATTTTAACCCTACTGAACATTTATGCAGAACTGATAACGGTTGTAGTGGTACCAAAGTCCAACAATGACATCTGTCTGTGCGTAGACATGACTAGAGTTCCTGGAGTACTGTACTCCCTCAGGGCTTTCTACCAGAAGGCTGTTCCCCTGCTTGTCTACCACTTTGTATGGTACTGGGCTGAAAGTAGTTGTCAGCTTGTTTCGCTTCTCTTGTCTGACGAGTACTTCATCTCCAATGTCTGTGTCAGAATACTTAGCTCCACGCCTTGCATCAGCATAGGCCTTATACTTTGCTTTCTGTTCAGCATCTCGGTCACGGACTTCTTGTTCCACGTGTACATCTCTCAGCTCGGGCAATTTAGTGCGTACTTTGCGACCAAACAACAACTCTGCAGGGCTCATTCCAGTGGTAGGATGTGGAATGCCTCTGTATGCAGTCAGGTATGTTCTGAGCTCTCTTTTCCAGTCTTTCTTCTCTGCATCAGCAATCTGCAACCTCTTCAGAAGTGAGCTGTTCTGGCGCTCCACCTCTCCATTGGCTTGGGGCCATTTTGCTGTGTTCTTGTGATGTCGAATTCCTTCTCTCTCTATGTATTCTGCAAACTCTGTGGCTATGAACTGGGGCCCATTATCTGATGTCAGACTCTCAGGTAGGCCATGTCTTGAGAATACTTCTTCTAAGCAGGTAATAATCTTCGACGTCACAGTTGACTTTAGAATGTCTATTTCATAGTATCGAATATAATAATCGACTACTACCAGAATTGATTCACCTGATGGCATGGGTCCTAACAAGTCCACTGCCAAGTTTCTCCACGGTCCAGATGGGAGGGTTGTACTCCTTATTGGCTCTGGGGGATCCGGTCGGCTGACAAGTTGGCAACCGTGGCAAGCTTTGCAGTACCTTTCTACATCCTTTTCCATCCCTGGCCACCAGACTTTGCTGCGTAACCTCTGCTTGGTGCCAGTTATGCCTAGATGACCCTCATGGGTAAGAGACAACAATCTAGGTCTGAGCTTCACTGGTGCGACTATTCGTGGTCCTCGAAGCACAAGCTGTCCAATCACACAGAGTTCACTGCTTACAGGGACATACTGCTTATGTTTCAGCTGTTCCCACGGTGTCCCATTTATACACTTTCTGACTTCGCTGAGCTCTTGATCATCAGCTGACGCTTCTTCAACCTCGCGTGTCATCATGGCTTTTGGTGTTGCTGAGATTGCAACAAATCTCACATATTCCTCTGCCTCTGCAACATGTTTACTATCACTTTCACTCTTACTCAATAGCCTTGATAGTGGGTCTGCAATGTTCTTTGCACCTGGTTTGTATTTCACCTTGAAGTCGTATGGCTGCATCCTGAGTACCCATCTTTCAAATGAAATGCCGTACACATATGGATGGAACTTCTCACAGGCCCAGACGAGAGCAAGGGCCTCCTTCTCCATCTGTGAGTACCTCTTTTCAGTGTCACTGAGACTGCGACTTGCATAGCTGATGATTCTGGGGCCCTCTTTTTGTTGTTGGGTAAGAATTGCTCCTAAACCCACTGGGCTGGCATCTGCTATGACTGTCGTTGGGGCTTCTTTGTCAAAGTAGCCCAGGGTTTCTGCACTGGTAAGTCATCTCTTCAGTTCCTCGAACGAACTGTTCTGCTCCATTCCAAACTCAAACGGTGTTCCTTGTTTCGTTAGTCGTCTCAGAGGTTCTGAAACAGTTGCCAGGTTGGGTATGAACCGTCCACAGTAGTTGACAAGGCCTAGGAAACTACGAACTTCAGAGGCTGTGCTCGGCTCTCTTGCTTCCAAGACAGCTTTTACTTTGTCTTCAGCGCTACTTATCCCTCGTTCTGACAGAACCATGCCAACAAACGTCAGCTCATCCATGCTAAATTGGCACTTCGCAGCATTAAGGGTTAATCCACACTCGCCCAGTCTCTTGACAACTTTTTCTAGTCGAGCATTGTGTTCCTCCTGATTTCTTCCATGTACTATGATATCATCTGAAATGTTTTGTTGACCTTCTATGCCAGCTAGGGCTGTCTGGATTTCATGCTGATATTGCTCGGAAGCTGAACACACTCCGAACAACAGTCTCTTGTAACGGTAGAGTCCACAGTGAGTAGCAAATGTAGTAATTCCTCTTGAATCCTGGGTAAGGACAATCTGGTGATACCCCCATTTGAGGTCTAGCTTGCTGAAAATCTTGCTACCACTCAGGTCTTGCGTGATCTCCTCCACTGTCGGGATTGGATGCCTTTCTCTCTGTATTGCCTCATTCGCCCTACGCATGTCTATGCACAGACGGATGTCATTGTTGGACTTTGGTACCACTACGACCGGATTGACCCAAGGAGTGGGCCCTTCTACTGGTTCTATGATGTCCATGTCGATAAGTTCCTTTACTTTCTCTTCGACCTTCGCTTTCAGGTTGAACGAGGTTCTTCTAAGTGGTTGAGCCACTGGTCTCACGCTGGGGTCAATGTGTAGCTGTACTTCGCGGTCTTTCAGTTTGCCGATGCCTTTGAAGACTTCTGGGTATTTTCGCTGTAGGGACTCTCCAATGTTTCCTGATTTCGCATCTACTGTTGCAATGTCTATGCCTGTAACATAACTTAATCGTCAAACCACAGGTGAATCTGAACCTAAGGTAAACTTTAATAACGGTAATAACTTAGTATGAATATAAATAAAGATACAAGACGAAATTGAACTTAATAAATTATTTTCTCACCTCACGTTGAGTGGTTTGGTAAAGATTCAATATAGCTCAACTGAATGAACTTGAAGAGAATTATACTTAAGATACTTGACTTGGATAAATAAAAAACTAAACTTAACTTGACTTGACTTGACTTATTACTTAACTTGACTCGACTAAGAGCAAAAAATATCTTGACTTGTGAAAATGGAAACTTGAACTTATGTAAATTTAGAGCTGAAATTTAATGCTATATGAAAAGACTGAAATTCCCTATGGACCAATACTTAACTGAGTGTAACCAAATTGATTAGATTCTACATCCCGCCCCCCATCAAAGGACACTAATAAAGAAAGGGAAAATAACTGAATACGCACGCTGACTCACACGCGCACACTAATTATTAAATGTGTTGTTTAGAAATGAATAGTGTTCTTATAGTCTATTGTTCTCGTAAATAATGTCGATGCCTTTAAGCGTTCTGGCACTTTCTTTCGATGTCCTTAGATTCTTTACTCTTTACTCGCTTCCAATAAACACAGCTTTCTCACGTCTCTGACGAACCTTGACGTCGCTGTCCTCACCGAAACTTGTCGTACTGAACCATGCCTGTCTGGAAAGGTTTCCTCTACAATAGCCAAAGGCCATTGACCTCGTGATCTTCGTTCATCTACCATTAGTACTAAATCCCCTTGCTTGAGATTTCTCTGTGTCACTGTCCACTTTTGACGTTCTTGTAATGCTGGAAGGTATTCTTTAATCCATCTTTTCCAAAATGTATTGGCCAACCACTGTGCTTGTCGCCAACGCTTGTTGAATTTGTCTCCGTTCAAAAATATCCCAAGTGGTAGACTTGAATTTGGTTGCAGGAGCAGAAGTTTGCTTGGTGTGAGGGGAACTAGATCATCTGGGGTATCATCATTCTGGACAAGTGGACGATCATTCAAGATTCTTTCAACTTCAGCCATGAAGGTTACCAAAGTCTCGTCAGTGACCAACTGTTCTTGCAACAAAGCTTTAAGAATCCTTCTAATAGAACGGATTAATCTTTCCCGAACGCCACCCATGTGGCTCGCGGCTGGGGGGTTAAAATGCCATTGAATATCGTTCCTTCGTAGTTGGTCTCGTATTTTCTCTTGGGCGGTGCTGTTTTCACTAATTTTCTTGAACTCTTCTCTCAGAATAGCTTGAGCGCCAGTGAAATTGGTGCCATTGTCACTATAAACATGCTTGGGTTGTCCTCTTCGTGCTGTAAAACGACTGAAGGCACACAGGAAGGTTTCTGAATCCAACGAATAAGCTATCTCGATGTGCACGGCTCTAGTAGCAAGGCAGGTAAAGAGGCATCCATAGCGTTTCACGTGACTGCGATTTAGCTTGATAGTCAGTGGACCGAAATAATCAACTCCGACACAAGTAAATGGTGGTTGATAGGGCGTAACTCTGGCAGCTGGTAATGGGGCCATTGTCTGTGAACCTGGACGTGCATTTCTCTTTCGGCATTGTATACACTAGTTGATCACCTTTCGCACTTCAGCTCGTCCATTGATTATCCAGTATACTTGTCGTATCGCATTCCAGACGTGTCTTGTACCAAGATGTCCTTCCTTAACATGATAGTGTCGTATTATCAGATTGGTAACATGGTTCTTTGATGGTAGGATCATTGGGTGTTTAGCTCCATATGAAATGGGTGCTAGTTCGAGTCTGCCTCCAACGTGTATTGTTCCATCGATGAGAACTGGATTCAGCTTAGAGAGCTTACTTGATCTTCCGATTTGGGTCTTGAGAACTCTACCATCAGACGTAGACGTAGCCTTCAAAATTTCTAGTTCTTTAGAGAATGCCTTGTGCTGTATGTAGGTCACTATGTTTTTTGCTGCTTGCTGTACTTCTGTGACTGACAAAGGTTTCTTGTGTTGTTCTTGGGTGTTTGTTGATTTCTTGAGGTAAAGTAAGTAACGCATAAGCCAGGTGATACCTTTCTTTAATGCGTACCAAGATGAATAGTACTCCAGAAAGGAATCTAGTGGATCTGAGTGAATCACTGCTTGCATCTCGTTCACTTGAGCATCTTTACGTAGCTCTAATTGAGTGTCTTGTGTCTCCACACTGTTTGGAAGTTTTGGCCAAGTTTCAGGATCTTGCCACAGGAACTTTGGGCCATGAATCCATTCTGTTACTTTCTGTACATCAGTTGATCGTAGACCTCTTGATGCGTGATCTGCTGGGTTAGAGTTGGTGTCAACCCATTTCCATTGAGAAGGCTTCGTTTTCTCATGTATCACGGCTAATCTGTTAGCGATGAAAGGCTTGAATCTTCGAGCTTCATTGTTTATGTATTGTAGAACAAGGGTTGAATCGGTCCAGAAGAAGGTTTCTTGAATTTCGTAATCTAGATTCTCTTGGATTTCTTGATTTAATCTTACTGCTACGACAGCTGCTGTCAGTTCTAATCTAGGTATTGTCGTTGGTTTGGTTGGTGTCACTCTAGATTTTCCCATCAGTAGACTACAATGGACCTTCTCATCTGTATCAGCAAACCTCAGATACGAAGCTGTACCGTATCCATCATTAGAAGCATCAGAAAAGTGATGTAGATCTACCTTGACGATCTTGCTCAAAGACGGGTGTTTAAGACAACAAGGAATAACGATGCTTTCAAGGTTGGGGAGATCCTTCGTCCATGAGTCCCACGTTGTCTTGACATCAGGATCAAGTAACTCGTCCCATCCGACCTTGTTCTTGCATAGACTTTGTAGAATTTGTTTTCCTTGAAGAATGAATGGAGATGCTAATCCAAGTGGATCGTAGATTGAGCTTACAAATGATAGAATTCCTCTTCTTGTGGTAATGTTCTCTTTCTTGACTGTTCCAAAGGAGGGTAATACTCAAGATTGGCACCCCAGATCCCTTGTCGGCCGATTGACGGCCGTCTGACGGCCGTTTGACGGTGGTTTGTCGGCCGTCTGACGGTGGTTTGTTGGCCGTCTGACGGTGGTTTGTTGGCCGTCTGACGGCCGTTTGACGGTGGTTTGTCGGCCGTTTAACGGTAGTTTGTCGGCCGTTTAACGGTAGTTTGTCGGTCGTTTGACGGCCGATAGTCGGGTGTTTGACAACACGCCAACAGTCGGTCGTTTGTCGGCCGCGTAACGGCCGAGTGACGGTGAAGTAACGGTGGTGTAACGGTGTGTTGTCGACCGACCACGAGCGTTAATCGGCCGACACGCCGATACGATATCGGCGATAGCTGGGCGTTTAACAAAACGACTCGCTCGTATTATGTTTGAGTTTGTTTCAGTATATGTGTTGCGTCATTCATGTAACGTTCATGTTAACAATCAATAAATTTTTATTGAGCTATTTTTCAAGAATAACAAAGAAACATTAATAAAAACAAATAAGCACATAGAGAATTAACTCTAGAAAGATTTGATGGCTCTGAAAAGAGCCGGTTTTTTTTTTGTAAATCAATGTCCTGCAGCAATGTCCTCAACCAAAAAATTGAAAGTCGGTGTAGGAAAACGCTCAGAAGCTACAAAGATGAAATGGCGAAGCTACGATTGGAGCGAAAACTCTTGCCAACGACTTTTGATAACCGCTTTTACGAATAAAGCAGTGGTGATCAAGGGGAAAAAATGGCTCCTTTAGGAGCCGCCAAATGCAACAAAAGTCAATGAGATATGCTACGTTTAATAACGTTATCTAATAAAAGAACAAACATAAACGTTAATGAAATAAAAAATACATGTTGAGAAATATTAAGCGTAGAAATGTCTTACGTTTTTACGCTCATTTCATTGTCGGCCGACTGTCGGGTATTAGAAAATATTTTTTCTTCAGAAACTGTCGGCCGCACAACGGCAAGGTGACGGTAGAGTAACGGTGGGTTGTCGACCGTCAGACGGCCGTCAATCGGCCGACAAGGGATCTGGGGTGCCAATCTTGAGTATTACCCAAAGGAGAACGTATCAGAATTGGTTTCCCATGTGACTCCAAGAGCTTTCTGGGTAGGTAGAGTCCCCAACTCTAGGTCGATAACAGATGGCAATCTTTCGTTCTTGGGTATTGACTTCAGAACTTCTACATCGTTGCTGGCCCATTTGGTTAAATGAAAGCCACCTTTAGCAAGTAAGGTAGTGAGCTGTTCAACCAATGTAATAGCTTTACTCACAGAATCCACAGATTTCAAACAGTCATCTACATAGAAATTTCTTTGGACTGTGTTCACGGTCTGAGCATCAAAGTCTTTCTCATGATTTTCTGCAGTCTTGAGCAAACAGAAACTTGCACAGCTTGGGGACGATTTAGCTCCAAACAAATGGACTAACATCTGATAGTCTTCTGGCTCTTTGGAGAAATCATCATTTGGCCACCATAAGAAACGTAAAGCGTTACAGTCGTCAGGTTTAACTCTTGCTTGATGATACATCGCTTCAATATCAGACATAAGACCAATCTTTTCTTGGCGGAATCTCAGGAGTACACCAACTAACGTGTTTGTTAGAACTGGCCCTTGAAGAAGTTGATCGTTCAAAGAAGTTCCGTCAGATTTGGCTCCACAATCAAACACTACACCTACCTTGCCAGGTTTTCTAGGATGAAAAACTGGATGGTGAGGGAGATACCAAACTGGAATCTTGGAATCTGGTTGTGCATACTCTGAAGCAGTCTTTGAAGAATCTTCTGCGTTGCTGACATCCATTGCGGGAACTCTCTGTGCATATCTTTTATCAATGTAGTCGTTAATAGTTGACACATATTTTTCCTGCAAGATTGGATTCTTCTGAAGACGCCACTTTAGAGAATTTAGTCTTCTTTCTGCAATGGCTCTGTTGTTTGGCTGGCTAGGTGGATTCTTGCGCCAAGGTAGTCCCAGTTGGTAGTGACCGTTGATGAATTGTAGTGTTCCTTCCATCATGTTCAAAGCTCTTTTGTCTTCTAAAGAACTTGAAAGTCCTTTATTCATCTGATGTTCACTGAAGTCCATCAGAAACATCTTCTCTACTCTTTGACGAAGCTTTTCGTCAGATACACGGATGAAATTGACTTCACCAGATGAGTGACCCACTGAACCAATGGGTCCCATGAGAGTCCAACCAAGAGGTGTCAAGATAGCGTAGGGTTGTTTCTTTTTCCCTCTTCTCTGATCGATTATCCAATGTGCTTCAGGGACATCACTTCCAATGAGTAAAGTAATTCTTTTATCGTCGAGCTGAGGAAATTCAATTCCCTTGAGATGACTCCACTTTGATAGGTCACTTTTGGTCGGCATACCTTGATTCTGAATAGGTAAATTTGGAACCGCCCAAACATGAGGAATCTCGATGCATTCGTCTCCATCTATGGCAGATACATTTAATTGCGCTTCGTATCCGGATATATTACTCTGGCCATTAACAGTTTTGATAGAAAATGTCTTTTGCGTCCGGGGTAAACCGAGGGTCTTGATCAGGTTGCACTCACAAATAGAGACATCTGAACCATCATCCAGTAAAGCATAGGTCTCAACCTCGATATTTCCTTGACCTTTAACCTTTACAGGAATAACGCGGAGCATAACTTTCGTTGATTCACGCTGACTTGCAATTGAATTTGAGTTCTTCAAATCTTCTTGCCTTGGTGGTGCTTCTGATGGTGTTGGAAGTGTTGGGAATTCTTGATGTAGTAAACTGTGATGACGTTTGCCACAAGATGCCACCAAACATGAGTCTTTCCTCTTGCAGTCCTTGGCAACATGTCCTTTCGACAAGCAAAGATAGCACAATCGCTCTTGAAGAACAAATTCACGCCTTTCCTTGATACCCTTTTGTCTGAACCTTGAGCATCTCTGGAGGTTGTGACCGCTGACCTTACAAAGTAGGCATGAGAAGGTGGAGCTTGCACTAATGTTATCAGCTGCTGCTGCAGAATTCGGTTCTTTATTTAGTGCTTGTGTAGTTAAGGTCGTTAACTTGTGGGCAGGAGCACTTGTGTATCCCTTCTTAAATGTAGATTGTCTTGACTTGTCTGATAGAGATCTTGATCCAATCAGCTGACCAAAGGCACTGTTGGCTAATTTGGCTTTCCTCATTACAAATTTGCTTAAGTCGTCAAACTTTGGGACACGGTTTCGTTCAAGTAACGTGTAAGCGTCTTTAGCCCACTCAGCTTGCAAATTACTAGGCAAACGAGAAACGATCATCTCCAAGTTTGATTGCGCATCAATATCTGATCCATATCCAAGTTGACTCAGACTAATTTGACAGTTTTCCATCTCTCTTGCTAGCTGCAAAAGTTTATCTGCCTCATATGGCTTGATGGGATTCCCTTTCGTTATATTGTTGATGTAGGCTCTGCATATGATGTGACCTTGTCCAAAATTGTCCTCTAAGATTTGTCTTGCACGTTTATATCCTTCTTCGGGTGGTAACATTACACAGCTACTAATTGCTTCCTTTGCAACCCCAGTGCAGAACTGTATAAGGTAAGATAGTTTAGCTGCTGGGCTTTCTTCTCTTGCTTCGATGTTTGTCTTGAAATTCTCGACAAACTTCGGGTAATTGATAGGATTTCCATCAAAGCTGAGGTACTCCCTTTTTGGCATTGCGAAACCACGACTTATTGAAGAACCAAGGGACTGTGCCATCAATAATAGCGCTTCTTGTTGTTGCTTTAAGACATCTTGCATGCACCTGAAATTAAAGGTTTCTTCATCACGAGCACGAGACATAATGGGCTTTGGCAAGTTTCCTTTATGTGTAACTTCATCAAAGTTGGGAAGAGCTGACTTCAAATACTCTTGGTCATTTGCGCTTGAAAAATCAAAGTCAGGATAATCAGGATAATCTTCCAGCGTACCATGAAATTGTTCTTCATAGTTCGACCTGGTTTCATCAATTTTGCTCTGTAAATTCGACAACTGCTTCCGTTTATCCAACTCCACTTGCTTACTTTGAATTTCTAGTTCCAAACGTTCCAAACGCAGCTTGTTTTCATATTCAAGTTGTTCACGCTGGATTCGGTGAACTTCAGACAATCTTTTTTTCTCCAATTCGGCATGAAGAAGTCTCAGCTTGGTATTAGAACTTGTAAGTCTTGATTCGCCTGAACAAACTGACTCAACTTCTAAGTCCTTTCGCCGCTCTGCATCTTTCATCCAATCAGTTAAACGTTCATCCAATTCGGCCTTATTCTTGGCAATACTTGCATAATCTTGAGCTTGTTTAGTCCTTTCAGTAGAGTCAGTAGGAAGTAACATTCGCTTATATTCCATCGAAGCACTTATGAAATTCTTGTAGGTCTTATTGAAAGACTGCTTCTCTTTGATAACTGTTTCGTAATTATCATAGTCGATGAAAAGCTCTTCTAAAATTCGTTGTATTCTTGTTAAGGAAGCTTTATAACCAGATAAGGATCGTCTTAGTCGATGAAGTTTTTCCAAGCGACTTCCTTCGGTTTCTTGAGTCTTGACATCACGCTTGGACCTTGGAAATGTTAACATTTCTTCAACTGAGCTTCGTGAGTTTACTTGTGTAACATAACTTAATCGTCAAACCACAGGTGAATCTGAACCTAAGGTAAACTTTAATAACGGTAATAACTTAGTATGAATATAAATAAAGATACAAGATGAAATTGAACTTAATAAATTATTTTCTCACCTCACGTTGAGTGGTTTGGTAAAGATTCAATATAGCTCAACTGAAGGAACTTGAAGAGAATTATACTTAAGATACTTGACTTGGATAAATAAAAAACTAAACTTAACTTGACTTGACTTGACTTATTACTTAACTTGACTCGACTAAGAGCAAAAAATATCTTGACTTGTGAAAATGGAAACTTGAACTTATGTAAATTTAGAGCTGAAATTTAATGCTATATGAAAAGATTGAAATTCCCTATGGACCAATACTTAACTGAGTGTAACCAAATTGATTAGATTCTACAATGCCTATTTTCAGCACTCCAAGCTTCATGGCTGTTTCTCTTCCAAGGAGTGACTCTCCTTTCTCGCGGATCACACAGAACTCAGCTTCAGTGCTGTTGCTACCTGCAACTATCTTTGTGTCGAATGTTACAATGACTTCCAACGGCTTATCAGATGCATAAGTATAAAGTTTCCTGTTTGACTTTGTTGACTGACACTCTATCTTCTGTCTCTTCAGCCATTCCCATGTCTGTTGGTCCACTATGTTGGTGGTAGCCCCTGAGTCAACCATCACATCGAGCTGACAGCCTCCGATGGTCACTTTGATTTTCTGTAGCTGGCTGTCCCTCACACTGAATGCATAGACGTCCTCCTCTGTTCCAGTGTTAACAGCATTGGCTCTACTCCTACTCGGTCTTCTACTTTGGGTGGTACGGGGTTTGCTGTCGTATGATGTTTTCTTCTTTGTCCTACATTGTGAGCCAAAGTGATCCTTTCCACCACATTCACGGCAGGTTTTTCCTTTTGCTGGACAAGTTGGGTCTCTACCATAGTGTCCTGTGTTTCCACACCTGTAACAGGAGTTGTTCTTTGTCTGTTTATGGCCTCTCTTACTATCCACTTTGTTGACATGTTCACTTTTGGCCTTGATCTCTGCTGGTTTGGACAATGACAAGGCTTCCAGCTGCGTTTCAACTTTTTCACACTGCTCAGCAATCTCTAGAGTACGTTTGAGGGTTAATTCTTTCTCTTCCTCTAGTAGTCTCCTTCGCAGGTATTGAGATTTACACTTCTGGAGGACCTCATCGCGTATGTGGTTGTCTGTGTCTCCTCCGTAGCCACAGTCCTTTGCTGCTCTTCTCAATCGGGTGACAAACTGAAGTACAGTCTCTTTTTCTTGTTGCTGGAGCTGTTTAAAGGCATGTCTTGCATATGCTGTGTTTACTTTTGGCTTAAAATATGCATTGAGTGGGTCCACGGCTTTCTTGTAGTCTTTGTTCTCACCTGTATCAGCCAAAGCATAGAAGATGTCTTGTACGTCAGGACCAGCATAGTGAAGAAGTTGAGCTCTTCTTCTGTGCTTGTTCGTATCAGAATCTACAGAAATTATCAATCCCTGAGCATCAGCGAACAATTCGAAGGACTTCAGCCACCGTGTCCATCGAGTACCAAGTGTCGATGGATCTCCATGACAATCGTATTTTCCAATCACGTTTTTTTTCTCTTCCGACGACATTTTTACAAAAATACTGCTTCCAGATTACTCTTTAACGGCTTAAGACCATCCTCGTCGCCAATGTTACACTCGATGGCCGAATAAAGGACTAGATAAACAACGATATCGGTTTGAACCTGTTTACTGACTCATGGCCGCCATCTTACATACCACAGGTCCCCAAACATAACACAGGGTTCCCAGGACACTACAATAACCATTTAACTTTTGTCATGGAACACCTGCATATAGCCTTTTGTAGAGTTATACTTCTATCTAATGCAGCAGAATGAAACTTGGTAACAATATAGAAGGGTGGTGTCTCAATGTTGATACCCAATAATATGGGGACAAATAATGACTGCTGAAGCTGTTTTAAAATGAAAGCTTCAGAAATTACATCCATTTTCTCTGTTCTTACATGAATTTTTTTTCACACAAACTTTTATATTCCTCCAGTTCATCAACTCACATGTTCCATAACTGCCACTACCAATTATTTTTCCTCCATCACATGAGGTGACAAGTGATCTTCTGGGATATGATTTATGTCAGTGATATCTGCTAGCTCTTTACACAATAATGGATGCTGATTGACACTTGTTCTCTCCAACAATCTGTTTTCTTCTAGTTACTGGGTTGCTATGGTAGCAAACCAGTCTTAAAATGAGATCCGTTTTTCCGTGGTCAGGTAGACCATAATTTCACACGTCATGATTGGTCGAGAACTTGTAAACAATGTCCAATGTCCAATGAAGTTGCCACACGACATCGACATTTTAGTGTTGTGTCACTATAAATTCATTCGTTCTGGGTTCGTGAAGTACTATTTTGTCTGTAGGCACGTTGTGTACTTTTGTCTTTAGGTTTTTTAATGCTACGCTTAAACTACTTACAAACACACACGCCGTACGTGGTAGACACAAACTAAAAGATGTTATTGAGCGATTTTGGAACGGGTTGGTCCACATACTCAAAGAGATAAGTCTGAGAATCTATGAGCTATCTTTAAGAATCTATGAGCAAACTACGGTATGAGAATCGTAGATCTAGACAAACTAGTCAAAATAGACTAAGATAATCTATAAACTACCTAGCTATGATCAAACTAGATCTTACCAGATCTCAGATACAAAAAAATATACTGAGACAAACTACAGAACGAGAGACAATTGAAACTAAAAAACGAGTGACAAACAAAGCTTTGATGAAAGCTGACTCCAAGAACTTGTAGAAGTCAGACGAGCTGATAGTGATCTACAAGAAAGCGAACTGCCAAGACTTGTTGAATATTTCCATTTATGAAAATACAGAAAACAAAAACGGAAGGAAAAACAAATGACCAGTTAAACACATTTTGGCTAAGAGTATTTACATTGATAAAACGTTTGTTTTGCAGCGAACAGTTTCGATACTGAAATAAATATGTTTATTTCATCAGCTAGTCTTGAAAGGTACTCTAGTAGGTCAAGTAGAAATATAATATGTGTTGACAAGTCAGTAACGCAACACTAATGTCTTATTAGAATTTAAAATGTTTTTAATAAAGGGGGACTTTGAACCCAAAAGGAACGCTTTGGTAAGAAATAATAGAGTATGAGGATTGGTGAGTGGGGGAGCTCTCGCACAGGCAACCCAGTGAACGCTCCAAGAGCATCTAGTTCATTTATAATTGTTGATAAACTTTTTTTCTGCTTTTCTAGAGTTTTTATTTTCTTGGCAGCTATAGCATAACTAGTGGCCATACGTTTGATTTCTTTTTCTTTAAGGGCCACTTCCTTTTCTTTCTCCATTAGATTCATTTCTAACTCTGCAACTTTGTCTGTGTCCATGTCATTGACTATTGGAATGGTCTGAACAACTGCATCACAGCTTGGCAAATCAGAAGAAAATCGAAATCTGATTTTATAGTAGTATTTTTCATGAGTACCATCCCTCTGATGGCATGTCTGCTTCCTAACATAAGGGAATGCTCTCTTGGTAATTTTTCCAGCCTCTACCAGTGTTACATTTGGAAACTTTGAAACTAGGAGCTCATAGACATGTTTGCATTTTATCTTCCAGGTGAATTTTGAGCTTGCACCATCTAGTCCTTCAACCTGTGTTTTCATCCTAAAAAATTATAAGAAATAATAAAAATACTTTATTAGCCAAAAGATAAGTCATTAACTTCATAATTACATGACTAAACGAAACCCTCCACCCTCCCCCACCCTAGGACAAGGTGGGGATAAGACAAATGACATGGTCATGCTTCAAAACCCCCATTCCCTTTAAATCACAGCACAGATTTATGACAAAGGACTGAATGTCAAAGTTACTGAAAAAAAACGTTTTCAAAAATTTCTTTCATTCTCAAGGGCAATTTCATTTATCCCCACCCCATTTAGAAGATCTATCTGAACAATACCCCCAAGATTCACTCTTTTGACCCCCCAGCAAAAAACTGGATCAAAGCAGAAAGCTAATCCAGGGCTTCTCTAAAATAGAATAAATAAGTAATTTACAGAACCTACCACTCTGCCCTTTCAATTCATAAATCTGATTCCAGGATAATAAACAAAATATCTTCCTTCTCCGAGTTTGATTTTGCATAACAATGATCAACGGACGCCATGTTTGAACTCGTATGTAGTCACGTGGTTTTACGGGATGTGCATGCACATCCAGTGACCCACAGGTAGCCCAAGGAAGTTTTTTGAAAAAAAATTTGTTCATAATTTGAAAAAATTATTTTCTTAATGTGAAGACAATAGTAGAAATTAAGAGAGCAAAGAGACAAAGGGATAAACTTCCTTTCCCAATGACAAATACCAAGTTGTCTGTTTTTATTTTATTGCATAGAATTACAATTATGGAAAGCAATATAAATGGTTTGGTTTGAGGTCAATTTCTAATAAAAGGAAAGCTTCATGTAATAAAGACCCCCCCCATCCACCTCATCACCCTCGATGAAAAGTAATGAAAAATGATGATACCACTTTTTTAAGACATTAAAAACTTACATTTTATAGAAAACCTAGTGGCCTTGACTCTGGATCATGTTTCAGCGTCTTTTCTTGAAGCTCAGGCTTATATACGCCATTGGCGGCAAAGTAGTGCTTCTTGGGTTGCACGTGGCTGGACGCTCGTGTTGTTGGTTGCCAGCTTCTAGAGTGTATGTACAGCGGGGACAAGAATTGTGATCATAGTTCATCCTCAATTCATAGCCCCACGATACATACACTTTAGAGGATGGGTCTATCTCACAGACAGTTGAGCTACGCTCAAACTGCCGGCAAAGCATGTCCATGCCGAACACTGTCGAAATCTCTTCGGCAGTGCACGAGAACCTGATATTTCTCGTCCCAGAAAAATCAAGCCCTCAATCCTCGCCAAGAGGGAAAGTTCCTTTCTCAAAATACGACGTGAACGCTTCCTTTGAGAATGGAACTTTCACCTGCACTCTCCGTTCAAGGCCGGTGTCTTGTTCGGGAGTGCAGCGAAATTGAAGCTCGTCGAACACGCTGTGTTTGACAAGCCACAATTCGCGCTCTTCAGGAGCAAGGTGTGGCAGATCTTGATTTGCCACTGCACTGCTTACTGGATTCCCAGCATTGGCAGACAGATATGCCGACAATTCGGGGTTGTCTGCTAGGCATACCCAGCTGTTTTCTTCTTCTCCATAGCCCAACCATTTCACCTGGACTTGGCCTTCTCTTTCTTCCAAAATCTCCTCAATTGACCAGAGTTTGTTTGCTTTAGTCTTTTTCTTTTGGTTGTAAAACTGGACTCTACTTAAATCAATATAGTCGGCGGAAAACTTTTGCTTTACAGTTCTACCAGACCTCGTAAAATATGCCATATGTTCGCTTTTCAATTTTCTCTCCAGACCCAATCTCCCCACCCACCCCACCCCAGGTCATTCCTATTCCAGCCCACACCGCTTAGACAAGGCTCACGCGTCATCAACTGTCTAGACCGTTGGCTCCCATTGGCTAGACAATGCTTAGGGAAAATGCTTTAGTCCAAAATAGGTTAAATTGGCTTTCATCTGATATGAACAAGATGGTGAACAACAAACGTCGCGCAAAGATGTTTTTAACCAACAAATCACTGCTATTTAAAGGTAATCTGAACCACGTTTTTGGGCTGTCTGCATCTCAAATCAATATGTAATTACTAAGTAGGGGCAAAGCACCATACAGACAGTTTTATGAATTAAAATGTGCTTTTCTAGACATCGAGATAGACTTGATGAGGTTCTCGAATGATAACAGACAACTTTTTTTCTTTTCAAATCCCTTATTTCACCATCTATGGGCTTTAAATCCCGCCTTTTTGATCGATATGGACTTATATGGGACTTATATGAGATCAATTTTGGCGGTATTTCATGACATCCGCCATTTTACATAGAGGTTTTTCAGCCGAAGATGGCTGAAGCCTTTGTTTCTCATTTTTATGTTGAGCCTCCTTAAAAAAAGAGAAATTCGGGCTTTTTTATTCCTTTTCAGTCACAAACAGTGTTTCTGAACACTCAAAGTGTAGAATTTCGAAATGAAATTGTACAAAAGGACGCAAGAATTCAAGAGCTCCAAGCCCGTGTATATGCACTAGAGAAGAAAAATACGGCAGCAGAAAAGCTAAAAATTGCTAAAGGAAAGGAAAATAGGCCATTCCTAGAAGGACGAAAGCCATTTGGTGAACTTACAAGTTGTCGTAAACTACACAAAAAGCAAGAAATCAAACTCTGGCTTACAAATCAGTTTCAAAAACTTCCTCAAGAATGGAAAGTGATAGAGGTACTCCATAACACCAAGTCAAAGCCATATAATTATTATATGTTCATTTTTTATTTCCCCTCTTTAATCATTGTGTAATTTAAGTGTAAACTTTATGACTAACACAATAACTTATATTGTTTTCTGATTAGGTGAAATTTAAAGTTGGAATGGAAGAAGTAGTATTGCCCTTCGTGAATTGTGCTCAAAGACGTCAAGACAAACCTGACCTTGAAACAGTTAGGAGAGCATTGAAGGTGAAATAGGCTGAATAATAACCTACATAGAATTTCTTACAGTTTATTCTTTTAATTCTTATCAATGAAGAACAACATATATTGAATAATTTTATCACAAGGACCGAAAACCATCTTCCATTGCTATTTTATTATGATATAGTTCTGATGAGGGCCATATGTTTTGTGGCTTGGGAAACTTTAATGTACTGATTAAAGTTCTCTTTTTAGCCTATTTTTAGTTATTCGTTTCCCAGTGGAACGGGATATGTTCTTTTTCTTTTTGTTTTATTTCCAAAAAATCAAAATCATGACACACTTATGACAAAAGCAATCTTAGACTGTACTTATATTTTCACAGGCAAAAGATGATGTTGATATTAGTGATTCAGCATACAATGAAATCAAACTGGTACCAGGTTCTTTATTGCCGTCACTTTGCAGCCTTATAAAGGAAAGATCAAGATTAAATTCCATTATTGAAATCAAAGAATTTAATGTAAGTACAATATTACCAAAATGCAATTTTCCATTTACACCTGTCATTCACCAAATCACCTTTTTGGTTCTGTCGTACAGGAGTCTACAGTCAAAGGATGCTCCCGCTCAATTAGATCAATCCTACAATATTTAAGCCAAGATCCGCAATTTCAGAAAACTGTCTTGTCTCCTTGCATCCCTACTGGTAGTGTAGTTCTACGGTTTTCTGGTGATGGGAGGAGGACAACTAAAAAACTTGGTAGCACCATGACAGCATTTTCTGCTCCACTTGAGAACTCAGATACAAGGAGTCCAGATAAAGAATATTGTATATCTATTTATGATGGTGAGTAAAAATAATATAAGCAGTCATTTCAATATCAAGAGTTGATTATGTACAGTATATCAAGCTTATTTTTCATGAAATTGTATGGACATTATACTCAAATTATAATTTTTGTCATAAAATGTATAATACATTGGTAAAAGTAGTTTAGATTATAGTGAGAACTAATTAGACTAAAACTGATAGGTAAAGAAGACCATGACATTTTGTCAGAGAACCCCATGGCAAATGTATTTAAAGAGATGAAAGATTGTGCTGTATCAGGGGTACAGATCCAGGAAACACTGTTCAAGATTGACTGGTAATTAAGCTTGTGCGTGTATAGTACTATCTTGGTGTATATTAAAAAAAAAAATAGTTGAGACTTATAGGTAGACTTCAGCATACAGTTAAGATTTGATTGAGTGCAGCAGCATCTTATCAATTAACAATACATGTACAATATCACTGCTTTAAACTCATACATAGTATACAAGTATACTTATAGTGTTGGATATTTCAGAACTTATATTATGATTTTATTATCAGGCTCATGTGTGCCGACTGGAAATTCATGGCTGCTATATTGGGAATAAACAGTCCTTGTTCCAATTACTTCTGTTTATGGTGTGAATGTTGCAAAGCAATGCTTTGAATTTTTTCTAGTGAGTACAGTTATTTTTCCAATCCAGAAATTAGTTACTCCCCTCACAGAGGGATTTTATGTTTGGCCCCTTTACCCCAGGAACTTCTAATTTTTTATATTCGAATTTATTAAAAATAACCCCAAAATCACCTTGTCAAAAGAATGCATGGAAAGTTCATATAGAGTAGTGCATGCCATTTTTTGTGAAACAATTACTCCAGCTCTATGCATCATCACATAATCAATAGTATTTGGTTATCAGCATTGTACAAAATATTAAAATTATTACATTAAGTTTTGTTTCACAGACATAATATGATCTGCATTAAGACAACACATAAAGCCCATGTGTGCATTAATCATAATATTACTGTTGTAACTTAAAACTGCTTTGTTCAACAGATGTTCAAGATGACAGTGGAAAGACAACAACTAAATGGTCATCTTTAGACTGTATGTGGTGATTTTAAAAGAATTGAATTAATACAGGCATATAAAATGAGACTTATAGACCGAATGCAAAACTCACACCGACGTGAGGCTTGCTTGTAAACAAAGGAATCTGATGTGATTTGTCATGCCCGATCGCTTACAATCATGGCATATCTCTTTGTTTACAAGTTAATTAAGCCTCTCATCGGTGCGAGTTTTGCATTTGGCCTATAGACATATTTTTCTCATTTTTAATCAAAGATACACCCAAAAAATAAGACTCAAAAAATATAAGGAATGAGGTGCAAAATGAACAGGAGGTAGTGCATAAAGTAAAAAAAGTGTGAAGATGAAATGAACTGGGTAGTAACAATATAAGTTCGCAGAGGCTGTAACCTAGCCACATAGCAATATTAATTCCCTCAGCAGGTTTCAGTACAAGGGTTATGAATTAATAATAGATTCTACTAAAAAAACATAACATAATTTTTCATAAGAATTGTTTTCTTTTTAATCCACTATAGGCGATGATCTTGAGACTGTTATAAAACATCTTGACCTCTCCTCGTTTCTGTCAAACATGCTTGACAAGTCCAAAACAAGCTTAGATTGCCTCACAAAAGCACAGCTTGTTTTGGCTTGTAAGAAGTACAAGCTAATTACAACAGGAACCAAGGAAGTCTTGCGTGCAGGCTTGAAGCACTATTTAAAAGTGCACAATATACAGTTTCAGGTACTAATTGAATTTTTAAAAAAATTTACAGTCATTTGCTTAACTGCTTATATTTATAGAATTGACTCACATGATTTACACGAGTTGAAGATCATGATCTTTATTTTTTTTCATTGCATTTTGTAACCAAAGCAGTATCTTTTTATTTCATTATAGGTATCTTCAGTTCAAACTACCCAGAAGGCTGGACTTGATGTTGCCAAACTGCAAGATTTATGGCAAAAATTTGAGGTACTTAGTGATGCATTAAAAGCTAATGCAAATGATCCACAGTACCTCAATGCCACACAGTTTAGAGAGAAAGCTCGACAATGGGCCAAGTCTTTTCGAGAAGTAACTTTTGATGAGGTACTCTCATTGAACTTTCTCAATGTTTGGTCGATCTTTGGAATATCTCATGAAACATGACTCTACTTCTTGAAAAATGTCTTGATTTTGATGATTCAAGAGACACAGTCCATGAAAAGACCATGTGTACTAGGCCACATGTACTTTTGAGACAGTGCCTGTAAAAAAAAAACCTAAATAATAATAAAGTAACAATGATATTTAGGATTTTAAAACAATTTTCCATATAAAAAACTTTCTAATTGAACATTTCTAGTAGAAATACACAGGAATTGATAGCTTGAGAGAAGCAATAAAACCAGAGCACAAATTGAAGTGGTTTTCAACTTATTATTAAAGTTTACAAACGCATGCTCTTATAACAATTATTATCAGATAGTAATGATCATCTTTGTATTTTCAGGATGTAACCCCATACATGCATGGTAAGAAACTAGAAAACACAAAACTTAATGTCAGGGTTCATGGCCTGAAATGTAGTACATTTTGTTAAATCAGTCAGTTTTTTTTTATACAGCTGAGGATATTACACAGTGGCATATGAGTATATGAATCATATTTTGAGAGGAGAAAACAATATTTTACGGGCAAGGGCAACTTGAGTAAAATGTTGTTTTTAACACAAGACAAATCTAATTGCTTAGTAACATAATTATACTTTTAGCAAAATCTCATCATAGTAATATGTTATGTTTTGTTGTTATATGCAGTACTAGTATACCATGTCCCTCAGTTCCTAGAAAAGTTTGGAAACATCCACCAATTTAACTGTCAAACTGTTGAAAAGAAAAGCCACTGCCCTGCAAAACAGGACATTCCATCGAGGCAGCCAAAAAGGTGGTAAGAATTCCAACTATACCATTCAGGTAAAAATATATTAAAGAGAATATATTTAAATTACAACGCCATGCCTGACTGAAAAATTATACTTTTTTACAGATGATGGAAAAAGAGAACAGGAAGCTTTATTACCGTGTAAATAATGTAAATAGAGTAAAGCGAAAGTACACTAAGCAAACATGTAATGCGTAGACCTCCCTCATATATATTTTTCAATTCCCCTTTGTTTTACGAGAGTAGAATTTTATGAGCCTGCCGTTAACATATAGTTGATAACTAGTGGTAAACTAGTGTGAGCTGCGTCGGTGTTTCTATAGAAATAGTATTGGTAAATTTGTAAATTATACACCGTAAAAAGAAGAAAATACTTACTGAGGTTTCGGATATTAGTCCTTCGTCGGAGTAAAAGAGAAAGGGAGAGTAAAGGGGTGTGTTTATATATTTGTTAACATATAGTTTTTGCACTCTATTGTAAAGAAAGGTACAGTAATACTGACCTAGGTCTTGAAGATTTAATGATGACTGATAACATTTTGCTATTGATATTAATTATGATATTTATATTTAACCTTATTTATTAATATGATGCCATAACTGTAAATATACACAAGAACACATGCATAATTATTTAAATAAATCCTTTTTAAAGTACTATAGCAGAAGTCTTTTATTTTAAACTAAAGCTTTTAACAGTTAGTAGTAGTACTAGTAATTTTGGTAATGTAAAAATATATTTTATTTCTGTCTTCTTTTACATTAATCTGTTTAACAGTAGAAATAGTCGACAAGCCAGGAGACAGAGTGTGCATAGTTTTGTCTACTTCGACTAGTTACAAGGAAAGCATATTTGACCTTTAACTAAAATGCATGGTAAACCGTGACGCCAAGAACATTATCTTGGAACTTATTAATGATTAGTATTAAAAAAACATTTTGTTCTTACCTGACTATTTCGCGTTTTGATGTGATTGAAGAAACGAGTAGACGCCATTAGGCAAAACAGCTGATTTGCTTTTGCCAAAGTAACCAAACCATGGCAGGTCAACTTCCATGTCCCATATTTAAGTTTCGAGATAACGTTTAAATATTCTTAAGAACAAATACTTCACACGAATCCACGATAACTGCCCGATTATAGCCTCGCTTTCTTTTACGACGACGCCATCTTGGATTTCGAACAGGGAAAAGTCAAACACCCCAAATATGGAACTAGTATTCCAAATTTGGTAATAGTTATCCATATTTGGTATACGCTGATCGCCAAAGAGGAACGACAATCTGCTTATTATAATTGTTTGATATGGTAAGGTGAAACACACAGCCGTGCAAGGTGATGTCTGGGAATATCTCTCTGCAGGCTTTCCATGCCACTTTCTCGAAGTCAGCAACAATGTCTGTCACTCTAGGTGGTGAAGGCTGCACGTCAAGAACATTTTGCAGAACCTTTTTGTAGTCCTTGGAAAGATATTTTCATTCAAATGAATAAATGCCATTTGCTTTACAAAACTTGCTTAAAAAGTCGTCTGCATCTCAAAAGCAAAGAACTATTCCTCCTTGTCCTTGCTCTGTATGCAAGTGTAAAAAGAAGTATTCTTTGAAAGTGATAAATCGACATCTGAAAGTCTTTGGACGTCAAGAATTTGAAGATCATTCCAGCAGCTCTAGTTCAAGTGATGATGATCAGAGTATAAACGACGGTAGCAAAGGTGTGTTAGTAGATCTTCGAGCAGATCTAGAGCTATCTAATGATGCTGTGAGAAACATTGAAGTAGATCATCAGTGAGATCTAGTAAATGATGCTGTGAGAAATATCGAAGAAGACATTTCCTGTTCAAGTTCAAGTGCTACTCCTGATGAGCAGATCTTTGACGTCGACTCATTCCTTATCATCTTCAAGTTATTCGTTGTCAGTAGTGTCGACGATGACGACGACGAGGTTTTAGATAATGATTATGAGAATCAAAATGACAATATGCATTTGAGGGAAAAAGCTTCTTGCCTCTGTATTATGGCAGTTCGCACACTGTTATTCAGGCTCTTGCTGGGTATTTCTCATGGCTGAATGAACATCCAGGTACAAGTAAGACAGCCTTGACGAAAATGTTGTCCTTGAACAGAAGTATTTTGCTGGTTTCGAACAATCTACCAGGATCCTATGAAGAGGCATATTCATTTACTAAAGACTTTTTACTGCTTACACAAGTTTACCATGCTTGTAGGAATGATTGTATTTTGTATCGTAAAACTGCTCGCTATGACTATACAAAGCTAAACGCTTGATCCAGCTTGTGGAGTTGAAAGTTACAATTCTTCGTCCAGTAATAAGATACTGGTAAGAAAGTTCATATATTACCCCTTGGTCCAAGATGGAGTCGCATGTTTGGGAATACAACCGTTTCTGAAATCCTTCGGACAAAGAAGGATTGTGCAAAAAGAAAATATGATATCATGAAAGATGTTCATGACAGTCCTGCATGGAGGCATGCATTCAGTGAAGATGGATTTTTTGGAGGTGATCCAAGAGGTATGCTAGCGCAGATGTCCACTAATGGGGTTAATCGCTTCAGTTCAAACAAAGTGTCCTACTCAATGTGGCCAATAATGGTTAGCCAACTAAACCTACCTCGTCATGCAAGAACCTTGTTTGGCAACATGATGTTGGCTGGTATAATTCCAGCACAAGATGGTGGGGATGAACCCAAACATGTAGATCCGTATTTGGAAGTTTTAGTTGATGAATTTCTAGAGATGACGGGTGGTGCTAACTTCTGTGATGGCTACCAAAAGGCACCATTTACTTTCAAAGTGGCATTACTTAACTATGTCTTAGACTATCCTGGGTTAACAAAAGCATTTTCAGCGGCTGGTCCAACAGCACTGCAAGATTGTATGTGGTGTGATTTAAGAGGTATAGTACAATTTTTATTCCATTTTTATTCTTATTGCTAATGAACTCTTTGTTCTTATCAACTATGGCGTAGGGCACTCCATTCTTGACAGACAGTTTCTCCCCTCGGTTCGTCAGAAACATGTTCTCACCAATTCCTATAGGTCTCAGATCGACCATTCCAGATCCCCCGATATCAACTTTAATTGAAAAAGGTATATATTAATGTTTTTTTACTTATAGAGCTCTTAACTTGGACAACCTTGGTTCACTAGCTGGTAAGGACATTTTGTTTGGTTTTGGCACTTCAGGTAAGTACATGAAGGCATAGACACACGCTGCTTGCGACTTCGCAAAAGTAGCAGCAAGTTCTTCGTTTGTGATGTGATGTGATGTGATGTGATGTGATGTGATGTGATGTGATGTGATGTGATGTGATGTGATGTGATGTGATGTGATGTGATGTGATGTGATGTGATGTGATGTGATGTGATGTGATGTGATGTGATGTGATGTGATGTGATGTGATGTGATGTCTTGTCTACAACAAAATTAAGATAGGATAGTCAATCGTCAGTTGTCCAGGGACAAGGGTAGAAGAAATATTTCTTTCCTTTCCTCCAAGAATTTGCTCTTACTCGTACTCGTTTCTAAATATTTTGCAGGCGTACTACAAATGGGAAAAGCAGAATCCCAGTGAGACATTGAGACTACCAGGACATAAGTTTAACAATGAACAGCTGTCCTATATTGGATTCGCTCAGCTTAGCCGCGACAAGTGTTTCGTTCGCTTGTTTACCTTTATCATTGGTTGCCAATCTTGGGGTGAATTTTACGACACTAGCCACCATGTTGGTTGAGTATATATACAAAGCATTCCGCATCAGAATTCTCTTGTTATATCATTTTGGGATTTTGAGTCATGTGGTTGCACCCCAACAATTACTCATTTCGCGAAAAAAATATGATATGGGATCCTGGCTATAACAATAATTAGAACAATTTGATTATTTATGCTCAAATATTTGCTTGCTATTTTTGAATATTTCTTTATACAGAAATTTTGTAGTTCAGCTACCCCTGAGCGTCGAAAACAGATGCGTCTTACGGATGTATTCGCAGATGATATAATCAGGTTTGTTCATTGGCTAGTAAATGTTTGTTGAAGTGCGGACACTCGAACCATAAACTTTTCAAGGTTTTCGGGACATTTTTCCATAACTATCCAATCAGCACTCTCCATAGAAAAAGGGATCAAACATTTTTTAGGCGTCATCCAATCACAACAAAAAACGGCAAGATTTATGTGATTTACCAGTTCATAAGTTCACATTAGAAAACTAAAAATAAACTTCTTAAGATTTTTAAGATTTTAAGATTTTTTTTTTTTTTTTACGGATTGGATGGCGCCTAAAAAATGTTTGATTCCTTTGATTTTACGGGTTACACTCCCACTATACTTCCAATGAGTGCGACGTCATTGCAGGCTTTATTCAATATACAAAAATTTTCTGGGGCAGTAAAACATCATTTATAAACATCATTGTCTTACTATTGCAAATTTGTTTTCTCATAGTAATCAGTGTTTCAATTTACAAATGATGACAAATAAACTCAAATGCCTCTTATGACGACACACTCATTATTTGAAGTATAAAATCCTTTCACATGACGTCAAAGCAGCTCAATTTGGAGTACAAAACAAAATAATTTCAATCTCCTGAGAATTACAACCTATTGTTTTGCCCTCCAAATTGAGCTGCATTCCGACGTGCTGCAAGGGGTCTATGAACACTCAAATCATATGCTCCTTTGCGTAGTCTTCCCACAATCCCTTATGATCCAAGCGTGAGGTCGAGGTCAGGGTAAATTTTGCATATTTGTTATACATTTTTATGCAAATTTTACCTTGACCTCAACCTCATGCTCGGATCGCAAGGGATATTGGGAAGACTACGGAACGGAAAATAAAAATATTTTACCATTCAACTATTCACTTCATGTAGAATATATACTGACAATTTTGAATTAGGGATTATAGGCATTTCAAAATTACACTCAACTTGTATGAACCCACATGTTAACTTGATCATTTGCTCACTCTTACAGGGTAATAATTATTGGTCCTTTGGCAAATTCATGTGCGTTTGCCAATGCATTCAAGTGCAAAAACAACAGCCCAATGTATCCAGTCAGTAAATGCTATCTCTGGAGTAAAAGAGGGCTACTGGTCTGAAAGTGGTCCCTTGATAAAATTACCCATACAACAAATTCAAATGTCGTTCTCAGGTTTAAAATGATCAATCATAGAAGCGAAGTCCGAGAGTTATCATTGAGAGTGGCAAATTGCTTGGTTTGGCAACTTGAATCAATGTTCGAGGGCTGCGAAACTTTAATATGCATGTAAGCCTCAACTGTTTTCCGAGAACACCCTTCGGTGTTAACTATAGCTTTGATGATTGAACCTTTTTGAACCCGAAAGCGATTTTTGAATTTGGAATATGCTTGGCATAAAACTCAATAGTTAATTATCACTGAATAAAATGATTAACGTCTAAAGCTGGCAAACATGTCTTGTTTCAATAGTCCTCTTCACAGTTCCCTGCACCGTCCTGAAAGGTGGCTTAGCCGTGCATTTACATCGAAGTGAGATCAACGGTGAGCTTACAATGATAGATACCTCCTGTGAATAATTTTCCAAGGTGTTAAAAAAAGGTCTCTATCATTGCAAGATCACCGTTGGTTTTGCTTCGATGCAAAGGCACGCCGTGACGGCTATCTTTCAAAATGGCACTATGGTATTTAAGCTAACTTTGTAATTTAATTTGACCAAAAATATTTCAATCCAGATGAAACTTGGAGACACTTTAGTTCAATTAATGACCATGAACGTTTAAAAAACATATATCGAGGGTAGCTGCGGAAAGCGAGAAAGCCCTTTGTGGGGGAAATAGACTTGCTTCAAGTCGTCCACTCTCTTTTCCTCTCCCCGTTCATGGATGTAAAGAAATTTTGGCGAGCTGGAAAGTCTATGGGGGAAATTGTTTGGTATGTTTCCGAACAAACAAGGATGGCAGACTGCTGAAGTTTTCAAGTTATATCTTTCGTACATAAACATTTATGGGAATCCTGTGGCGCAATCCTGTGATTGGATGATAAGAAAGTCATTTGTTGTCTATCAGAAAAGGTTATTTTGAAATACCTACATATAGGTATTTCAAAATACGTTGAAATACCACTGCTCTCAGCCAATCAAATTGCACAAATTTCTTAGTTCATGATATAATAATATTATAATCATCATCATCATCAACCTTGTTGTGTATATTGAATACGAAGACATCTCTTCGCGGGCAGCCAATAAACAACGTGGATGTGCCAACACTGAAAATTATAATTCAGTCGTTTGCCAGGGTACTGGAAACGCCGGGACGCGACTCGCAAATAACAAAAAGGAAAGTGGAGGAAAGAGAAAAGAAAGGAAATTCCTTTCATTTCTAGTGTTGGTCATATTGTTTAACCGACTGCTATTCAAGGTGAAAATAAATTGATAGAAATGCATGAAAATAAATATTAAGCCAAGAAATGTTTTCTTATAGTTAGCCAATCACCAGTCAAGATAACTAACACCTTGATCTTCCACGTATAAACATCATTAGTTTGAAATGTTAATTTACAATATCACTGGTTGGCACATCAAAAAGAGTTGGTGGTACGAAAATGAAGTTCTCCATATCCGGCTTGATTTTTCTATGCCTTTCGTGCATTGTGTTTGTCAGAGGAAATTACGAACTATTTTATAAGCGTGACTGCCAATACGGTAAAGTCCTCGAAGGGAGAGTTTATAAGTCATTTAATAGTTTTCCGAATCCCAATCCTAGTGAGTGTTTCTTCAGATGTGTCCAGGACTGTCGTTGCGAGTCATTCCAGCTTCAGCAAAATTCAACTAATAATGATTCAGTATGCGAGCTCAACGGATTTGGATCTACTAACAACTCGTCCAAGACTCTGGTAGAAAGAGATGGATTTGTATTTTGTGAGCTCAACTTTGTGCCAAAAAACTCCAAGGTATGATTTCACATTATGATTTTCACTCATTCATCTTAATCCTAAGTATTAACTTAACTGAATAGCATTCACTAATATCGTCCTTTAAAGAAAATATATCAGTACTAACTCTGCCTTATATCAATTATAAATCTTATTTTTTTATTCTGTATTCATTTCTGTGCCAAAAATTGTTCTTGTGGGAATAAACAATTCACTAAGCGATACCTGTTACTAACATTTCTTGAGTTCTAGTAAAATGATCTATAATTGTTAGCATTTTGATTCAGTTAGTTAAAAGCAGCTACAGAGTTCTGAAGACCATTCTGGATTATTTCATTTTCAAGCTTATATGACTTGATTCTCTTCTTTGTGTCTCCAGTCACCGATATTGAAAACAAACCAAGAAAATAAAGTGGATAATTTGGTGGGAGTAAACAAATGTAAAACTCATAAGCGTTTCTACCCTGGAAAAAAAAAGTTTCTTTCATCGCTTGTGTTTCAGCAAATTGGATTTCTTTTGAATCTTAATAAATAGATTGATAGTTTTTATTTAAAAGTAAAAGCAAACTCAGGTTATTTTATGATTAAAGACAAACATCACATCGCATCAAATTAATTTTTTTGGCAAACTTTTTTTAATTTGAAAATAGGATACAATCAGTGATGTTGACATTTAAAATTTGGAGCAGTGTATGTTTGTCCCTGGATTGTCCAGGATACCAGGCGGTTTTCGTCCATCACAAAATTACCCCACGCTTACTAAATTATAGCTCGAGTTGTGACTTTTTAAGTGATCAGCACATTGCCTGGTTTTTTTTCAGGGTTCGATAAAATTTATGCCTAGGTTTTTTTTAGCTTTGCTTTGGTTTGCTTAGTTTGCCATGTTTATCACACGTTTCAATTATTACCACGCCAATCCTGACTTCAGAAGAAGAAGAAGAAGAAGAAGAAGAAGAAGAAGAAGAAGAAGAAGAAGAAGAAGAAGAAGAAGAAGAAGAAGAAGAAGAAGAAGAAGAAGAAGAAGAAGAAGAAGAAGAAGAAGAAGAAGAAAAAGTTCTAAGGCACCACAACTGGGTCCGGTGCCCTTACAATCACCGAAACAATAATAATGACGATAAAAAACCTAGTTAATGATAAAACTCTACGAAACTAAAACTCATTAAATCTAGATAAGCAGGCTGGGTATATATATTGACTACTAGGTAATGAGCGCACCTAGATAACAATATATATATAATAATAATAATCTCCGGAAAAAAAGTATTAGGTTTGAAAAGATAATATTTCTTTTATTCTTATTATCATTTCTTTTCTTCATAATCTTCTTAGATGACTAAAAAAAATTAACTAAAATCCTTGCAAATAACCAGATTTAAAATTCTGGATTATTCTGTTGAAACGTTTATCATCATTGATTTCGTCAGCAGGATTGCTCATGCGAAGTGGATTGCTGTAACAAGGGTGTCGATCCGTGCAGCAAAAATGGCGGCAAATGTATCGCAAACTGCGGGGCCCGACCAAGGTACTACTGCGTCTGCGCAGATGGACATATTGGACCAGAGTGCAAGTTCAAACCAAGAAGCTGTTTGGAAATTCTGAAGTACAAGCCTAGCGCTGTGTCTGGATATTACTACATATACATGAACAGGGATATCAGGTATTTATTTATTAAATGGGAATAGCATGCACTTCAGTTCATGTATAACTTTAAATCTTAAATATTTCTTACAATCTGAAACATGAGCAACTGAAACAATACTATGAGATAACTTAGGATCGGACCGGATCCAGAGAGAGGGCTGTGAGGGTGGTAACCTTCCTTCCCCGCCCCCTATGAGAGTCACTCTTCGATTAGCTGGCTGTTTGTGAGAGAATGATGACTAATTGGAATTAGACACTACTTTTGCTTTCTTTGCCATCATACATCGATCCCCCTGTTAAAAAGATCCTTCAAAGGATAGCCAATTTTCGAATTCGTAAAATACCGCTCAGTTCATTGACTACAGATTCATTTTACGCAGGGATAGCCTCCGTCATAACGAATACCAACGGTAAAGTAAAGAATGAAACACTTCAACAATAAAAACACTTTGAAATTCCATGGACCTTCACACTTGACACATGAATATTCTACACAACATCAAGGTTTATCCTGTGTAAATGAATCTGTAGTCAAGGGTTAAGACAGCGATTTTTACGAATTCGAAAAAGGGCTATTCACCACTTTCACATCCCCATAATGCTTAGCGTTTTTGGGGGGCAACAACGAGACAAAATCGTTAATATTACCATGAAGATTGAAAAGAATCGAAGAAAAATATCTAAAAACACTTATGGATCTGACAGGTTCTATCAGAATTCAGAAAAACCAGAAAGAATTAAATTTGAACAGGTTTACGAGTAAAAGTTAAATCCATACATTGTCTGTAACACCAAACGTTTTATTCTCCCTTGCGTGTGGAATTAACTCTGAGTAAACTGACACTGGTACTTCCAATGATAATAGCAAATATACTCAGCATCTGCATGAAAAGTTTTGAATTTTCAAATAATTTTTGCTATTGTACATATTGCCCCCCCCCCCCCAACGCAAAGCATTATGGGAATGCGATAGTGGTGAATTTCCACCTTTAGTAGCTCGTCATATTTAATTCCATGCATGCAGACCACATATTTTCAGTTAAAGTTAATTGGTTCACGTTTTAGAGCTCGGGTTTACTGCGACATGGCGACGTACTGGAATGAAGCTTGGACACTTGTGCAGTCCTTTAAGTTCTCTAACCAACACCTTTTCCACTATCCGTTCTACGTATCTCACAACAAATCTGTGCCCTCAGACGGATGGTCTGAGTACAGAATGTCTAACTCATGGATGAAGTCCATTAAATCTCATTCTACTAAATGGCGAGCAACATGTAACTTTGCACCCCGAAAAGTAGACAAGATTGACTACGTAGTTGCAAAGTGAGTATTCTAATAGTTCTTACTCTCAATCTTTCTTTTAGATAAAGATGTTATCAATAAAATAAATGAGCCTTGTAAAAGCCTTGTTTTCAGTCATACAGGAAAATTGGAAGGAAAGAGGGAAGGGAGCTCGAGGGAAGTCGAAGAAAAAACGATCCTAAAACTCAGATTTCCATTTTTATTACTAGATTTTACTTGAAAAGATGAAGTGTTCGAGAAACTTTTTCAACAAGAAAAAAAAAACCCTGCATAGGATTTCTATCAGTCAATGGCTTCAGATTTTTTAATGTGACGTCACGTAATCCAAACAATTTTTTTTTGTTTAATCAAGAAAAGAAGTTCGCAATCAAATTTGTCATGTAGATATTAGTAAAATTGCAAAGTTTTGTCCATAATCCAGAGAATGTATGAATTTTTGAATTTGACAACTTTTACAAAGAAATGTATGTTGGCATGCAGGCAAATTTTGTCTGCCAACATGCTGCAGTTCTTTGTAGAATTTCATGTTTTTAAAAATTCATATCTTCGATAGCTTACGCGCGATCTTCACGAAGCTTCACAGTTTTACTAATATCTGTATGAAAACTTTGAACATCAACTCGTTTTTCAGATTAAAGAAATTTCTCTAAATTATGCCGTTACATGAAAAACCTCAATTGTGATTTCGGCGAAAACGTTCGCGCCACTGTACGTTCTTTGTTTTTGACTTCCATATCACATTTTTTTCCCTTAAAACTCTCTCTTTCTCTATCTCATTCTTGTTTCATTTCCCAAGGTTTTCGAGTATCGATTTGCTCTCCAACGACACGACTCCCGGCTGCTACTCAGTAGAATATATAAACATCAAAGGTTACCAGTGTGCCAATCAAAAATGTACCACGTGGTTTTCCCAACAAGCCAATGAGAATCCTCACTTTGCTCCCAAATACGGAGAGCTGCACAACTGTACGTATTACGGTCCGCTCGATGCGCCTCCCAATACAACAGCATTTGGTAACTATAATCAAGTTATCAAGGACTTCCGTTGCACTAGCAGTGCTTCTGATATCACGACATTCTGGTTTGGAGGACAATTGTAATCTTTGGACTTTGAACTTTTACAGTGAGGACACTCGAACCATGAACAATTAATATTTTCTTATTTCATGAACTTTCTACTGCTTCAAACCTTCTGAAAATGAAGCACTGAACTCAAATAATGTTATTGTTCAAAATAAATCATATTTCCAATCGATTCACACAAGGGATAAAGGAGAAAAACAGTATGAAAAAACCTCAAAGTGTTCACGGTTCGAGTGTCCTCACTGTAATGACTGGTAGCAACGACGTGGTTTTTTTTTTCTCAGTAAGATAAGAACGGTGAAGCTAACTCGATCTAGCATTGTAAAAACTATATATAACCACAGGTAGCCCAAACAATCTGTGACAAATTTGTAAAATATTGTGCACATGCATTAATTTTCATTGCGATTCTATTTTGTTCTCCTCTACTTCAATATTTAAAGTGCCATGACACATCTGACAAAAAAAATTATAGAGTTTGAGTGATGCGTCTTGACTATTATTACTATTATATTCTTATATTATTACTATTATTATTATTATTAGAGTGCAAATAAAATATCCGTGAAACATTAGCTATGCTAAATTGTACAATTTTGTGCAAATTCTATTGTTTTCTATTGTTTTTAAACAATAGAAAACAATTAAAATTAAAATTAATAAATAATTAAAATTTGCACTATTTTGTACTATTTAGTAATTTGTATTTCACAGATATATTGTTTGCACTTTGTTACTAACTATTATTGTTTTCCCAACTAACAATAATCATTAATTTATAATAAAAAAAAGAAGTGATCACTAGTTAATCTAAAAGCTAACAAAAATGGTTTTGTCAGTGGCCTGGTAACCATGCAATCTGTCCTCGGGGGGGAGGGGGTGGGGTATGGGTACTTCCATACATTTATGGTGGTTTTGGAGCTTCTTGTCTTACAGATCGGCATACATTTCAGCTTAAATCGTCTTGCATAGGGTTTATAATTCTGGCAAGGATCGTAATTTTCACTTTTTGTGTCTTAGATAGGGTATTAAGGTATTAGGGTATTATTTTTACTTTAGCGAAAAAAAAAAGCCCGAGTTCTGAACATCTCAAAGGAATGAAACATGGACTAAATAGGGTTTACAGTTTTCCCCTTGAATCATAGATACTGTAGGGTCCATTTTTTACCGATATGCCTTGAATAAGGTATGGATTTTCAAGATATCGCCGTCTTAGATGATAAATAGGGTCAGGGTTTTGGGGCTCACGCAGGACACCCCTATCAGACCCCAGTCCAAGTACCCCCTCCAACACCCCGAGAATCAGGCCCGATGAATTGCTCAGGGATAACGAAAAAAGGTTAGCTCGAACTATTCTGAGTCACTGCTACCATTATAATTTCTATTACAGGCGTAATTATTTATTTGAAAATCATATTTCGTCTTTCGGTTTTAAATAAACTTCGTCTTCTCTATCGCTGGCCAATCTGAGTTTGATAATTCTGGCCAATGTCAAACTAATGTTTATATAAAAAATAGAATACATCAAAACGCTGTTGAAGCAAAGCCATGTACACGGTACGTAGCACAGGATAGAAATGTAAAGGTGAGTTGTAGTGCTAAAGAAACCCAACGTAAATGTTCCGACATTGCTCTTAGAACAGTTAGAATACGTCGGTGAAAAATATCACCGACCTTGTAAGACAGCGTGACTGTTGGGCGCATTGTAAACATTACGTGCAGTCTATTTATAGCATCTGGCGTAAATAGCTGATGCAATGTCAACGCAATAACAAAGTTTTCCACATAAAAAAGAAAGAGTTTATCCATATTACATCACTTTACACAACTACTACAGCAATGACAACCACAAACACAAGAAAGACAAGAAGGAATCGAAATTCCTATTATGGGAATCGCTCTCAAACAGACCAAAACTTTTATACGAACTGAAAATCAAAAATTATTAACACGAAAGAATGATACAACAGAAATTGGATTGAGGCGACAGAAGCGAAGGAAGAAGACCTCTCCCTTCATTTTCAAGCCTCAGTTTTATGTGGGAGAGAATTTTGCAGTAAAATTAGGTGATATTGTGCGATTTCGGAGGAATATTACTTCAATTTATACTGGAGGAATTGTCGTAACAGAGTTGGACCAGTTGAGGTCGATCAACTCAATGAAGCTTTCTGATGGCTCGCTCAGAATGGCAATCACTCCAAATGCTGGTGGTAGCTCGCAGAAAAGCGAAGTTCTATCCTACGAGATGTTACAGAAGTGTTATAACGCTAAACTCGACAAAACTGAAATGGAGATTCAATATTTTCCTTACGGAGGCTCGATAACTGATTACACATGTCGAATGTTTGGGTTCAAGATTGGTGTTTCTGTCACGCGAGCCATGAAATACAGAGGCAACTTTACTCTGGAAGATGCTGAATATTTGTTGAACAAGAAGCTCAAAGGAGTAGAGAATTCTACACGGAATACACTGGATAAATGGCATAAACAAGTACTGCATATCTGGGCTAATTCTTCTTCTGCAGCAAAGGCTATAGTCCGTTCCTATTTCTTGTTACCTAAGAACATCAAATCAAACACTGTGGTGTTACTGACAATCACTAAAAATAACAAAGACATTTTTCGCCAATAATAGTGTACATAATTTTTTTGAACATTTTCTTGAATTTCCAATTCATGATATCAAAATATATTTTTAGTAATTCTATGTGCAAATGTAAATTCGTATTTATATATTTTTTGTATTATGCAGTAAAGAAAAAAAATAATTTTTAATTTATTTTAATTTTTGCACTATTATAGTAATCTTTTATTTGTCAGAGCAGGCTGATTATTTGGCAGGTTTTGCTGATGTGCGCCTGCTTTCACTCACACTCACTACCACTACATTTACTATTTAATACACACAACGCTCGACTCACATGTTGATTTTCATGGAGGGAGGAAAACTGGAAAAAAAACCTTGTGGCAAGGGAGAGAACAACACATCAAACAAACTCAATTCACATGTGGCGACCACAGGGTTTGAACCAGTGACCCAACCCGTTGGACTCACGGCAGTGAAAGACATGCATTAGAAGCATATGCCACCCATGCCACCCTTGAACACTGAACTTATATCAAATTGTTGTTTTTGTTGTTGGTAAATACTGGTAAACATAATTTGCTTGGGGGGGGGGGGATTTTGGATTTTGAGTATGGAGGTCACAAAATCAAGAAGGTGCTCCTTTTGCTATACAAACCAACTAATATCAAGCTAGAAAGAAGGAGGGGGGGGGGTCAAGGGCACCCTCTGACCACCCCCTAAATCTGCCACTGATTCACATCAATCTTTGCCTAGTCTTTTTTAATAGTATAATATTTTTTTATTTCATGTTTTAATAGCCTTTAGCTACTTTGTTTAGAGCTGAAGAAGAATTAAAGTCTAAAATTCTATTTCTATAATTTTCTTAAAACAGTGACTAAATTGTGTGTGGATAAGTGGTTATTTGATAATTTGTAAGCATTGAATATTGATTTTTAATAATATATACACTAGAAAACAACTGCATAGTAGCAAAAATTACAGCCATATAATAAACAATACATTTTAAAAGAGATTTGTAAAGTTTAATTCCTTCAAAACTTATGTATTTTCCTTTTGATCTAGTTGGATTGGTTATTACTACAACTAATTATACAGTAAAAAGTTTTTTCTCCTTCTCTACATTTTAAGTATGACGAATACACTTTGATTCCCCCATTAGAGAGTCTGCGTGAATATTCTTTTTTTTCACTATGTGAACCTAATTGCAAGAATAATGCCATATAAAAATTTAAAAAAATTACAAATGAGAATTAATTATTTTTGCAATATCAGGTGTAATTATTTCACTGTTTTCAAGGTATAGACTGATCTTTTTGAGATTATCTTGTTTGTATCATCAATCTAGGCGGCTTTAGGATCAAAAACAAGAAAAATATTTCTAATTAATTCCTATTCGTTATTTTGTTATTTTTTATAATAATTTTATGACAATGTTCTTGCAATTAGGTGTATATTGTTTGTTTAATTAAATATCACATAACCAACCCTAAAAGAGCTTCATCTTTGTTTTAGAGAAAAGAGTTTTAAAACCTTCTAGATATTTTAAGATATTTTAAGACCATGAGTGTTGGTGGGCAGCTAAGGGACTTGTGTAAGACCTTCTGCACAAACCAAGCCAATTTAGTAGTGGACTTCATTGGTTTAATGAAGTAGATGATGGTAGAATGGATTGATGTCAATCTTACAAGAGTCACAAGGATATTCCTTAGTAAGAAATGGTTCATACCTGAAAACCAAGAACAATGTGATGAATATAATTAAAGATTAAAAAAGGCATACCTTATAGTCAAACTAAGAAAACCATGAACACCTAAAATATGTCTGGAATGTTTATTTAGGCCGTTGCTTGTAAAAAAAAGATCTTTCCCACCACCATGAAAAAAGATTGTATTGAATCCTTCTGACATGTATCCATTTGTCTCAAATAGAAACTTCTAATTTCACGAGAATAAAACTAAGGGCCGTAATTAGATAACCAAATGGGTTAATACGTCACCCTCTTTAAATAAAGTTTATTGTATTGTATTGTATTGTAAAATATGAAGTTTCAAACTTTTAAACAGGAAAATACTTTGCGTGACCTCGATGTGATCAAACACATATTAAACATTCCAGATATATTTTAGGTGTTCACAGTTTTCTTAGTTTGACTGTAAACCTCTGATTATGCTTATATTTTTGTTTTTCCTTTCCCATTCTAGTCTTCTAAATTTTCTAATCTTGGCCCCCAATTTTTCCCTCTAAGTTGCATACTAGCCCCCCCCCCCCCCCCCCCCACCTTAAGATGTACTCCTCACTCTTTTATTACTTTATGATATCATATTCACTTACCAATAATTAACAGCCACATTTCTAGGCTTTTCTTGGCTTGGGTATGACTGTACCTCATGCCACCAAAATGATGGCATAAATAGGACTTCTCCTTCATCTATTGTACAATTCATGGCTTCCACACCTTTGAACTTTGGAAACCTGAATTTAAAATGCAAGAGGTCATAACAGGTTGTAAGTCTTGCTTAGTGATTTTAAGAACCAAAGAATGTATGATTTTGGGTTAAGTGTGCTGCATATCCAAACCCCAATTTTTATCCACATCATAATTAACCTCACTGTTAATGTTATAGACACTTGTTTTGGCCCCAATACCCCTACAAATCAAATCAAATCAAATGAAATCAGTTTATTGCTCATTAAATTACAGTTTGAGAATTTTTGAAATAAGAAAAAATACAATAAATTAGTTAACATGTATGTATAAAATAGTTTTTACAATTGTATATATATAGGTTGAGCCTATGCAACAACACCCTTTTAATATGGATATTTCTTTAGTACCTTTAGTGCCCATGGGGTTCACTATGTATACACTGTACTTAATCAATCCTGAGAGATTTTGGGTGGGATTGGGATTTTGGGATTGCCAACAAAAACAAGCAAGATGGCGGGATCTGGGAACCCCTAGTGGTGGACCCTCATCAATTGTGGCCTTCTAAATTGAAAATAATTTGAATTAAAAATGATGATAAAAACAGTGAAAATGACTGCAATTAGGTACCGACTTTTACAACAATTATTTACTGGACTAATGACCTAATGTAATTAAGGTGTTTGTGAACCATGATTTTACCATGACAACAAACCTACCTCTCATAATCGGGCTTCAGAATATTAATTGGTGACATAACCATAGATGTGCTGTCCTTCAGTTTCTTCCTGCAGAATTGCATGTTGTTTGGATCATATCCCAGTTCTGCTTCCTGTATATGAGCCTCATAAAGCTGAGTGTTATCATAGGGTTCATACAGCAGAACCTCTTTCCTTCCACTTATCTGTAAAATGAGGAGTCAGCATCATTTTTGTGTTAGGAAAACTGAAATCATTGTTAAAAAAATTATTGATTCTATTGTAGACAGACATTTGTGGTTATACTTCTTTGTATACAGTTATGCTGAGCCGATGCATTCATAATGTATACCAAACCACACATGGCCTGCTCTAAGTGACTAAGATAGCCCATCCCTATTACCAAAGCATTATTGCTACTGTCAGTATCACAAAAGTCATGAGTTTGTTTCCCATTCTAAGCCTCAAAAAAACTTTTCAGGCATTTTAATCAGTAGTATTTAGGGTTCATTTTGATTTTTCATATAAAATAATATTTCAATAAGGATAACCTTAGTTATACAAGATAATATTTATACATGTAATATTAAATATGCATTATTATGCATTGCTACTGATGGACATTTGTGGATGTACTTCTTTCTAATTTTGACTTGAGCTGAACTACTCTAGCATGTGTGCAGCCTGACTTTAAATCTGGTTAAAGTCAGGCCATTACGCAGGCTAGAACTGAGCTGCCCATAATTTAATATACAAACCCACACACGACCTGCTCTCAGTGGTTAGATAGCTCAGCTAGCACAGTGGGCTTGACTCCAGTTCGGAGTCAGTTTTTTCCAGTTTTTTTTAGTAACATTTAGACTATTTGGATTTTTCATACACACTGTATTGGTATCATAGTTCATATCAGCTAGGGAGGCTTTAATCTTTCCCAATTAATGCACAATGTGCACTTCCTTTGGACTTTGCCTTTAGGAGGCCTTGCTTTCCTATGTTTAAACAACACCTTTCCACAGGAAAACTTTCAGGGGAATACAGACAGACAAAAGGATAGTCAAGAGAGTAAAAAAAAAAAAAAAAAAAAAAAAAATTACCTGACAAAGGAAATTATCAAATGGATCAAAATGAAGCTTCCCTAAAGTTTTCCCATTACTCAACCAAATGTTCAAGTGCCTTCTCTTCAATATTCCAGCTGCAAATGGCATCTCAATTACATCTTTTTCCAATTCTGGCAGATGGCTTGGAATAGAAGAATACTCCAAGTAAGCTGATACATTCTCTCCTTGACTTGTCTGACGTGTTTTCTCTAGCAGACTCATAAACTCTGCAAACTTCAAGTTCATAAATGCAGGCCTGACTACAACCAAGTCAGGGAAGGGAAGCTGTTCTTTGACACTATCAGGAAATTTGAAATCTCTAAAGTCTTCAAAGTCTGATGCTTTCTCACAACCTTCATACTCGGCATTTGGTGCAAATGCTACTCGTACCTTGTTTTTACCATATGTGGATGTCAGATATTCATTGGTCCATTTCTGCATTGCTGGCCATTTATCCATTGCACCTATGAATGTGTAGTTCTTCCTTAAATATGTCAACAACATGTGTGTATACTGTATCATGATGTAATCACACTGAGAGCTCAGCAGAGCATGGGAGAAGCAAGTCCAAGTCATTCAAGTACTCTATATAGCTCCCAGAATGTTTACTTCATAGTATTAAAGATCTTATGATGCTGTAACTGCAAGCATGCACCTTATAGATAAAACAGTAGCTAGCCAATTACACTGTATACAGTCATAGCTGCATGTCAGGCAGCGTAAATATAAAAAATATACAATTATGGGTGCTAGTGTATTCAATGCATGTCTGCTGATCAAGTTATCAGAATGACAAGCACCATCTAATTCTTGATAAAATTGGGAAGCTTTCAACCAACATGACAGCCATGCCCTCATTCATTTTCATAGTAAGGGATGAATTGCACTGTGACCATGAAAAACCCTTTGCTAAGATTTTTTTTTTGTTTATCTAACTATTAAATCGAAAATGTGAGTGCAACAAACTTTTTTAAAACAGACAATATTTCTGCGATTCTCAATATTCTGCAAACTCAGTAGTTGTGAATAGCTGTTATTATGGATGCATGCAAATGAGATATTCTCTAAATTTGTCTTAAGAATCTTACAAGTGAGGCTATTGGTTCAATATAATGCTTGTTGTGTCATTTGGATATCATTTGCATGCATCCGTAATATATAATTGATTGAGGGTAGTGAAAAACCAATTTCATAGCAAGCCGTTGAAATGTCTGAGTTTTCAGAAAACTGAGAATTGCAGCAAGTTCCTTCTTATTCCCTTGTATTCAACACACTCAGGTCAGCACAATCCCAACTATCGTAGTAACCACTAGTCATTATAAGAAAAGTTTAGATTAAATTACCACAGCATTTTTCTTACCTTTTATTATTACAGGTTTTGATCTAAACAAATACTGGTGTATAAATTCTTCCTTGGTTGGCATGGTAATCTTCTCACACATTGCTCCGACGTTTACAGGTCCACTTTGTCCATTCCCAATATTCCTCATAGTATTATCTTCATTCAAAGACTTTTCTCCAAGACGATAAATATTTTGCAGAATAAAATCCCTCATTCTTCCCTCAGAAGATAATCCACCTTGAAGATTCCTAAAGGTCCCGCATTTTGAGTTCAAAAAATCCAGAATTTCTGCAGTAGTTCTGTCTCCTTTGTACTCCTCACACTTGAGTTTCTTATTTCTATTTGGAGGTTTCAGTAAACACTTGCGGTCTAAGACTTCTTTCGGATAAAGCAACAATAGGTCACTATTTTTACCTTTATGAGCCATTACTTTTCCTAAAATGTGCTCTTTCTCGTTCGTAGGGAAGTTGTTTTCTCGTAGTAGTCCAATTTTTACATTTGTTTCTTTGGAAAATATTTCTGTGAGGTTTTGAAGAGCTGAGATCACAGTCAAGTTTCCGGGTTGAGAAGCCACTAAAACACAAGAGTCCTGTACAAGAACAGTGATTTCCTCCACTGAATATTCTAGTAACTGTTGAGTGTCTTGTACAAGACATTTTTCTGTGATAAAAATTAATAATATTGCAATAAAATAAATAAGCCTCTGCATGATTCCACGTGTCCATACAAAATACTTCTTTGAGTGGGGTAAAGCCGCTGACAATTATCAATTTTCCTTTTTCAAGTCCAGACCTCTCTATTTAAGGGGGCTGGATACAGTTTTTATAAACGTTAACTGACTGTGTTCAAAGCGCTTATAAACCATCCTTCCTTTGCTTTAGCCCAAAGATATTCACAACTACGCCACACAAAGTTTATAAAGTTTATAATCATGGGTGTGGCATGACAATCAGCATTAGCATATTTGTTTGATGGGGAAATCACATACACATATTAATTACTCTTGAAAGAATCAACTTTGAAATAGTAAATACATGATGATTTCTAGCTGTTTGCGTGGAAGCAGCAAGTCGTTCAAGTTCTTATCTCTATAATTTCAAAACGGTTAGATTTACAAAATACTTTATACTTTATACAAAATACTATATTACTTAAATTAAAAAAGAAAAAAATGGGGGCCACCGTTGTCGTTTTCGACATATAGCCAATCGTCACGACGTGAAGGAGTGTGATTTTGAAGAAAAGGTAGGTTATGTGCACGCGCACTGCAGAACAGATGCGCACAAACAATGCCGCGAATGTCCTTAAGTACTTGTTTTTTTATTGCCAATATCTAAATGATGATCTTGAAGTGACAGCATGTCATTCACTGTCACATATCTCACGTACACGACAGCAGTTATTTAGAAATGAACGAAAAAGCAACACATAATTCCTTAAAAAATCAAAGCCCAAAACATGTTGATAAAAGACTGCCAACTCACAAAACCACTGAAATGTGTAGTGAGAATTATGCAAAAACTTACTTCCCCCCTCCGGATCCTTTGAACATAAAAGTTTCCCCCCTTATATTATGGTTGACATAATTTCATCCCCCCATTTTGCAAAATGCCCCCCCCCCCCCCGAATAATAATAATAATGAACGGCCCCTTGATGGCAAAAATGCCACCTGTAAAAATATTCTGAGGGAGTGGAAAATAAAACCTATCAAGCTGATATGTGGCATCTGGATTTTTCAAAACACGTCCCACACGGAAAGAAATAACCACAGCGACAAAACCATCAGCAATACAAGCGACATACCGGGTGTGCTGGTCATAGCAAGGGGTTAATCATCTAAGGTCTAGGGGCCGACTAACCTCTCCCTTAGGCTTGGGGGCCGAGCTTCCTGATCAGTCAGTAATGTCCTCCCGGGATAGCGGTGTTGGGGTCGAAATCTCCAGCGTAGCCGTAAGTCCATACGAGGCTTCAGCACTCGATGTCTGGAAGTATGGTCCTGGTTCATCAATCAATAAAAATAAATAAATTGCAAAAATCTGAACCTCCAATGAAGATAAACTATTGAACAGATCAATAGACGAATGCAGCTCAATTTGGAGGGCAAAACAAAAGAATTTCAAGCTCCTGAATATTGGAAACTATTGTTTTGCTTTCAAAGGGGTCCATTTTGGAAAGAACAGGAGAAAATGTGCGTAGTAGTAGTTATTTAATAGATCATAATTCAGTCCTAACTTATAGAAGTGACTTTTACGATAAAAGTGCAGTCGCAAAGGTGGTACCTCAATTCGAACCATTAAAGTGCCCTTCTTTGATTACATATTTCATATAAGGTCAGTCTGAAGGATGTTAAGACAATACCTGCAATCAAACCGACCTGCCAAGGTTATCATTATGGGATGTTTGAGTGGTCAGTCTGAAGGATGGTAGCACAATACCAGCCATCAAACCGACCTGCCAATGTTATCATTATGGGATGTTTGAGTTGTCAGTCTGAAGGATGGTAGCACAAAACCAGCCATCAAATCGACCTGCCAAGGTTATCATTATCAGATGTTCGCGTGGTCAGTCTGAAGGATGGAGGCACAATTCCATCCATCAAACCAACCTGCCAAGGTTATCATTATGGGATGTTCGCGTGGTCAGTCTGATTGATGGAGCCACAATTCCATCCATCAAACTGACCTTCCAAGGTTATCATTCCGATTGAGGTAATCCACGTTTCTATCTGTTTTCGGTTCTCGCGCTACACGAGTGAACCAGTTGTGGAAGTGAAAGTTTCCAGCATTATCGCGCAAACTTCCAACCCGATGGATTGGTTAACTGAATGGAAAGTATCCCTGGTCTAAATTAATCTGTGTCTTAATAGGAAATACTATGTAAACTTTTTCATTCGGACTTTCGCCAAGTCCTTCGTCTAGTACCACAGGCAGCCCAACTACGATCACAAGCGACTTCGATGTTCGCTTTTTTTCACTTGCTTCGCTCGCAACACCGAGTCGAGCAAGTCTCCTTTTTCAAATTTGCAGAAAAATTAACGGTTTTACTGAAAGGTTTCAGTATAATATATTTATCTAATAAATTTTGAAATGCTTTTGTTGCCAGGCCGGGTTTTCGACATTTTTCCACATTTTTGGTCACATGATTTTGGATATATCCGTGTAGCACTGGGACTATGAAAACAAATAACCAGAAAAACACATGGCTTCTGGATTTTTCAAGACACGTCCCACATGGAAAGAATAACCACAGCGACAAAACCATCAGCAATACAAGCGACATACTGGGTGTGCTGGTCATAGCAAGGGGTTAATCATCTACGGTCTAGCGGCCAACAAACCTCTCCCCTAGGCTTCGGACGAGCTTCCTGAGCAGTCAGTAATTCCTCCCAGGATAGTGGTGTTGGTGTTGAAATCACATCTATATAACCACAGGGAGCCCAATTTAGATAAAAGTAAAAGCTGAAAATAGAATCGGAAAAAAATCGAATTTCATTATTATTTCTAATTCCAGGTTAAGATAATGTCCTCTATAATACGAAAGAGCAAAAAAAAATCCGTAAAAAATGCACCAGAACATTTTTTTCGCGCGCGCCTTTGTTTTCCAATGTAATTTTCCTATGGTATCCTACGTGTGGATTTTAACAAGGGAGGAAAGTCAAGACGCCATCTTGGACAACACAACACACTTTAAACCACGGTTTCACCGTCTTTTAAGATACAAACTCCCGAAAAAACGTGACCAAAATGTTCCCTAGGATGGGGGATTCATTTTTTTAAAAGTCGTTTTGATCTTCCTCACCGATTTCTCGGAACGAAATTTACGTGCAGAACATTTTTCGCTTGCTGCAGATCTCCTGACAATCTTCTGTACGATTCGTTAAGGCAGCGGGACTGGGACGAGAACCAATTTCGACCTGACTACTCTCCCGCTTAGACATTTTGTCACGCGCACACAACTCACCACCAACCACCCCACAGGGCTAGTTTTGTTGTTGAAAAATTCTTCGACAAATTTCGAAATTTTTACAGTTTGTTGGTTAATTTTACTTAAAAAACGAAAGATAACTACAGATAATCCAAAACAATATCAGGTTTGGTGAATTTACCTTGGATGTCGTTCATTCAACTCCAAATTTTGGAGATTTCCGTACTTTTTCAAGACAAAGCGGCACCAAACAGATAAAAACTGGTAAAAAGAGGTGTAGATTGAATTTTCGTGAAGAACCACTTTGTTGCAAAACTCAAACGGAGCTGATAACTGGCAATAAGAGTTTGAATATGTTCGGGGGAAAATTGTTTTTACAACGGATCAGTCAAAGTAGAGCTGAAACCAAGAAATCTTTAGGTTGCTTGTGGAGGTGGTTTCGAGTTTACATACTATTAGTATAAAACTTCAAAAACAGTTAAAGTGTATATATATTCAAAGTGTGTATAGTAAAGGTAAAGACTGCCAACTCACAAAACCACTGAAATGTGTAGTGAGAATTATGTAAAAACTTACATCCCCCCTCCGGATCCTTTAAGCATAAAAGTTTCCCCCCTTATATTATGGTTGACATAATTTCATCCCCCCATTTTGCAAAATGCCCCCCCCCCCCCCCCCGAATAATAATAATAATGAACGGTTCCTTGATCATGATGGCAAAAATGCCACCTGTAAAAATATTCTGAGGGAGTGGAAAATAAAACCTATCAAGCTGATATGTGGCATCTGGATTTTTCAAAACACGTCCCACACGGAAAGAAATAACCACAGCGACAAAACCATCAGCAATACAAGCGACATACCGGGTGTGCTGGTCATAGCAAGGGGTTAATCATCTACGGTCTAGGGGCCGACTAACCTCTCCCTTAGGCTTGGAGGCCGAGCTTCCTGATCAGTCAGTAATGTCCTCCCGGGATAGCGGTGTTGGGGTCGAAATCTCCAGCGTAGCCGTAAGTCCATACGATGCTACAGCACTCGATGTCTGGAAGTATGGTCCTGGTTTATCAATCAATAAAAATAAATAAATTCCATAAATTTGAATCTCCAATGAAGATAAACTATTGGACAGATCAATAGACCCCTTGCAGCACGTCGAATGCAGCTCAATTTGGAGGGCAAAACAAAAGAATTTCAAGCTCCTGAAAGTTGGAAATTGAGCTGCATTCCGACGTGCTGCAAGGGGTCTATTTTGGAAAGAACAGGAGAAAAAAACTTAGTTTACGTAGTAGTAGTTATTTAATAGATCATAATTCAGTCCTAACTTATAGAAGTGACTTTTACGATAAAAGTGCAGTCGCAAAGGTGGTACCTCAATTCGAACCATTAAAGTGCCCTTCTTTGATTACATATTTCATATAAGGTCAGTCTGAAGGACGGTAGCTCAATACCAGCCATCTGAAACCGACCTGCCAAGGTTATCATTATGGGATGTTTGCATGATCAGTCTGAAGGATGGTAGCACAAATATTCCATCCATCAAACTTACTTTTCAAGGTTATCATTATGGGATGTTTGCCTGGTCAGTCTGATTGATGGAGGCGCAATTCCATCAATCAAACTGACCTTCCAAGGTTATCATTCTGATTGAGGTAATCCACGTTTCTATCTGTTTTCGGTTCCCACGCTACACGAGTGTACCAGTTGTGAAAGTGAAGGTTTCCTGCATTTTCGTGCGAACTTCCAACCTGATGGATTGGTGTACTGAATGGTAAGTATCCCTGGTCTAAATGAACCCGTCTTCTTATACGAAATAATATGTAAACTTTTTCTTTTCATTCGGACTTTTGGCAAGTCCTTCGTCTAGAAGCACAGGCAGCCCAACTACGATCACAAGCGATTTCGATGTTCGGTTTTTTTTCACTTGCTTTGCTCGCAAGACCGAATCGAGCAAGTTTCCTTTCTTCAAATTTGCATAAAAATTAACGGTTTTACTGAAAGGTTTCAGTATAATATATTTATCTAATAAATTTTGAAATGCTTTTGTTGCCAGGCCGGGTTTCCGACATTTTTCCACATTTTTGGTCACATGATTTTGGATATATCTGTGTAGCACTGGGACTATGAAAAGGATTTTTCAAGACACGTCCCACATGGAAAGAAATAACCACAGCGACAAAACCACCAGCAACGCAAGTGACATACTGGGTGTACTGGTCATAACAAGGGGTTAATCATCTACGGTCAAGCGGCCAACAAACCTCTCCCCTAGGCTTCGGACGAGCTTCCTGAGCAGTCAGTAATTCCCCCCGGGATAGTGGTGTTGGTGTTGAAATCACATATATAATCAACATAATTACACATTGAAGGCTTTCGAAGCAAAAAAATATGTCAAGTACGCGCGAGACTGGGTTCTAGTACCTCAATGACTACTTCAGAACAAATTTTTCAGTCATTTTGTTCTCTCATGTCTATAGAATCTAATCCAATCAAATTCAGGTCGGTTCTGCAGCTTGAATGCCTTTCTGTAGATTGAATTTTCGCGAAGAACCACTTCGTTGAAAAACTCAAACAGAGCTGATAACTGGCAATAAGAGTTTGAATGTGTTCGGGGGAAAAATCGTTTTTACAACGGCATACATACACTTTAAATAAGTGATCAAAAACAAGATGCGCGAAACGGATGCGCAGTACCAAGGGTCCCGAATTACGTTAACCTAACACATTTTTTATTCTTTTTGAACAATTCCATTGTACATCTATTCTATATTATTAGTGGGCTTGTGCTAGCTACTACGTAGTCATTATAGCACTTTAAATAGCAGCGCAACCTGGAAACCATTGATAAGCAAAGTGCGCGCCATCTTCATCTACAATTTTTGGCAAGAAAGATAAATGAAAGTAACTCTGACGCCGTTTCTTTTCTATATAATATCTATACTTTCCCTAACTCGCTTGAGTGATCATCAAACAATAGCTTCGAGTTGAGGCTGTACTCAATAAAATACAGTCAATGTATGAACACATCAATAGCAACCTCGACTTGGAGCCATTGTTCCTTGACCACCCAAGCGAATTCAGGAAAGGTTTATTGTGTCCTAATCTCATAACGATTGAAATATTGCGTTGTTCTATTAATTGTTCTTGTGTCATAGAACTGTTGTGACGTATTTCCGGGTCCAACTGCTCATAAAAAAACGCTAAAATAAAGCAAAAATGTTCTCAATGATTTAACCTCCACCTGAAACAGTGAGGATTTTGGACAGCAAATCCTGTCACGAAGAAAAAGTAAGAAATGTTTTAAATTTATAAAACTGCTTTTCGTTTTGCACCCGGAGGTCGTTTTTTAATTCGGTCGACGTCACAGTTAAAAGCTCTATAGAAAAAATCTTTTTATCGGATACTTTGAGTGATTTGCCAGCGCGTGAAACACTTCTTCTATTGCACCGTGGAAAAGAAAGCACTACAAAAACACTTGCATTAATCAAGAAATAATAGGAAGATGATTGCATGAGGACCAGTATTATGGAGCAATGTAGGGTCTTCAGTCTTGTAGGTTACTATCTGTACTATTGAAATGTTATCAAGTACTCAGGATAGCACTGAGAGTCATAAAACACTACAAAAATGCTTGCACCATGACCAGTACTGTTCGCTACAGATTCAAAACCTTTAGGTGGAACGATCATTCCACCTTGACCTTGAGCATGTCGCCCTACCAATACACGAGCAAGGTACATGTGCCTATTGTTGCTATATCCACCACCTCCAGCATATCCCATCGAATACGATGCATTTACTGCAAAATACACTCCATTTCCATATGCGGTCCCTGCAAATGCAAGATATATAGCTATTTCAAAAACTGGTGGTGAAGTTTCTGTTGCATGTTGCATACCAAGACCGAAATACACTATTTGGGATCTAAATCCAATCAGCCAAACGTCAAAACGATATGGAATTTTACCAAGCTTTGTCTGCATACTTTTCCGGTACATTTTCTTCTGTATTGTCATTATTTACATATGAAGGTGACTGATTATCACTAGATGGCTGCTACTTGTTTGTGTCTGTTTTGTGTTTATTCCATGGTTTTGATGCGTTTGCTCCATATCATATTTATATATCTATTACTTATCATTGTAAATTTAGTGTAATATGTGCGCATGTGATCATATTCATATGTAATATGCGCATTATAAATATTAAAGTTATTATATTATTATGAATATAATACATATAACACAAAATATATAGAAATGATAGATAGTAGATGCGAAGCTAGGAAGAAATGATAGAAAAGTTAATCAGAAGAAATTAGCTTGTACAGGGGCTCGGGGAAAAAAATCCAAGTCAACGAAGGTCGCGGGTTCGATCCCTGTACACTGCATGTAACCCCACGAACAAGGTTTTTTCTTAAAAATAATCTGTTTCTATCTATTTCAGGTGGCTATTGACGGTCAATTCCCGACTTACCATGAGCGCTTCCACCAAAGCTTCTATTAAATCCTGTCGTATTGATGTCAGTCACATTTTTCTCTGCTGTTCCGTGGAATAATTGCCGTTCATTGTTCATTCCTGTATTATCTTTGTCCATTTTCTGTTTACGCACGACATACTGCTTGTACAAGTGAGGGTTTTGTATTCGTTCTATTTTGAGTATGTTCCCACGTCCTCCTGTACTTTGGAAGAGGTTGAGAACCGTTTGGTATTCAACCGAACCAGAAGTTAGGTTGAAAAGATGTACTGTTGCCTCTTTACCATTGATATCTAGGGGCATTGGACACCAATCCTTGGGTAATGCAGCCCCTGAAAAATTAAGACACAATGAAAACATTTATTCATTATTTTGCTACTCTACAAATGACCAGAAAAAAGTATGCTCTGTCCAACCAGAGGGTTGGGTGTACCAACCAAAAAGGAGTATATACTACTTGACAGAGAGTGTTTCCATGAACGGTGTGTAAAGTAGTATGGTCTTCAAGAAAATATGCATATAGAAAACATAGGAGTTGTCATGCAGAAGTCATTGACCTTTTGCAACAGCTTTTTACAAACAACTCTCACGGCAGGGTAGCTCTAAAATCGATGTAGAAGAAGGTCGAAAGGAATCCATTATTGGCAAGGACCAATGGATTTTTTAAAAATTATTTCTATTTCTGAAAGTTAATGGCGGCCATCTTCGGGTAGGGTCTATGCTATCAAAAAAATAGTAAAAAAAGATAAATTATGTAGACAAACTTACCTCCATGGCCTCCAGACGATCCAACAGTAGTGCGCATGACAGACATGGTTTGCCCTGTAGACATTCCTGTCCCAAGAGATTTAGCAAACACGATGACATAATTCTCCCCTTGCACTTCTACAGTGACTCGGGTGTCGCTATTGGCATGTGCTTTCTCGATGATAGCGTTTGTGCTTTTGTTGAAATACTTTCCTCTTCCATGCAACTCGTATTGCCATTTGATTGTTTTATAAATCACTTCAGCTTGTTCATTCTCCTTTTCTTTTTTGCCTCTTTCTTGGATCTCCTCCCAGATGTCGTTAACGATGGTGCTAACATCCTCTGGATCACCTCGTACCACAATACGCCCTATTCTATCCTCAAATTTGATAGTCACATCAAGTTTTATGGCTTTCGTTTTTAGCTTTCTGCGTTGTCTTTCGCTAAGTTTGGAGGCATCATCGTTTTCCACTGCCTGTGTCTTGCAGGCTTCTGTGAAACCCTTGGTTAGGGATGTCTGGGCTCTGTCAACGCAGTCTTTACTTTTACCAAACACACGGAATTGCATGGACATTGCAGCGTGGTCTAAATTTTCAGGTATTTTGCTTGCGGCGTGAGATTTTCTTGTTTTAGCTGATGGTATTTTATGAGATTTACTTTGTTTGAAAGATCCAGTCAAGTATTGCTGTTGTGTTAGCTGGAAGGTTGCAACCATATGCGCTTGGAAAATCACGATTCTTACTTCCCCGAGGCTCTGAAGATTCGGACACACATTGGCTAAGGCCTGAAAAGTAGCTTGAGCCGAATCGGCATCTGACATACCAGACTTTCCAGTTCCTATCGCTGGCAAGGAAACAGACCCAAAGCCATGATTATCAGCAACCTTAAGGCAATTCTCGATGCATGTTTGTAGGGGTTGTCCTGGAACCACATGGATGATGTTTTGGACCTGTATTAAATTACCTGGTCCAGTTACTACGACAGATCCCGCAGCTTGTTGACCCTGGTTACTGCATTCATCTTGCACAGCTGGTCCTGCAGCTCTTGCAACAACTTTGCTTATCTCACCTGCATTTGTCATATTCATGTCAGTGCCGATAATGTTCACGATGGCATCGGTTTTCTGTTGAATGAGGTCACCCTGACGAACCTTTACTGACACATTACCAAAAGGGTTTGTCCTGTTGCCAGAAATACGACCCGCAGATTGGCCACGCAATGGTGAACGAATGCGACCACCTCTTTGTACAGGACCACTGGTCTGACCGCTAGCCTGGGTAAACTCTTGCTGGAATGCATTTAACAACTGTGCATCTTGAGCAAAAATTACAAAGCGGACCTCAGTCAAGGAAGATGGTCCCCATCCACCTATGACATTGATCACTTCATTAATCATAATTTGACAGGCTGTGTTATTAGGAAAACCAAGTCCTCCTGTGCCAATGATAGGAAAGGCTATTGATGTGGCATTCAGCTGTAGTGTCTGCTGAAGGCACTGTTGAACTATTGAGCGTAGATGCTAAAAAAGGAAAATAATACATTTATAAAAAAATGTCCAATCTGCTCTGACTAGCTCTGTCATTAACGATTGGGATCTATATATACTTAGATTACATCCGATAATTCTGACTATACTTTTATAAGTTTCTTTTTCAAATTTGATTTGGTTGAAAGACTCACATTTTTCACTAAAGTAAGTTCATTAGGTACTAAGTTCAGAACGGTTTTTCGAAAGTCTGTCTTTTTCTCATTTGAAATCAAGATGGCCACCGGGTGACTTAATACAGATCAAAGACACTTTACAATTCACGTTATGAAGTACTGACTGCTTTATAATTCACACTTGGCTGCTACGCAGTTTACAAGCATGAAATGTGGTAGTGGTTAGGTGTTCACTATTGGATGGCTAATGCCCGAGGTTTTTTTAGTGGTTGCAAGTGTCTTACATTTCAATACTCCAGTTTCGCATTCGATGTAAACCGCTGTTTTTGAAGACCACAGACTCATTTGCACAGGCTTAGCCTCGTTTATAAGTCATCTATTCAACGACACCATTAAAAGTCTGTGGGATTGGTATTATTCAACTTGCACATTCTTTACATTACAGTTGGCTGTTGCTAATGAATTGCTAAAGTCAACTGTAATGTAAAGAATGCTTGAGTTGAACAATACCAATGTTTTGAAATCCCACAGACTTTTAATGATATCGTTGAACAGTTGACTTATAAACGAGGCTAAGCCTGTGCAAATGAGTCCGTGGTCTTCAAAAACAGCGGTTTGCATCGAATGCAAAACTAGAGTTCAATTTCGGCCATCAAGCGTGAAAGGACGGGAACAGCGCCCTTCGAATTTGTAGATTATCGTAAACGGGCAACAGGTTCCCTAGTCACATACTACAGAGTGAGTTGTACCCTCACAAAACAATGAAGATTTTTAATTTCAAAGAACATGGTAAGAAGTACTCACCGCTAGCGCGCCACCGTTTCCACCATCCCAATTACAACATTGCGTGAGAATTACGTGGTTACAATTAAGACTGCCACACTGTGATACTACGGACACTGCGCCACCCCTGTGTTGCTGTGTGATTGCAACACCAGCTCTTTGGAAGACTTTAGAAAGTTGACCAATAGTGGATCCGACTAGTACGTCAGCCTGCAAATTTATTATTTCAATAAATAAAACAAAACCTCGAAGAATGTATCAATCAATAAGTTAAAAGGGGGCAAAAAATATTCAGAATATTAATAGAAAAATAAATAAATAAATAGATAAAAATTAATGCGAATTAAAAGTGGATTCCACAGAATGACTCTTCTTTCACTGCATTCCAATTGGAATTTAGAATTTGATTTTTGCGGAAGGAGGAAAACCGGACAACCTGAAAAAAATCCTCTAACCAACAACTGGTCCTATTGATGAATTATGAAGGCCGTGATATATTTGTTTGTCATGGCGGTAACAATAGCTTATAAAACTTGCATCATCACTTACATTCTCTGCCTCAATGTTTCCCTGTTTCCATGATATCCTTACATTTCCACACGTCATACTCATGGGACCACTGGGGACACTTGGACTGGAGTACGCCTGCACAGTAGTAGCATCATCATCATCATCATCCTCATCACTTTCATTTGACGAACTAGTACCCCAGCTCTCGTCACGGCCTTGGCTTGGAGCAGGCTTCTTTGCCGTTCGCGAAACATCGCCCACTTTTTCTATAGCACACTTGTGTTCATGTTCAACAGATTTAATCAACCTGTTTCCCTTTTCAGTAGCAAAATATTTGCTTAAACCTGGTTGTTGAACTTTCATTTCGCTAACGACAACCGAGCTTGTCAAGACATCAAGTGCTGCCTGTGTACGAGCAATCCCTATCTTGGTGCCAGAAAGCAAAAACGCATCCGCAGTCTCGCCAGCTTTGATTTTCACCGAATACTGTTTCAACGTAGTTTCCATGTTGGCAAGTTCCTCTTTTCTGTGTTCCATGATGTAACGTCTAACGCCCTTGTCTACACAGCAAAACTTCTCAGTTCCAATCGAATTGTCATCTAGGAATTTCTGAATTCTGTCATTAGCTTTTGAAACGTCTCCTCTAAAACCTGCGATCCACGTATCAAAGTACTCGTTTCTACGAACGTAGACTTTGAACTGTCGTTTAACTTCGTCACACAGATCGCGCCACTTCTGTGTTCTGAGGACTTCCATAATATCCCTTTCCACTTTGATTTTGATCTCAGTGGTGATGCTTTTTATAAGTTCCGCTGCTTCATCGGCATGTTTCTTGTTAATACCAACAACAGATGCAGTGTTAGTCTCCTTATCTTCATCGATGCAAAACACAGCGTCAAGTTGTTTATGTCTCAGCTCCGTCCCGATTCTTTGAAGCCCTTCTTCAGTATTCAACATCTCAAAAACAGTCTGCGAAAGTGAGATTTTCCTTTCGCTCATCTTTGATAGATATTTATATACCTTTATTTTAGCTTCGGAAAACTGTACCCTTGGTCCAGTCATTGTAATAGTACCATTATCCTGGTCAATGTCTACTTCTAGCTCATCATATTCACTCAACTGATTTTCTTTAAAGCCAGTTTTGTTCAGTAGAGCTAGCTTTTCTTCTTCGACATCCAATGTTGTGTTTTCGTATCTTTTTCTCACTTCAAGGCTCTGAGTTTCTGTGATTTTTTCCAAAAACCTTTTCTTCAGGTCTTCTAAATCATCCTCTCGGCAGATGATTATGACTTTGTCCTTCGAGGATGCGCATTCTTTGACCAACAGCTTATCCTTCCCGATCTCGTTGTGAAGTTTAGTAATCTCGGAGATGACAGCACCCCAATGATTATTGTCAACATGCAGTTCGCTAGCCCTGAACTTGTTAGTAAAATCAGTCACAGTTTTTATCCCTTTTTCTTTGTTGATTGTTCTGTCCTTGGCAAGTTTTGCTGCAACATAGACAATTGTATCTCCAGAATTGTATGTCATGGTGAAGCCATGAACCCTCAACGCTTCTTTGAGCTCACTGATGAGAGAGTTAGTAGATGATATGAACTCCATCACATTTTTGTCCACACCTACTGCAATGTCGTGTTGAGTATGCTGCCCTTGTGTGGTCTCTTGGATGGATGGGTTGAACCTTTCCGCTCTTAGTTCTGCATCGTTCAATTTCAGTGATGTTGAACCCAGAACTTTCTGCATTACTGAACATTTAATTATATAAAAAGATAGTTTAAAAAAAACAATAATGATAATGATTTATTATTTATATAGCGTCCTTTCTATGTATATATAATCAAAGGCGCTTTACAATCATGAGAGGTGGTTAGTACTGAGGTTTAGGCACTAAGGGTGGTCACTGCCACGTCCCTCTGATATTGGTTAGTGATGAAGTGTGGAGAGACGGGACTGCCATTTAAAGTGGCCATCCGAGTCACTTGAAAGTCTAATCGTTATTAGTAAAATTCTACTACTATACTAATGCAAATCCTGCATTCTGATTGGCTAACGTACTCACTATCTATCAGCCGATAGATAGTGGGTAGAGAAAGCCGGACTTGTTTTGAAAAAATGGCGGCTTTTCCTTCGCGCTTTTGTGAAATTTAGTTTAGTTTAGTATAGTATAGTTTAGTTGAGATTTTTACTAAAACAATTAGAAGAATTGTTAAGTAGATGTAATTACAAAGGCCGCACTTTCTCCTCAGTTATTTTAAGACCCTGAGTGTTGGTCCGGCCGGAACTCGAACCACGCCCTCCCGCACGAAAATCCGGTGCTCAAAAACAACAACAACAACAACATTGGGTTACCGCTAGATTAACACATATTAATTTTTCTCTTGGCCCTTTTAAATCGAATTAGGATGTGGAAGTTGATTTTTGCGGAGGGAGGAAAACTGGAGAACCCGGAGAAAAACCCTTGAAGCACAGGAGAGAATCAACAAACTTTACTCAACATACGACATCGAGCCCCTTGCGGAACTCGAACCGGGGACGTATTGGTGTGACCCCTCCCTTTTGATCGTACAGGATTCGCCATTTCATTCAAAAAGAAAAAGTGACAAACAAACTCACTCACCATTAGGATCTTTAAACGTGACAACAGCTTGTTCGTTCCCTTCCTCATACTGTATACTGGTAACCTCGCCACCGATTCGTGGGTTAGAGAAGTAATATTCCAGGGCATCACTGGTAGTGTTAGATGCTAAATTGCGAACCAGAATACTGGAACTAACAGGTACTCTATGTACTGTAACCTTTTCTCCCTCAAGTCTACGGCTTTCCATCTCTTGCTTTGCATTTTCGAAATCTAGAAGAAAAGAAACCTCGCTTATTAAAAAGAGTGCTAGTATGAAAATCGCTCGAAATTTAATTCGACTGAAATTTTCTTGGAATAATCTTTAAGGGTCTAATAAACACTGGTTAAAGTTTGTTCGTGATATTCCGATGGGAAGTATTATTATATTTTTACGAATTTTTAACGGAGTCTGCATGTGACGTCATTTACTCAACACCAAATATCGCGCCAGAGATTTCTTTATAGATAACTTAGTGATCTATTTTATTTCTATGAAGCCCAAAGGTTGGCTGACGGACTTTACTTTTAAGTATCTTTTTTCAGTATTGAGTATGAAACTCGATGAAATTTTGATCACAAAATACAGGGAAGTGTTTAAGCCAGTTCAAAGTTTAAGAAAAGTTTTCAGTGCGCATGCGATTTTATCCCGAATTTCTCACCTTCTTTCGTTTAATTACAGCCATTCTCAGACACACGCGCACTGTTGCGATTTTTTCTGTCGCGACAAAGTAGGGTTTTGTGGACGTCAATCAAAGCGTTTCCATGACATTCCATACGCACATGCCTTTGTAGCTTTGTGTCTTCTGACAGTGCTATGGCAACGATTTTGATTGACGTCCACCAAAAACCAACTTTCGCAAAAGTGCGCGTGTCTGAGAATGACTGTAAAAACAAAAGGTTTAAAAAAAGATGAGATATTTGGGATAAAATCGCATGCGCACTGAAAACGGTTCTTAAACTTTGGACTGGCTTAGAGCGATGTTTGATGTTCAGTAAATGACGTCACAGACTCGTAAAAATATAATACTTCCCATAGGAATATCAAGGAAAAACTTTGACCGATGACTATTGGACCCTTAAAGATTGTTCCAGGAAAGTTTCAGCCGAATTAAATTTTGAGCGATTTTCGTACTAGTTCCCCTTTAATTGGGGCAGGGGCGACACAAGAAGTTACATGAATATCGTGTTTCAAAAAAATTCAGGGCTCGATAAAATTTCCTTAGAAGTAATTGTTGGTTGTCAAGGAGTTTCTCCTTTTCAAGGAGTATGAAAAACATTTTAAACAGTTGTATTTTATCATACAGTTCTGTTAGCTCCTGGACAAAGGATACAATACTCGTGCACAAACTTAACGAAATATATATTTTCTTGCTAGATTGACAGTTTACAATAAATTACTTCTGCAGGGGGATTCGAAATGTTGGTAACGGGTGCGTCTTTTGGACAATTTGACCGTTGCAGTTTGTTAACCCCCCCCCCCCCCTCCCTTCTAATCCCGGAAGCGATAAATCGAAGAAAAAAAAGATTACTAAATACTCACTAGAGATCTTGTCAAGTGTGACCAAAGCATTCAGACCTTCATTAAGTTTAGCAATATCATTCACAATTTCACCACTTCTGGCTTCAACGAAGTTACGTATTGTATCAAAAGTTGTTGATATCTTTAACCCTCGTACCAGAATTACATTTGGCTCAAAATGTTCAACTTCATCCTGACTTGGGACATTTTGAGGTGTTGCTGCTGTTCGTTGTCCTGCCCCTCTCCCAGCTCCACGACCAACCCAGTTACGGCCACCGTCATCTCGTCTATTCTGAGCATTTAGGTTTTCATTTCCTCTCTGGTTATTGCGTGGACGTGGTTGGCCACGTGGTTGGCCACGGTTCACTCGCTGCTGTGGGCCATCAGGTCGAATGTCTGCCTCACTATAGGATCGAGGAAATGCGCCTGGTGGAGGATACCCTTGTTCGTGATAAGGGTTACTATCCCAATGATGTGGTCCATAATTACCATCATTATAATGAAAATTCCCTGCATATTCTCTTTGATAATCTCTGCCACCCCCTCTTGGAAAGCCTCTTTGATTCCCACCTCTATAGTATCTTCCACGTCCTCGAGGACCACCACCACCTCGTCCCATAGGATGTTGTTGGTATGGCCCCCGTTGTGGTTGCTGAGGAAATTCCCACGCTCCCCACTGTTGAGGGTAACCTCCGTGGTAGCCTCCAGGATGAAAATTAGCACCTGGGACAGTTCTTTCTACATAATCTTGGCATCTTTCGTTCCCTCCTTGCCTTTGCGCTGCTTGTGAATTCTTTTTTCGATTTCTTCTTTTGTTATTTCTTTTATTCTTTTGTGTATTATTTCCAGCGTTGACTTCAGCACCTCTCTCATTATTTTGACTTGCTTCTTCGTCCGGTTTCGGCGAACAGTTTCCTTGATAGCCTTGAGCTTCCCATGCTTGGCGTCGTCCTCGGTTTTTCTCTTCTTTAGAAACATCTTCTCTATCACGATCTTTAAAAGTTCCTTTCAAGGGAGACAAATTGTCTTTCAGACATTCGCTTGCCTTTTGAAGATCTTCCTTCACGTCTTGTCGTCCCAAAACTTTTCGAATGACAAAAGGAGGGAAACCTTTGAACCTCTCTTGTAGAATCTTCACTTTTTCGTCAAGACTTAAGTACTCTTGGTCATCAAGTTCCATGTCTTCAACTGAGAACTCGTCCTTTCCAAGTTCAACTGAATCTTCATGCTCTCCTGACTCACTCCTGTTGACTTGCACAGTTGCGACTTCAACACTATTACTTTGATTTGTATTTCCATATCTCCCTTCATAAAACGTTTTCTTGGGTAATACTGGTGGCTTTTGTTTCTTCACCTTATTTGTTCCTGAAGCCTCTCCTTTACTCCCTCTCAGTCCTAAAGTGGATCCTCCTTCACTGGATGACATGGCTTTCAAGCAACTACTTGCAGCATGCAGAGCTCCCTGTATATCTTCTCTTTGTAAAACTCTTCTAATCATCAATGGTGGAATTGATTTAAAACTTTCTTGTAAAAGTTTAACTTTAGCGTCGAGACTCAAATGCCTTGTATCATCCTCTTCATCACTTTGTTCTGTTTCTTCGGATTCAACGTTTTCTACATTGATGGTATCTTCACTGCAATCCTCATTGCTACTTGAGTCCCAATCTTGTTGCCATTTTGAGTCTGACATTACCTTGTCTTGCTTTCTGTAAAATAATAATAATAATAATGATAATAACAATAATTAATTAAGTAATAATTAGACCTTAAAACATTAACAAATTCAAAATTAAATAAAAAACTAATTATTTTAAAGAAAATTAATCTGATTTCTGAGATCATTAACATCCAGAATCCAAGATCCCAAATTCCTAATATATAGCTAATATATCTCTCATATACAGCTAATTATCCAAATATGAAAATGTAAACAAACATTAACTCAAAGATGAAAATAACTGCTATTCTTGGTGATGCTGATATTCTTGTCATGGAATCTAAGATCCAAATTTGATTTTAAACAACTCATGTCTGTCATACCCCCTCCCTGGTCATTCATACATGAAGCCCAAAACCCACCCACAGTCCAAGAGCCCTGTCATTCTTACTGTGCATGCCATTTCATTGAGCATGTATATGCACAGTCAGTAAGATTGACCGTGCTCTAGGGTCAAAAGCACATTCAAACACCTAATTGCCTAATATGAAACATTACCCTAGCTGTTCTATGTACAATGTGGATTCAGACTTGATGTTATTTCATATGTGAATTTCACAAAATCTACTCTAACTTATGGTGTACAATGCAAGATATGACTTACATATTGCATACTTCTAAGACAAGTATATAGTACAGACTACGAGCACAGATATCATTTATATGCATAAAATAATCTATGCACACTCATTGTGATGACGTAATTGCAATATTTTGATGGTCAAAATATTAAGAAAACAACAATTTCATTTCTTCAAACTCTTGTAGTGCTTAAACAAAGTCGGAGATCTCCCTTTTTTATTTCGATTTTGAAAATGTACTTCATTGATACCTAACTTTACAGGAAAAATTCAAAAAGTCTGAAGATGGCAAATTGAAATAACATATTTTGTGCATAATTGGAATAAAATAGAATGTAGAACGAGGGCTAAAATTCCACACTGTCTTCTAAGCCTATAATAACATTTCATATTTCTAATTTTCAATTAAAAGTTTAATTGCTTAGCAATTATAGGAAAATTTACTAATTAAAAGTTCTTTGAAAAACTAGCCTAGGACGATTGGTTTATTTTTCAGTTAAATATGGCCTTGAATTTACCACCAAAAGGGTGAATTTCAATCTGACACAATCTCACGGCAAAACAAAGCTAGTCCAGGACCCCCATTCTTTATTGGCTTATTTCACTTCTTGTAATCTATGATAAATTTCATCTTGCAAAGTTTTAAAAAATTCTGATGATGGTATATTTTGCTCAAGAATATGTCCTTATAATGATTAAATCATTATTAAAGTTTTTTGGTCTCCAAATCCAACAATTACTGTTGATCAATCAATACATGTACATTGATGACCACGGCATATATAAGCCTCAAATGAATGTTATGTAAGCTGAGGCATGTAAAAGCTGGTTTGGCAGCAAAAAGTCAGTGCATAGCATATCTATTGAAGTATGTGAATATTAATAGTGGTCATACTTTTGTGATCGAGTTCCACAGCTGTAATAGTTCTTTGCTAGCTGTGTTTCTCGATCATGTTTTTCTTTCAAAGAGATAAAAAAAATGTCCTCTTATGTACTCAATTCCCATCTGCATGGGGCTCAAATTTTTGTTGAGTCCATTCACTGACAGTATGGTACGATCACATATACATTTCATATTCCATCATCATACTCAAACCAACATTATTGTGTAATCATTGTTGCCAGTACATTCAAATTAAGTCCAGTCATTCGAGTAGTAATAAGAGAGCATTACATTTTATTTATTAGATCAGTGCAAGGGTATTGCCCTAGGATTTTGTAGCTTGATCAGATTATGTACAAATTAACTCTTGAAAGTTTGTATACTCATTCAACTAGAAACAATTATTATAGCATTCATTTGCGCACTAAAATTCACAGTACACTGTCAGTACATGCTCGATCTAGATAACAGCTAATCTGGTTATTAATTGGATTTGCTTGCCAGTGATCAGGTGCAATTTTAATTAACATCCATACACATATTTCATGAGCCTTCTCAGTGCATGGTGGTGAATCCAGGGGTGGTTCCGAGGGCTCCATGGAAGCCCCCTTCATGAGATCTCGTGAAGCCAATCATGTTCTTTACGCTCAGTAGAATGAAATTAGGACCCCCTCCCCCCTTTTGAAGTCGATTGCACCAGCTTTTTCTGCGTGGTGGCCATTTTGGAACCCCCTTTTTAAAATCCTGGATCCGCCACTGCTCCTAAATTTTGCTCCTTTGAAGACTTAATTTACAGGCCTATCTTAACCCTATAGTTGGCATTAGAATAGGGTTAAATATATCTATGCGTAAAATCCTTAAGCCTTCATGTTAATTCATACATCTCTGGCCACTCATTAGCATATTCCTATGCACAGGCTTTTTGCTGCCAAACAAGCTTAATTACACACATCATTTGGTAAATCCAGCTAGCTTCGCATACAAATTAAATGTGTTGACCAGTATAACTTGGAATGTTTAATGTACAAAGTCCTGTGCATGGAAGTATGTGAATACACTACAGCTAGTCAAAACGGCTCAAGCATACTCCATTATAGGCTTCATTAATGATTTCATTATTCGAATATTGAGTTGATTTATATTTACTTTGAGTTTTCATTAATAAATCAGAAGACTACAAACTTCACATTCAATTCACAGCTAAAATTCTAAGTAGAAAACCAAGTAAACTACAAGTGGCCTTTAATTTCTGATGGGTTTTTCTACCTCGGGATGGCAATCAATGAAGAATCCAATCAAAACTCAAGGAAATAATATATTTTGAAGTTTAGAGTATTCGGTTTTATTAATGAAAACTCAGAGTGAATAATGAGCTCAATATTCGAATAATAAAATCAGTAATGGCTTCTAGGGGGGTATATACGCTTGAGCCGTTTTGACTTTAAATGTGACCAGAGCTACATGGACACGAGGCTAATGACTAGGATTTCATTGCATAAATTAAGAGAACGTTCTTCCTTCTTAATTATAAGCTAGCTTCCGTACGAATTTAGCCTACTTTTACAGATATGATTACAACATTTATATTCTGAAAGAAAGAAATTTCTTTCGAAAATTAGTCCTCTATAAAGCATAACAGATTACATTCTAAATCTATGAGTCTGAAACTCGTGAATGACGAAGCTCAGTGACGTGAGCGAAGTGCATGTCATAAGCCCTTGTTTCGCCTGATTTTCCTGATTGTTCTTACTTTATTCGCGTTCGAACATATAAAATTTTTATTTTAATAGTAAAAGTATAGAATCAAACGAGCAAAACGCACTATCTTCTGGTCGATATACAGCCATAAAAGAAAGATTTACAGAGGTTCCAAAATCATCTTAAAATGAAGCAAGCCAAGTCTACCGTCTAACGTTAAGCATAACATTTCAGATAAAGTTTATACTTACGAATATCCTTGCTCTTACATATATCGACAGTCTACAGTATCTACAAAGATACCTTCTCAGAAGATCACCACATAAAGACTGCCAGTTAAAATAAAACCGAAACTAACGTAGGATTTCGTGAACACCAGGGATTTCCCGACCAACTCGAGACATTTCTTGGAAAGTTGAGAGGTTTTACTTCCGGTTTGTTTCAAAGAAATTTGCACTGAAGAGAGGCTTACTCAGTACCGTAACAACAACAAAGATTTGAAAATATCGCTTTACGAAAAAAAGAGAGGAAAATAAAAGATGATTTTCTAATATCTAATATGTATTTTACTAGATGTTCCTAAACTTGTTTTTTGATATTTGCCAGGTATTTTGGCAAAGCAAACAAGAAGTGGGAAAAGTCCCACAACTAGGTGAATCCCCGGATTGCAGCTGAAGTGAGCTGAAGTCGAGGCTAACCGGAAATAGAATTCGTAGTTTGCTGTAAACAAGGGAACAATAAACTAAACAACGAAATAAAGACAAATATGCAAGATAGTACTGGATTCGGGGGAGGAAGGGGAATCATTGAGAATCAGGAGTCTTCGTAATGGAAAGGAATCACGAATCTTTGTGTTGGAAATTTAACAATCACGAATTCTTATTTTTATCACAGGGAGCCCAATTTTCATATCAGAAGCGAAACATGAAAATAAAATCAAGAAAAAAATCGACTTTGATGATTTTGTGTGTGTGTGTTTGGGTTCAAGATACTGTTCTCCATAACACAGACGAGTGAAAAAATCGTATCTATCGTGTCATCTAATGTGTCACCTTTCACTTTTATCTAAATTGGGCTCCCTGTGGTCAAACTATTCGGAGGCCGAGTGGCTTATTCATGATATAGAGAAATTTGCAAAGTGTTTGTAGTGCACAAAAAACATACTTGCATCAATGCAAATAATGTTGTCAAGCCTAGCCCAGTTCATCCATCAGTAAAGCTATTTTCTTCCACAATTTTAAGGTTTGTTTAACATAAGTGGATGAATTTATCCGGGGGAAGGGGTACTCCCTATAATGGACTATACAGGGATGCTCCGCCCAAAAGGGGTATCTTTTTCAGGCTGCAGGTATAGGAAAGGGGTGGAAATTTGTGAACTTTGGTATAAAAAGGGATAGCTTTTCTTCAAAAGTACACGAAAAGGGTAGCTTTTCATGCAAACAGGTATATAAAAAGGGGACGGTATTTTTTTGCTGAAATTCGGTATATTAAAGTGTAAGGGGTCAAGAGTCCAGGATGGACCATCCCCATATAAAATGACCTGAAGTACCCCCTGTGGAATTAATTTCCTACTTTTAAAAAGTCCCCCAAAGCTACAGGAGTTAGCCATGCATTTTGTTTTCTCCACAATGGGAACCCAATGCAAGTTGAAGTCTTTTTCTCCCCCCTCTTCCTGATTTTCTCCTGGGGGAGGGGGGGGGGGCAGTGTACTCCATATAGTGGACGATATTGGGATGCTCCACCAGAAAGGGGTATCTTCTTCAGACCACAGTTATAGAAAAAGGTTGGGAATTTGCGAGATTAGTTTTAGAAAAGGGTAGGATTTAACAATGCCAGTACAAAAAAAAGGAAGTTAAAATTAGAATTCAAAAAACCACAGGGTACCTTTTTGCCAAAATTTGGTATAAGAAAGGGTAATGGTCGAGTCCCGATGGTGCATCCCTAAAAATGCTTCAAAGTACCCCTGGGGATCTTATTTTTCTGTTTTTAAATATCTGAGTATTTCTCCTCCCAATGTCTTTGGCAACAATTTTCATTCCTATTTTATTCCTGCATGCTTCATGCCACACAGGTGTAAATCTACCTTTTATTTGGCATTTTTTTCCATAATCTTATAACAAATGTAGTTAATCTATCAATATATAGTAATAAATAGAAAAAATATTTTTTCCAGTTTTTCAGATATTTGTTAACTATTCAAGAGAAGTCATTTTTTAGAATTGAAATTGTGGTGTACTTTTTCAAGAATACCACATATTTAAGCTACTCCGTCATGTAGATACATACAGTGTATCTCCTTTTAATGTCTGTTCCAGCAGACAATAGCAACACACATACTTGCAAAATTTTTCATATCAAGTGTGAGTTTAAGTGCACACAAGCATGCACACAACTGTAAGCATATGTACAGAGCCAAGTGTAGTTGATCAGTCAACCATTTACTGTTGACTGCTATTGGTCAATCATTTGATCCACCAATAGACCCCTTGCAGCATGTTGGAATGCAGCTTAATTTGGAGGGCAAAACCAAAAGTATTTCAACCTCCTGAGAATTGGAACCTATTGTTTTGCCCTCCAAATTGAACTGCACTCAGCCAGGCTGTAATGGCTCTATTGACCACAGTCACTCAATAAATCATTGCTCAGCTACATTAGAATAGCTGTTTAACATTAACACAGTTTTAGTATGACTACATGTATATGTAAGCATAACCATATGCAATGATGAATTTGATAATTTTTAAACAACTAGTTTTGCACATGTTTGTGACATACTGCAAGTGATGAATCAGCTGTTAGTATGTTACATAATAATCATATTATTTCCAATAACTTTACATGTACATGTAGTTCACATACAAAAGTGTTTTTTTACAGTGATCATGTACAACATGTACTTAAGGACTGCTTCAGGAAGTGCACACATAATATCAAATCCTTTAATTCACAAGTGAAAGTGGTCAGGAAAATGAAGATATTTATTATAGTTATTTATTCAATTTGACCTTTTTCTTTATTTCATTTATTCACTTTCATCAGTACTCTTTTTCTTCATTTTCTTTTTCTTTTTATTGGCTGCAATATCTCTTTCATTCTTCAGTCTCTTTACTTTGTGGTGTTTTGCAGATTTGTCAGCTGAAAGACCCTGGGGAAAGATGATCAAACAATCCAAGTCAGTTAGTGTAGAGTATAGAAAAATTGCAACACTGTTTGCAATAAATTATAGGAGAACTTCATAGGCAGTGGAAGAACATTAAAACTGGGGGAGCTGTAATCGCCAAAATTGCCAAGGAAAAAAAAGAAACTAAAAGAAAAACAAGGAAACAAAATAAAACAGTCAAAATTGCTGAAGCAAAAAAAAAAAAAAAAAAAAAAAAAAAGGAAATAAAATAAAATTTAATGACATTACTATGAAATGAACTTATGTTGTTATTGCCTACCATAGCTGAATATTCTGACTTGTTTGTTACTGCAGCTGCACCACATTCTACAGGGAAAAGGAAAAGATTAATTTTCATTTTATGCCTGGTTTTGAACTTTATCACTTTTGTACAAGCCACCATTGCTGATATATTTCAATTCAGCTCCAATCACAGTTTCAATGAGTACTTATTTCGATTGATTGATATATCAAAATTCTGATGATTTTAGCTTTTGAGATTATAATTAATGATTTATTGATGATTTATGATTTATATAGCGCCCTTTCTATGTGTATATATTCAAAGGCGCTTTACAATCATGAGAGGTGGTTAGTTGTATAAGGTGTAGACACTGAGGGTGGTCACTGCCAGGGTTTCTTTTTACGTCCTCAGTGGTTCTTTTACGTCCCTCCGATATTGGTTAGTGATGAAGTGTGGAGAGACGGGACCGCCATTTAAAGTGGTCATCCGAGCCACTTGAAAGTCTAACCGTTTGCAGATGTAATTACAAAGGCAGCACTTTCTCCTCAGTTATTTTAAGACCCTGAGTGTTGGTCCGGCCGGGACTCGAACCACGACCTCCCGCATGAAAGTCCGGTGCTCAACCAACTGAGCCAACCGGGCGGCGGTGGTTAATTAAAATATACACAAACGCAAGGTCGAAATGTTGTGAAATCAACCTTGCGTTTGTGTTTATTTTAATTAGATATATCAAAGACCCAAATATTTGTAATGGGTTTACATCATAGGTCAGACAGAGTTTTGACCAATATGTAGATGCAAAACAACTTTTATTTAATTGGCCATGGTAAAAAATTAAACAGCAATGAATGCAGGGGCCAAGACTGAACTGCCAATTGTCAACTATTCATTCATGGTACTGTACAGTATATAGGTTGTCAATTAGCCAAATGAATGTGCATTAGCACAAATGGTAGGCAAATGGGAAAGAGGAACACCAAATATAAGTATAAAGGATTAAAATATAAGTTTAATTTTACAGTGAGGACACTTCAACCATGAACCCTTTAAATATTTTTTTTAAATAATTTTTATTTTATGAACTTTCTACTGCTTCAAACCTTCTATAAATATTCACTGAACTCAAATAATCTTATTGTTCAAAATAAATCATATTTCCAATCGATTCACACAAGGGATAAAGGAGAAAAAAGTATGAAAAAACCTCAAAGTGTTCACAGTTTGAGTGTCCTCACTGTAATTGCCTTGTAAGAACATCAACTCGGCCTGAAAAACAGGTACTGACAGTAAGTCAACTTTAATAATGATAATATGCATTCTCATTACCCTCATTTATGTCTTCACTAGGATTTGTATCAATAAAGAAGTCATCAACCAGAGATGCTTTGAAGGCATCTTCACCTACAACAAGCAAGAAAAGTAGGAACATTAGAACCATTAGAACAATCAGTTCACAAAAAAAATTATGAACTGTGACCTGGGGTATCCACCAGTACACATGAATCTCCAAGAATGTCAAGGGGGTAATTTTAAGTTTTCCCATTCACCACTTTCACATCCCCATAATGCATTGCAACAACAAGATAAAATAGTTCATATTACTATGAAGATTGATAAGAATTGAAAAACAAAACATCTAAAAACACTTATGCATCTATGATGATTCTATCAGAATTCACAAAAACCAGAAAGAAAGAAATTTGAACAGGTTTAGGAGTAAAATTCATGACATTTCTTGGTAAGTCAATACATTGTCTGTAACACCAAATGTTTTATTCTCCCATGCGTGTGGAATTAACTCTGATTACTAAAACTGATACTGGATTTTTCAATGATATTAAAACATATATTCAGCATCTCCACGAAAAGTTTTGAATTTTCGAATAATTTTTGCTATTGTTTCCCCCAAAAATGCAGAGTATTATGGGAATGTGAAAGTGGTGAATTGCAGACAAGATGCAGTAAGCATTATACAGTAAGTATTGTTTCTCTGTTTGCCAGTGACACAAGAGTCTTAGACCAACCTTCTTTTTCCTCTGTATTTTTTTGGCTTGATAATTTAATGGTTTGTTTGAAATTGAATTTGCTTTGCTTGCTTTTCTTTTCCTTTGGAGACTGAAGAATTGTGTCACTTGTATCAGTTAGTTCTCCATTATCAACCTTCTCTTTGATCATTTTCAAAATATCATCTGTAAAATTTTTAATAAATTATATCATTAATTGAATATATATTTAAAGGCAAGAACTTTAATAGTGACCTTAACATAATGGCATATTATATTAAGCAAGGGAGGACAGAAGTAAATGACATAATTGTGCATAATAAAGCATAGCATTGTAAAACATAATCTTTATGTTGTTGCAAGAAAATGTCAGAAAAGAAAAACAAAATTATGCCCAAGTTAACTTAAGAGAGTTTGCAGGACTTAAAATAGTTGCTTCTTAATAATTTTTTCATGAATTCCTTTACCTCGTTGTCATGCAGCTCGTTAAATATTACAGTGTAACACAAAAAAGTATGATGACTTTTAATGCATTCAGAAAGCACTGACTTTTTGCTGCCAAATGAGCTTTTACACGCCTTATTTCAATCATGGTAGAATCAGCCGGCTACTCATCGCACTTGCGCTTTCAAAGCCCTTGTGTTAGTTTATTATATAGGATACCTTTGCGCTGTAGAGTCTCTGCATTGTTGCATGGGGTAGGTGGAAATAGCGATATATATTTCTCTTCCTTTGGAAAGTGCTGTTGAAAAATATATAATAACAAAAAAGATTAAAAAATAATAAAATAAAATAACATTTAATACATTTATTTAATTTTATTACTGATAGATAATGCAACATCTTTTCACACTAGCAGAGCTGTTAGCTGTTTTTTTTTTGTATTGGAGAAAATTGGAGAGTGTTTCACATCTCATGAAAACTTCTTGAAGAAACAAATAACAATTTTTAACTCATTAAGCATGTTGAAAAAATAGTACTCCTTGAAATCATGTACCAAATGAACATGATAGACACCAAAAACTGTTCCTGCAAAAAATTAACCCTTTGACTCCTGGAGATTTTTTGAGGTTAAAAAAAAAAAGAATATATTTTATACTAAGTAATGCAAATAAACTAGGAATAATGACAATGTAAATAGTTTTTTTAAGGAACCCAACTGGTGAGGAGGCAAACAAGTAGGCTATTCACAAGCATGGTCAAAAGGCTGAATTTGACCAAATCGAAATCGGGAAAAACACAGTCTCAGCTAGTAGCCAGAGCAGGATTGCGAGACCAATGTTAATCTCTAGATTGAAGTAACTAATATCTAGTGGTCAGTAGTAATTCTTTTAAATATAGAGCTCTGTTGAATCAGTAGTCAAGAGCGGGGGGGGGGGGGGGGGACTCCAATGTGCAAAGGCTAGGATGCTATAAAATTAGTGTCATTTAGTCCCATTTAGGGATGAAGCTTGCAATATGTTATGACTACGAGAAAGATTTTTGGTAGGGACCATAGCGGCGAGAGGTGAGAACTTACGCACTACGCCATCCTTGCTTCCCAATAATGTATGAGAGTTTCCTGCCCGGGGTCAATAGAATTCTGACTAAAATCATAACATTGTAGGTCTACTAAAAATCCTTACTGAAATATAGTTCCACTGGTGCTTCAGATGTTCTAAGTTATTATCTAACTCCTCCCTGAAGTCAAGAAAAAAAAAACATGTGAGGTTTACATCAGTCACAAAACCAGTCTGCTAGACATGGCATGCTTTTGTTTACCAGTCCCTGCATGCTTCATAATGCACAAAGCATGCATACACAAAAAAATCTGTCATGCTTCCTTTAACCATACCAGCTGTACGAAAAACTAAGTGCAAAAAGGATTGATCGCAAAGATTTACTTTATTTTTTTAAACAACACGTATGTACTTCAACTTTTTTTCTCTAAATTCTTTGAAACGCATGTTTTTGTATTGGGAAGAGACTTGGAGCAAAGGCCGCTTGGCTAAGCATGGAAGCGTACTGTGATTGGACGGTTTATGCGTGCTCCCGATACCTGGTAGGCTACAATAGCTGCAAAAGCTTACATCTGTGTATAATTACCTTTGTTCATCTGTACATACTGTAAGATCATTAACACATGACTTGTACATCCTTGATAGTTTTCTTTTCTCTAAAAGATAAACAGTCATAAGTAATTATACAAAAATACCATAGCAGTTGAGATTATTCTTTTTTTTTTTTTTTTCTTTCGAAAAAATAAATTTAACAAAAAACAAATGAACTTACCAAAGAACTTCACCATTTTGTACTTTTTCGCCATTTTCATATCTTTTTGCTTCTTGGCACTTTCTTTGAAGTTTTCTTGTAACATGTTAAGCATTCGCTCCTGAGCAATACGAACTGTGGCTGGTAGGTTTTTCTATTTTGTAGACATTTTCAAAAGAAAATTTCAATATCAAACCGAATGGTACCAACAAAATACACGTGTTCTGAACTAGTTTTATACCTGGCGAAGGAGTCTTTGAACGCCACGTATTTTGTCTTTTAGGGATTTCTTATGCTTATTTGCTTTTCTTTGGCTCTCGGCTTCTGGAGTATGTCGGGTTTTTTGTCTAAAATGCTGTGTTGGAGCCATAATTTGTGATTATTTTTGACTTTTCTTCTTTTCTTGATTCTGTTCAGTTGTGACAACTTGAAGACGAGCCCGCGAACATTATACTGACCACTGGTCCTATCTCGTCCACAGTACCCGCTCGGCCACAGGCAACCCAATAATGATTGCATAGCAATCAGATAAAACACGGTAGTCGTCGACAAAAATTGTCTGAGTACCACGAAGAGAGTTTTTCGTATTCTATACCGAGAAAAGAAAAAGGCCGAAGATAAACTCTCAGTCAAGCTCACGAAAAGGGCATGATATTGAGAAAGAATAAACTTTATGTAAGGGAGTTACATGAACCCATATAGGAATATGAATGTACTGACATTAGATAGATTGGATGAACGCATATAGGAATCCACCCGAGATGCATGGAATGAACGGATAGGAAGAAGAATTTCCGCTAAAATAAATGATAATAATAATAATAATAATAATAATAATAATAATAATTATTATTATTATTATTATTATTATTATTATTATTATTATTAATATACAGCGCACTATACATAGTCTCAGTGCGCTTTACAGAGACAAAGAATAAATTAAAATTTAAAACATTACAAGTTGTTTAAATGAAAATTAATAGAAAGTCGTAGTAAAAAGTCATAGTGTTCTTATTTGGGAAGGTAGGTCTTCAGCTTAGTTTTAAATGTTGCCAGTGAAGGCTGGTTCTTGATATCTTCAGGAAGAGTGTTCCAAAGACGCGGAGCAGCATACTCAAAACGTCGATCACCATAAAAATGATCGCATAGCAATCGGATAAAACCCACGTGATAAAAGTGCCACTGCCTCCTACGCAGACGCTCTTAGGGTCGTCACGCAACGACGACGTGACAACCCTAAGAACGCAAAGGAGGCTATGAAGAGAGTCGTTCGTATTTTCTACCGAGAAAAGAAAAAGGCCTAAAATAGAACTGTTTCAAGTATTGACAGATCCAGAACAAAACGGCAAAAAATACGGAGGGATTATAGATGCAGAACGGATGTAAAAACATCGATTTTGATGACTACCTGTCAAACTTATAAGTCTCCATTTCACTTCTGTCTCCCCGTACTCGAGTAGAGGCACAGATAAAACGAAACAAGCTTTTAAATTTTTGCCTTTTTTTCGAGACTTACAGCCATTCGCAGACACCGCGCACTGTTGCGATTTTTTTGTCGCGAAAAAGTAGGGTTTGGTGGACGTCAATCAAAGCGTTTCCATGACATACACACATGCCTTTGTAGCGTGGTGTTTTTCCGACAGTGCTAGAAACATTTTGATTGACGTCCACCAAAAACCAACTTGTCGCCACAGGAAAATTCGCAACAGTGCGCGTGTCGCTGAGATCTAGAATAGCTGTAACTTCCTGGTGATTTTTTTTCTGTCCACACAGAATGTTAGACATGGGGATTTTAAGTCTTATCGGTAAAGCATAATTTTTTTAAAGCAATTTTAATCCAGGGTCCCTTTTAGGGTCCCGCTCCCCCAGGGTCCCGCTAGGAACGTAAGCAGCTGTCTAAGGGTCGACTGGTCATAAAGTAAAGGGGGGGGTGCCGGCAAAAATAGGGGGTGGGCCAGAATTATTTTGAGCTCCTTGAAAGGGGAGGGCTATCTATAAAATGGAACATCTAACATCTAAAATCTTTACATTTTGCTTCAAAACTGGGGGTGGGTCATCACGTTTTCAACTGCATTTGATAACGGGCCAGCATAAGAAAAATGCTGATTCAATTCTAGTTTTGCCGGCCAGAACCCCCCCCCCCCCCCCCCCCCCCGCCTCCCCCCAAATAACCACTTTATGAACAGTTCCTAATGTATTCAGACTTGAACTTCAACCAATCCGGAAACGCCGCCGAGCTCGTGCAGGAACACGAGATTTTACGCATGATAGATTTTATTTTTAAAAACACTGCTAGCATTGGCTGTGGGCTTCCTGTAACCATTTAAGCTTTTAAAAATTGTTTTGCATCTAGGGATTTTAATTCTGGCAAGGATCATAATTTTCACATTTTTTGTGCCTTAGACAGGGTATTGGATTTTGACTTCTTCTAAAAGAAAAGTCGTGGTCGTGGGTTCGATTTCGATTTCGATTTTCTGAGTACATTTCACAGTATGGTACGATCATACACACACTTCAAAGTTCATAGTATTTACTGAGGATTTGGGATATTTTATTACAGATATGTGCGGGCATGTAATATCTTTGAGATAAACCACTTCAATTTTGTTGTGATGCATATAAATATACTATATATACTACAAAAAGAATGAAACAATATATATCATTTTCTGTTTATTTTCTGTTGTTTTATTAATTCTTTATATTTTTTAGTCCACTCAACGGAAATTACAATTCAAAAATTATTTTTTCGAACACAATTTCATGTTTTTTTGTTGCATGTCGTACGTTCATACAAACCGGGTATTTCTGCCCGAAACAACACAAGCAATTCAAGGAATGTTGTCATCATTTCCTTGTTTTTCTTTGCTATAATAACAGTATATATTTTTCTTCCTTCACTTTTTACTTTACACAACTCAACTACTTGCTTTAGAAGCAGGTTACAAACTTCATTTAAATCTCTTAATTCTATTTTAAAATAGAATAACTAAATTCTGAACTGCCTGTACAAAGCGTGTCAATCGCAAGATTCACTTGTTTTTTAAACTCGATACCATTAGCGTGTTTTTTGTTGTTAACATTTGTTTAATGCTCATGTATGCGAGCCATATACTAGTTGTTTTTGATGTTTACCTCAATACCTTATTGCTAGGCTTTGTACTTTTTATCGGATTCCTATTATCATTGTTTTTCTCCCTTTAAAGTGTCTTAGCTTCGCCAGCTTCGTCGATCTTCGACCATTCCTTCCCCTCGCGGAAAAATGTAAACAGGAAGAGTCAGCTTTTATCATCATATTCGAGAGTTCGTAACTCTGTTCGACAATATATCAAGCAAGCTTTAGGATTATCCATGATCGGATCCATTCAGCGCCACTGCCTTGACATTTTGTAGGTAAGAAACAAAAAGATGTTGAAAGGTCCAAATACTGATGCAGCCAGCATCTGCGAGGGTGAGGTAGTTTTCAGCACTTTCAAAAATGTGACGAGAAAGCTTGAAAACATCAAAAAGCCATGGATTATCTGTCGGCTGGAGGTGGATGGAATCTTGGAAGCTGGTAGAATTGCCTGAAGTGTCTGGCTGTTGTCGGGGCGGAAGAAAATAGCAGCCACAACAGAGGACACCACGGAGAGCAATATCGCCAGACATCGCATGTTGATGTTGTCGAAGGAACAAAAGCGAAGACCTGCAGACATCATAATCACATAGATAGGTCCGAACACAATTCTCAGTTCCCTGAGATATTCCTTTATCTTGTCTGGTTTCCTCAAGAATTGTGTCGTTGCGAAGGCGAGTGTCAAGCCATCGAACGTGGCTTCAGTGAGATCGCCATAAACTGCAAAATACCAGCTTGTAGTAAGAGCCAATGTTTTGATCATTCGAAGTGTCTAGATACCCGGCACCCGGGATCGATTTTCAAAATACTAGATACCCGGGAGTTTTTAGTTTTTATTAAAAATACCAGGCTATGGTGACTTTTAAGGATTCAAAGACTCATAACTTTGTTTAGAATAGGCAAGCGCTTCTGAGAATCCTAATACAGTCGAATATTATTCATTCGCCGAGTCTCGGCATACTATAAACACGGCGTCCAAGTAAGGCACTTAGAAATATTTCGATAATCATGAAGGTCACGGGATCGATTTTCAAAATACTAGATACCCGGGAGCCTGAAAAATACTGAGAAATTCTCGCAAAACAGTCAAGTCATCTATCCAATTGCTGTGAACAGTTCAAAAATCATAACAAGTGTTTAACCGAACGAAAATAACTAAGTTATCCAGTCATCCCATGACTCCCGGGAATGATTGCGAATTACTACTACGTACCCGGCAGTCGCTTAGATTTCGTACGAAAATCCTTCAAAGCGTGTAAAATTCTTTTGAATCGTTAGGATATTGGATTACTATACGACTGGAAAGCAGTTATGTTATTTTTTAAAGACATTACTTTGTGTATTTCTACACAAATAGTATTCCTGAGGTCTACCTAAAAGAAAAGGACTGGAAACTGATGGGAGAGTTATCATATTGTTTATAGTATGCCGAGACTCGGCGAATGAATAGTAATGTTCGACTGTATTAGGATTCTCAGAAGCGCTTGCCTATTCTAAACAAAGTTATGAGTCTTTGAATCCTTAAAAGTCACCATAGCCTGGTATTTTTAATAAAAACTAAAAACTCCCGGGTATCTAGTATTTTGAAAATCGATCCCGTGACCTTCATGATTATCGAAATATTTCTAAGTGCCTTACTTGGACGCCGTGTTTATAGTATGCCGAGACTCGGCGAATGAATAATGTTCGACTGTATTAGGATTCTCAGAAGCGCTTGCCTATTCTAAACAAAGTTATAACACTTTGAATCCCTTAAAGTTCCCCTAACCTGGTATTTTTTATAAAAATTAAATACTCCCGGGTATCTAGTATTTTGAAAATCGATCCCGGGTGCCGGGTATCTAGACACTTCGTTGATCATTTCGTCGTGTATATGCCTTGAATTCGAATACACCAAAGCTAGGATTTCAAGAACCATTCCCAGATAACCATATAACGAAAGCCAGGGAGCAATAAGCGATGCAACGAAGACTGCAACGGAATCGAAGATCACTTGTTTGTAGTGCGCTTTAAAGGAAAAGTTTCTCTTGAAATATATCGTAAGGATTCGCCCTGCCAAATAAGACATGGAAACCTGATGAACAGCATCTTGAATCGCGCCCATTTCTCTTTGTATCACAAACTGAAAACTGATAAATATTCTTCTTTTTCTCGATGTACTTGTATATCTTGGCTGCTTTGAGGTGTTTTTCCTTGGCTTTAAAAGTCGGAATAACAATGCTCCAGACAGGAGCACCCTATTTATAGGTTTCCAAGAAACTGACGTCAAGTACATCGGGGGAATCCCCATGCTCGAAAACGTTGTCACGCAACCTTAAGATGTTTGGTCATCTCTGACTATATTCTTTCTTATTTAGCCTATAAAGCTTTTTCGTAGCCCCTTTAGTTTATATCTATCATAACAGATCGATTCTTGTGTCTTAAATTACTATAGCTTTACTCCAACAACCGACATTTCAACATTTTTCTGTGTCATCGAATAAAGCTAAGTGCAATGGGAAATTCCCTAATTTATTTACGCCGACTGCTTGTAATTAAAGAGTCATGCTATTGGTTAGCCGAGATCAATGAATATCAAATTGTTATGATCATGAAGAGAACAAAAACAATATATATTATTGAATCACACTGTCACGCTTTGTTCTAGTCTTCTTAATCTTGAATAAGTCTTTCGTAAAAGAAATATTAATCCTTTGTCTTTTGTATTTTCATCCCCTTCATTTTACATGAAGGGAGATTATAATTCTTATACGTTAAATCAAAGGGAGTTCCCAACGTTGTGTTACCAGGAAAAAAAAAATCCCCTGATTCTTGGAAATGTTTTTTTTTTTTTTTTTGAAATTTATGTCGACGTAATGCAAACCGGTTCAAACAGGTTCAAACCAGTAAAACCCGTACCTGTTTTGCAGAATCCTTAATGCTGCAGAAGTTATGAAAAGGTAAATTACCTCCAAGCAATGCTCAAGCTGAAGCTTTATTAATTTTGCAAGTAATTAGACCGTCCAAAACAGCGACAGCAGCATGTTGACTCGATTAGTCTTCGCTCTAGTAAGCGACCAGGTTTCGGTTGTAGAAAGCCTTCTATCTTAATTTCCAAACACATGTGACATGTTTTATAATCATTGATCATATTGACCAGATCTGAATTATTGACCATGATGTATGACCATATCATTTGAATAACCGGGTAAAATGAATTATACTAACACCAGAGTTTGTTGCGTTGGCCTGCATCATCTTTGGAAAACGGGGTTCTTCTTGGTTATGTGCTGACCAGGTGGGGGTACTTCGGGTCGTTTCATACGGGGATGCTCCGCCCACACAAAGGTAACCCTTTCATTTACCTTTGAAGAAAAGCTACCCCTTTTAATATCAAAACTCACATATTCTCACCCCTTTTCTATTTTAATTTGGTGGACGTCAATCAAAATGTTGCTATACACTGTCGGAAAACCCAAAGCTACAAAGGCATGTGCGTATGGAATGTCATGGAAGCGCTTTGATTGACGTCCACCAAACCCTACTTTGTCGCGAAAAAAAAAAATCGCAATAGTGCGCGTGTCTGAGAATGGCTGTAAAAGCTTCATGCCATTGCATGATGAATAAAGCTTTAAGCTGTTTAAAATTCTAATTAAACAGCTGTCCGGCATGCATCGTTGATCCGCCTCACGGTATTTGGAATCCGAGAGCCTCTCGCTTCTCTTGCAATTTCACCCTATTTTATTCAACGAAGAAAGTATTTTTTTAGATTTAGAATGTTTTATTTAAAAGCTTCAAACATTAAAACGATCGAGCTCACTAAAATGTGCCAGGCTGCACGTAGCATTCGATTCTCGCTTGGCTTAACATTCTACATAATAATAACAGAAGGTAGTTAAAAGAAATGATAATATTATCATTTCTTTTGACTGCCTTCTGTTTCTAAGCTTTTTGAACTCTGCGTATCGTTGGTGCAGTTCTCTCAATATTCTTGTAGATCAAGGAAATCTTACAATTTGGAATCTCATGCACCTTTTGGTATTCAAAGCATAATTTTCGTGACTTTCAAAATATATTCACTAAAAAAATTCTAATTAAAAGATAAAAGGTTTACTATTGAACATTTCAATTCGTTTTGTACGTAAAATTATTTTACATGAGACTTGCACAGGTCGAAACGTTTGAGCTTCTTCTTGGAGTTTTTCGTATTTGAATGTGTTCTATGAAAGTTGTCGCGATGCTTGGCTCCGTTGTTCTCTGATGAGTTCCGAGATTGATCCTTCCCGTTACAGTCCTGACATCAGCTAGAGTACAGTTTATTTTAAGATAATTCTGCTCTTTCGCCGTCGAACAAACGTTTGGGGTTTTCAGTCTCCGGCATAGCAGCAGAAGACAAGCGTATCACAACCGTGAAACCTAAAAACATTAAGTCACTACATGGGTGCGATGAGACAAGGTATACACTGAGGTTTTGCACTACATCGTATCAGTCCCAAAAACCTAATTTATATATACAAACACCTTTGAAAGTTTGTACCATATGAAGAGGAAAACATTTACTAGCCCTGCTACAAGAGCTATCGGTGGTGGCTCAGTCATTAAGAAAGCTACTTTAAAAAATGTGATGATGTGACCAGCAAATAAAAGATAGCCGTGCAGAACTTGACGAGTCGAAGGAGAAGGGATCTTTGATTCTGGGAGGACAAGCTGGAGGAGCTGATTGTTGTCTGGACGTAAGAAGACTGTTGCAACAATAGTACAGAGAACTGCCAGTATGGTTGTAATGACTATTGGTCGATCAAGATGTTGGAATGGACAAAATCGAAGACCCGCTGACATCATGATCACGTAAATTGGACCAAAGAGAATTCTTGGCTCTCGAAGACATTTTTTCAGCCTGTCTGGCTTTCTTAAGAACTGCGTTGTGGCTAAGATCAGGGGTATACTACTGAAGGTCGTCTCAGTAAAACTAGCATAAAATCCAATATACAAAGTAATTGAATAAGCTAAATTTTTCAGTAGTTCATCTTTAAGTTGTATTGCTATTGCATATCCCAGAGCAATAGCTACAGCAATGGATCCTAATGATTTTGGCAGCAAGATGTAAGAAACACCAAGGGCAAAGCTGATGGCAAAAGAATCGGTCACAACTTGCTTCAAATGGACTTGAATTGAAAAGGATTTCTTGTAAAATATCACAAGAATTCGTCCCACTAAGTAGCATAACGAGACTTGATGTATAAAGTCTAGAATATCGTCCATTTTATGATTAGGTGGCTTCAATTCTCTGAGCATTTGGAGATGGATTCCTGGTTGGAGCACTGATACCAAAACTATGAATTCCATAGTTCAGCAGGGCTTCTCTAATTTACTTCACTGTACGTCATTAATTCAAAAACAATAATTTGTTCACACAATACCATTATGTGTTCCGAGAAATCTTCAAGCACTACTGGTAATTTCGTTCTTGGAATCATTGCTAATTATGCGTTATTCTTGGAAATATTGAACCAGGACAAAGGGATCCCATAACGAGTTTTCTGTTTCTTTTTCTCATTATCGATGCAGGTGTTTAACAAACCAAAACTTGGATGAGGTAATCTAGGCTATTTTTATTCATTTTTTGATATTGTATTGGTCTCTCGCTTTGAAGTTCATGGTGGAATTTGGCCGTTACTTCTACTTGAATAGCATGTTCAAAGGTAATTAGCCGCTTGGGGCTCAGGAATGTGTGCACTACACTTCACGAATGTACAGTCAAACAAGTGTTGCACGACGAGTCAAATTCACACTCTACCTGTTTTGGTAGTAAAACAATATTTGAGTGATGGCTTTTCTGGGCCGATGAAGAATCCTGATCAAAACCCACTTCAAGTAGATAGTTTATTTTCAAGTTTGATCGAATCAGAGTGAATAAACAGAGTGAACTGAATGAACTCAATATTCGAATAATAAATTCTTTAATGGATTCTAAGGGGGGGGGGGGGGGGGCACGCTTGAGCAGTTTTGACCTTAAGATATATGAGGCACACTCTCTGCTCATATCGGGATACCAAGCCGAAAATAAGCGTTAGTTATTATGAAAACGTTTACTCAGATTTAGCTTTGTGAGGTACATTATGTGAACGAGAAGTATATCAACAAAACTGATCCATATAATTTTGTCCCTCTTTCAAATAATAAGTAACTCAACGATACTCGGTATAGTCGTTAAAATACGTTAAACTAATAAGATAATTAATAATAGAGAATTATCATAGTCCTAATAGCGGGTATAGCATCCAATAGTCATCCAAAATGTCAATAGCTTGAGAAAAAGTGTTTGAGTATAATGCATAGGTTCTACATTTCATCTCAGTAATTATTGTGATATCCTTGTCGAGACCTACAGTGTTGACATGCTCCAGGCTTATGGAAGTACCACAAAGGGACTTCATCCTCTCTCCATCCTCTCTCCCTAGCTGCACAACCCAGACACATCCTCTTCCCAGTTCCATATGTCCCAAGAAGATGGAGACATATTCTGTTGCACTGCCTGCAACGATGGTGGAGTATGGCTCTCCCTCCAGTAATATGGCCTCTGATAGTAGGATCAAGGTATTGGTAACACCATTCTACATCTTGGATATCTCCATTGGAATCCTCTTCGCCTTCATAAGCAAGGTGATGGTGCTCAATACGGAGAAGATCTTGGATTTCCCTTTTCAAGGCAGGATAGCCACGACTGTTTCTCGACGCAGCGCTGTAATCATCTTTTTCGTACAACTCGTCGTACTCTCTATCTCGTTCATAACGGTTTTTGCGAGGACTTCGGGATCTATCTCTGTAGCGGGCAAGTGGGCTGTAGCGGGCAGGTGGGCTGTAGTATCTCCGTGCAAAATAATTTTCTCGAGGACTTCTTTCACGAAAGGAGTTGGAACGACCGTTAAATGTATTAAAATTGTTAGTTGCGTCTTTCTCTCGTGAATGGCTTGATCGTCTGTACTTTCTCCTAGTCCTTTCTCGAGACGAACTTCTTCTCTTACTTGTCCTTTCTATTGAACTGGAGCTTTCAGTTTTCTCTTCTCTTCTGTGCCGATGCCGCTTTCGACTTCTTCTTTCTTCGTCGCCTTCACGCCGACTTTTATGTCTCTTTGAATGAGAACTCGAGCGAGATCTTTCTTGGTTTGGACTGTATCTTGGCCTTTTACTGCTGCTTTCTCTTTCTGAATCTTCTTCGTTGCTTAAACGTCGTTTATTAGCTTCCTGAATATCCGTCATGTTTTGTTGTTCACTCTGGACCTAAATTACAATTTTTTTGAAAACCAAAGCACGTTTTATGAAGGGATTTTTTTCATGGGGGATATTTTTAACGATTCGACGGTGATTCCCCGAAAAACGTCTTCATTCCAAGAATGTTCAGCTTTCGTACTTCCGGTACTTAGTTTCTTACTCGGCCAAAATACTAAGGAATCCCAGCCCCAAAGAATATCATTTCGCTCTTATTGTGGCCTGTTGTGGTACCCTTGGAAAGTCTAATTGTACAACACAGAGCGATGCATGGAAGGTCGGAATATTCTAAAACGCGGATAGCAAGAATCGAGTCAAAATCCCGACTCACAGGAAAATATCAGTTTAGTCAAAACCCCACGGTAAGCTTGCAATTGGCCTGCTCCACCCCCCTCCCCAAAATTGATGGTCGAAATTTAACAGAAAGGAAGATAAAATCTGAAGGTAAAATTAGAAATTAAACTCACAAAGACGACTACTACCAGAAATTGTAAAATAATTTTTTGAAAAAAAACCAATATTATGGCCATTTCATAGAAATTTATGAACAATGTAAATCAGTTATAAATTAATACTAGGAGGATGTCATTCAAGCTTGCGTCAAGGCACACCATGGCCAATAACTCATTGTTAGTGGAAAACAGGGAACTCTGATTGACAGCAAGCAAAAAAAATACATGTACAGCTGTTTTCTCAGGAGCAAAGCTGAGCTGAACTGAAGTGCCCCACGTGGGGTTTACTACCTATATATATTGTATACAGGGATATATGCTCCACCTGAAAGGGGTAATTTTTTCAGGCGCACCACAGGTATAGAGAAAAGGTTTGGGATTTTATGAGTTTTGGTAAAGAAAAGGGTTGGGAATTATTATGAGGAGGATCACAAGTTTGTCTATAAATAAAGTTGGTTCTCATAACACTCTTTGCTGTGATAAATGTACTAATCATGCATATGCAGATACATCCTAAGCCTGGCAAAGGTGCTAAGAAACAATGGTTCATTAAACACATCTTTTGTTTTCACTCATACAAGGGACCGGATTGAGGCTGTCTTATCTGCACATTATTTAGTACTTTTATGCAAAGAGTATATTATTATTAATATTATAAGAGGAAGCTAGAATTATTCAAAAATCGACCTACATATTTAAATATTATTGTCAAAAGGTATATGTAAGGGGTACCCTAATAATTTGCCAGATTTGGTATATAAAAGGGTAATGGGACGAGAGTATAATTGAGTAGAGCATCCCTATACAAAATGCATGAAAGAACTCCCCAGGCACAGTACAAGGGATGTTGAGAATGTCTGTAGGTACACCTTTGTTCATTCTTAATAGACCTCAGCGGCTTGGGTGTAATGTTGTCCCATTTCAGACCATGTGTCATTCCCCAGAGTATCATTTCATTGCTTAAAGGGGGACTAGTACGAAAATCGCTCAAAATTTAATTCGGCTGAAACTTTCTTGGAATAATCTCTAAGGGTGTAGTAAACACTGGTTAAAGTTTTTTCTTGATATTCCGAAGGGAAGTATTATATTTTTACGAATCTTTAACGGAGTCAGTGACGTCATTTACTCAACACTAAACACCGCTCCATACATTTCTTTGTAAATAACTTCTTGATTTATTTTATTTCTATGAAGCCCAAAGGTCAACTGACAGACTTTACTGACATTTATTGTGACTACAATTGATTTTTAAGTCTCTTTTTTTCAGTATTGAGTATGAAACGAGCGAATATTTTAATCACAAAATAAAGGGAAATGTATAGAGCGATGTATGGTGTTGAGTAAATGACGTCACAGACTCTGTTAAAGATTCGTAAAAATATAATACTTCCCTTCGGAATATCAAGAAAAAACTTTAACCAGTTTTTATTAGACCCTTAGAGATTATTCTAGGAAAGTTTCAGCCGAATTAAATTTTGAACGATTTTCGTACTAGTCCCCCTTTAATGGGGTTGCGCATGAGAAGATACATGAATATGGATACAACTCAAACACATCTTATTCTCAAGAGAATGACACGTGGTCTGAAATGGGATAACAATACCCCCAAGCCAATGAGGTCTATTGAAATAAATACCAGCCATCTTATTTTTGTCATGAGGAATTTTGAATAGGATAGAAAATTGTGAAGCATTCTGTTATCAGTGGTAAAATGATGCCATCATCAATTGGTACCTTAAGTAAGAAACCCATTTGACAACAAGCCGTTGGAATGCCTGGGTTTGCAGACTAATGTAAAACTGCAGTAATAAGAAGAGTAAAAACCAGATAATATTTGAAAATTTGATATGATTTTTAATGAATTTACATCATACTCATTATTTCAATATATTTATCAATATCTTCTCCCTTCCTTTAATGAATAAAAAATATTCCAATAAATTATATTCTGTACATGGTGAAATGAAATAAGCAATGTACTTTTCTAGAAAGGGTACATGTAGGTATACAGCTATTTCAAAAACTTGAAGGGTCATTTAATCGCGATTGATGATTGGTAATTGCACGACCAAAAGGAACTGTGGTACGTGTAATAAGTATTCTTCATATTCATTTTTTATAAATACCTAAACAATGCATGCTTTATAATTTCAGTGAAGACCTTAGATATCATAATTGCTTAGGCATTAAACACATAAATATGAAAAATATTCTTATCTTACCTAGAAAGTTCCTTTCGGTCGTGCAATCACCATGCAATATCACTGATTGCCATTCACCAGTTGCCCCTTTAACCTCTTTTGAAATAGCTATTAGTATACAACTACAGTCTTTCTAAATGTCACATTGCTCTTACTTTCAAAATGTCAAAATGACATCCTGTATTTAAATACAAATTTATTTAAGAAACCTGTTCATTGTAATGAGCCAATCAGCCTTCTTAATAGCTGATAAATAATTAATTGAAATATAAAAATGATAAGAAATAATTTGTATATAATATCCAATAAAATAAATGTAAGAAAAAGAACATAGGGATGAGAAGGAAAGCAATAGACCTCAAGTATGATGACGCTTTATACCTACACTTCCAGAATCCCTTTCAGTAGCTTTTTTTGTTGTGCTAATTTTCACTATTGTCTTGGTATTCTCAAAGGAGTTTTAACATTTGAATATGAAAAGAGATTTTGAAAAGGATTGTGGTAGTTAAGGTATGAAACGTCATAAGGTTGGGGGTCTGCCACAGTTGTATAGTGAATCCTCAGGGGCTGTTATCTCAATCAACTAACAAATGAATAAACAAAAGACCAACCAACCATGATTTCTTTTGTTTGGTGTTGTTCGATTGAGTTAACAGTCCCAGAATGCATGCTGCAAGGCAGATTAGTAAATAAATATAGACTATATGAACATATCTATAATAATAATAAATTATAATAAATTATAATAGTATATTAGCAGGAGTATCCTCATTGTTTTTGCCATCTTTTATAAATATCAGCTCAAAAAAGTGGTCAGAAAATACCAGAAAATTCCCTTCGTGATCCTCAAAATTTAGATAGCAAATCCCTGATAGTACAGATCTAGTGACGCAACTCCCTCAAAATCCCTCAAAATCCTTAGTCCACCCCTGCAAATGTACATCTTGATGAAACTTTTGACAATTCATTCTATTTCATCGTAAGTTGTTTTCTCATTGTCAAAGAAGGTCTCTATCGTTTCCAGTGATTCTCCTCTTGTTTCTGGCAGAAATATCACAACAAATATGAAAGACAGGAAACAACAACCAGCATAAAACCAATAAACTCCAGGAATAGTGAACGCATTCTTCATGTGCACAAACAACCATGTTAAAATAAATGCACTACCAAAGGCTCCAATAGTTGCGATGCTTCCTGCAATACCACGTGCTCGGAGAGGAAAGATCTCGGACATGATTATCCAAGGCACTGGTCCCCAGGCAAGACTAAATGTTATGTAGAACAGTAAGATACATGTTATTGCCAGCCATGATATTTGATGGGCAGGAACAGAGTGACTGATTCCAGCGTATTGAATTGTAGAATTAGATGGCAAAACTTCATTTGTTGATATTTGAAAGAAAACCCCAAGACCAATGTGACAAGCACACATTGCTAAGGCCATTGACAATAACAAAGTTCTTCTTCCAATTCTGTCCATTATTCCACAGGCTACAATATTTGCCAAAAACTGTGTTACTCCCACACTTATGGAAACCATCTTGCTATCTTTAAATCCAGCAGTAGCAAAGATCTCAGCACAGTTCATGACTACGACTATTGCACCACAGGTTTGCTGGAACACCATTAAGCACACACCAATGAATAATGGCTTTGTGATGGATGGTCTACAGAATTCACCACATGAAATTCCTTTATTCATATCTACACATTAAAAAAGGAAAAAAAGAAAAAGTTTGAACAAGTGATTAGAAATCCCTCAATATAATTATATATTTTAATTTTAATAGTGTACAAGGAAACACTTACTAGGGAAATCTGTGCCCATGTGGATTCATGATATTGAATCAAAGCATAAACCTATTTCAATTAATGTTGATAATGGTGATATCTGGAATGGTCAATCTGAGACAGATAGGAATTGGTGGGTGTCAACATGAATTGGCTACAGTCATGATCAGTTAGTCAGCTTAGCCAGTGATTCACTCCATCAGTCAATCAATCACCCCTTGTTTCTTTTTCCCTCCCTTTTTAATTTCCTTCATTACCATTATGATAGTAAAATAATAGTCAGATCAACTGCAAATTTCTCCTATACTGTACTGTTCTGTATTGCCACCTTTGTTCTTTTCTTTAGAATCATTGCAACTACCAAGTGCTACACCTTTTGCACAGTATCTATAAAGATAATTGTGACTTTACTAACCTATAGTTCTTTCTATTTCAAAGCACTCCTCCTCAATGTCAGCTTCAGGTCCTCGTAGCCACAGCAGAGTTCTCAAAGCAGCTGCTCTTTTGTTATGAGCCAGGTACCACCTTGGTGTGTCAACCATAAAAATCATCAATAGCACTAGTACGGCAGGCATTATGGCTCCACCAAGGGCTATTTGACGCCAACCAAAAGATACTCCAACTATATAGGACAGGAGGATTCCTGTTGTGACTGCTAGCTGGTGGATTGTGCCTAATGTTCCTCTTAAATGAGATGACGCTATTTCTGCAACATATACCTGTGAAAGATATATAGACAGCAAAAACAATCATTAATTTGTTAGTAAATATTATTATGTTTGTTTTTATTATAAAAATTGTTGCAGTATGTTTAATGAGGAAGCCCCACTCATCAGTGATGATTTTCAATTGACTGTTGTCCATGCAACAATCAGCCCAAAGATGACAAAATTGATATTTGTATGAAACACATAATTGAGTCTGGCAATTAATGCATGCTGCTTATCATATGCTTATGAATGTTGTTAGAATTCAATTGTGAACCAGCTAGCCTAAATGACAGAAACATTCATTCAGATTTTCCAACTTTATGTATGAGAGCTAGATCTACAGTAGGGGTCTGGGTACGTACCACCCCTCCCTCTCTTCATTTTTTTCAAATATTTTTTGCTTAGTTAGGCCTTCTAACTTTTGACAGAATGTGGACAATGTCAAAATGCCATTGTAATCACTTGGAAATTAGGTTTCTTTGAATTCAATGTTTCTCTTATAAATCCGCAATTTTTGCAACAAATTAAAAATACTCAAAAGAGTGGCTTTTGGACAAATTTTGATAATATACGACAGAACGCTTATGTCACGACGTTTCGATGTCGCTGACATCATTTTCAAGTGAGTTGGTTTATTCGATAAATTTGAATATTACATTGAGATGAATTATCCTCTTGGGAACAATGCTCGTGACAAATTACTAAACAAATATTTTTGCACGTATGGAGTCTGATTGTGTGTTTAGAAGTTAATTAAACTAAAAATTACCGGTATTAATTAAATGTTTCATAAATTTCAGACTAAGTACAACATATATATTGTCTGTGAATTTGATAAAAATCAATTCAAAGTAAGCTAGTTAAACGGCCGTTCAAAAATGTTCAGTACGGCTGCTCGCGAACAGAGATGAAACACCTTAACTAGAGCCAATTCCTAATTTCACCATAATCAAGGAATTTATAATGCATTTTCTTCTGGATTTTTAGATTTTCTTTACATTTTAGGCATTTTATGTGGGAATAATTATGCGAGATTATTGACATGTTTTGGAAGGTTCCTGCCGTAAAAAAAGCCTGAATTATTGCTGACAAAAATTACAATGATCAAGAGGAATGCCTGATTATTTTAAAAATTTCGACAAATTTTGCAGGATTTTGAGGAATTGTGTGCGGCATTGATCTGATAGTGCGCATGGGCAACCTGTCAGATGCTCTGATTATTCCAACAGAACCCACAAAATTTAAGGACTTTTCAAGGACAAAAATTATTTTTTTCAGAATTCAAAGTGTGTTGAAGGACTTTTCCAGGTCTGTGCAAACCATGTTGGATGAGGTTGCACATGATAATTATTGTAAATTATCAAGACCAAGGTTGTGTTATCTGCTGACGGCATAGGTTGAGGCAGATAATTAATTAAGTGGCTGAGGTTTTGATAATTTACAATACAGTATCATGCGAAAACTGAATTCAATAAAATAATTATTGTATTTCACATTTTGTAAACTAATTGAATAAAGATTTACATATAATTCTGCTTTTGAAAAAAATAGCAAAATTACAGTATTTCAATCACCATATTTGTGACCTTGAATGAACTCTTGAAACACGATAAATATATTACCTGTAAATAAAGTAAAACCTACAGATAATATGTTTATCATGTTGAGTTCATGACGATATCAGGGGTTGGCTGAGGGCTCTCAGTCAATCAGGAGATAATGAGTGTAGTAAAATGTACAATTAATAAACTTAAAAACTTCTCAAAGAATATAACTGGTTAGCATATTTACTTACAGGGAAAGCAACACCTATCATGCCACATCCAACTCCAGTAACTATTCTTCCTGTATAAAGCATGGCTTGATTTCTTGCATATACAATCAGCAACCATCCTAGCTCATGTGGAATGGTGCTTAGCATTATGGTTGCTTTTCTCCCAAAGTAGTCAACAACAAATCCACCAAATAGACAGCCTAGGATAGCACCAAGGGTAACCAGTGACTGTAATAAATGAATGAAATTTTTGTTATTTAAAAAATCACACTATTGTAGGAGAAAACATGGCTAAATTAGTGCCTGAATTGCTACACACACTATGATGTATTAGTATAAATACAAAGGTGATTATACAAAATGATTGGTTTTCTATCTCGGATTATCAGCCGATGATCACCTTTTCGGACCAAATGGCTGTCAGCAGTCGTTTTGTCACAGTAATTAGCGAAGAGGAAATTTCTTTTTTGAAATAATCACCTTTTTATTTATACTAAAACAATTATTCACCTCAGGCTCAGTGATTATCGATGAATATTTACCTCGCAGCTCGAAGACTCGCCACTTGGTAAATATTCATCGATAATCACTTCGCCTTCGGCAAATAATTGCTAATCATTTAATGGAGTATGGTGCTGATGCCATTCGCATGCAAAGCCTACTTTGCAAAAAAAGTGAGAAAACAGTGAAAACTATACTGCATATTTTTTTTTTTTTTTTATTCTGATATATTACATAATAAAAGAAATAAAATGGCTTTTTACTACTCCATTCAGAAATGCAACACTTAGGATTTAATGCCAAAAGCTGTGGGCTGTGATGTCATCAGTTTTAATGAGTGATTTACAGTACAATTGGAATTTCATGTGGTTGTAAAATATGCTTTCAGGACGATTTAAATTGCTTTATGAATTTGAAGAAATTTATTCTTAAGATATGCTTCTGATGAAGTATGTAAATGTTCAAAATATTTGGGAGGGGGAGGGATGGGATTAAAACCATACATATTCCGATACTAAAAGACACAAATGATAAATATAAAAAAAAGGCTTTTGAACTGTACAATTATATAATTAGTACTGGGTATAGAAATGTAAAGGCAGATTTACACGGTACAACTTTTGCTTACAACTGTTACATGCAATCTGCTTATGCCATGCTTACAACAAAAATTGCTTTATGGAAATCAACCCTAGCCTACAACTGTTGTGTACAACAAAAAGAAAGTTGTATCAAGTTGTAGGGTTAACTTACACAACACAATTCGTGTTGTAAGCGTGGTGTAAGCAGATATATTGCATGCGACAGTTGTAACCAAAAGTTGTACTGTGTTAATCAGCCTTAAGGTATATCCACATTAAATTGTTGTTAGGGAAAAGTCTAAGAAATTTCTTCCTGATGGAATTCATGTACCTACTGTAATATAGGGCGTAAGGGGGAATTGAAACTCCGACAGTAGGTGTAGTGTTCAATGAAGATCCTAGCAATTGGGGCATATAGTTTGATTTACTTCTGAACAAAGCTGGTTCTAGATTTAAACTTATTTAGTCTTTTTTGCTTATTTAATTTTTAGGGGGGGAGGGGGGAGAGGAGAATGGGTTGTTATTAAATTTGTAAATAATTAGCTTTGTAATATGATATATAAATTGTGACTATTTATTGTAAACTGGAACATTTTGCTTTCATGTAATGTCTTAATAAAGACTATTATTATCATTAAATAAATGTATAAATCCTGTGGCATTTGACTTTTTATATGCCTTTTTGTCTAAAGGGTGCAAGCATTTGACCATTTAATTAAAGTCCCAAAACAACAAACTCACGAATCGTACTGATTTTTCTCTCAAAATTCCTCTAGTAATACAAACTTACCGCAAACAGCGATCCCTGGCTGTCAGTAAGGCGTACTTTTTCGTCTGGTTCTGTGGTAAGATCTGGTAGTGCAGGGGATGAGTATCCCAAGCAGTAACCAAAGCACAAAGACCCCACAGCTCCACATAACGACGCTAATACAACATGGAACTCATGATGCTTATTATTTAACGTTGAACTAGACACTTCCTCAGCGTTCACATCTAGAAACTTGGAACCATTTTCTAGAATAGGGATTTTTTCCTCGTCAGGAGTACATTTTACAAAGCATTTTCTCTCCAGCTTCGCCATTCACGAACACAGAACGTCGACGATTGCAATAAAGCCCTTGTTTCACTTACTCTTTCACCAAATTCAATTCAAAATATACTGGTTTTCGATGAATTAGACTGGATTCCTCTCACTTAGTAGAAGCTTACTCACTTTAACACTTTGATCAGCTAGCGTAAAGCTTTTCATTCAAATATAACACAGTAAATGTCAAAGAGCACGAAAAGTCACTCAGATACGTAAACATGGCGGGAAGTGATTCGAGTCTCGTGACAAGCTGACAACATACCTCATGACGTCAGAACACGCAATGACATTCACATTTTTGAAGGCTTTGAAGACAACACATTTTCATCTAACAGTTTTTCAGCCAAAAGGATCCTTTTAATTTTAATAATTTTTCAATGTTTGAGAGTTGAGAAGTTATTTTTAGTAATTTAAAAAATTATAACTGTTTTTTAAGTTTTCTACGAGGAACGCCTGTCACATTGATGTAGTGTAACGCACCACTTGGTGCACGTAGAACCAACCCTCTGTACGCCCACAATAAAACCCACTTTTGACGTGACGACATTGGGAAAGAAAGGTCAGCTTGTCCGGACAAGAGTAGAGCGGTGGAGGAGTCCTTATAATTTTACTGATCAGATATTTTAGGGGAAAATTACTACTAAGATAGTTATTATTTTTCCATTTCGATCATTCAGAGCTTCAGTACATTTTCAAAAAGGTGAAGGAGTTCTATTATTTCATTCTTCAATCTTTCGTTCCCGTATTTATACCTTCCGTTCCTTTCTTCCCTCGCGCCTTCTCTTTTTTGTTATGGCTGAGTAATCAGAACGGCATTTTTTTTTTTTTTTTTTGTCATTTGTACAGTTCTATTCAATTTTCTTTCGTTTTATTTCATATTTACTTGTTTAGTCATAGAAAAGGTATGATGATTTTGTACCCACAAGTGCAACATATATTCTGAATAAATGGAAGAAATAACTATCGTCAGTTTATAAAAATTACCGGTGAGTGTAGATGAGTTTTCCAGCCTTTTCTCTTTTATAGACGGGGGGGGGGGGGGGGGGGGGGGGGGGGGGATTGGTGCTGAAACTTCGCCATAATACAGAATGAGGTACAAACAGTGATTGAAGCAAGTTTTAAAGAAAAATGTTGAGTGAAAGATTTTATTTTTTTATTTGTGTCCTAGCCCCATACATTACCCTATAAAACATGCACAGAAAGTTTGCTTGGGCTGCCTGTGGTATGATAATAATAATTCACTCGATTCTATTCTCAATTCAGTGTACATTATACCATCAGTCATACCATTGTTATCAATTATTAACATTATAGTCCTTGGTCTCGCACGACCAAGCGCTTCTGCATTTTTACTACAGCCCCCCCCCCCCCCCCCCCCCCCCGTATACAATTATATTATCCTTACACTTATTGCATTCACAACGTCAAAACAATTTTATTTCAAAAAATTTCGTACTTATTTCTTATTTCTCACTCTATTTCTCGCCTTCCCACCCCCCCCCCCCCCCCCCCCCCAATACAAAGTCCCCCTACATTTAACCCACGTCTAGCAAGCTCCCCCCCCCCCACACACACACACACCCCACCCCCTCCCTCCACAGACACACATTCACACTCATTATACTCTCATCATATCTTTTTTATCTATTCCTTTTTTCAGCTTTGCATGGGAAAAAATCCTAGCTCTGCTTGATCAGAAAACAGAGAAAACTATGTCATGATGGTTTTCTTGGTTTTCTCCGAGAAATGTCTATGTTGAAAAAACGCTTGTAAAATATTTTCCTACGCCATTCATTACAAAATGCAACTCACAATTTTATCACTCATTACCTTATAAGTATCTTTGACATAAATGTTGTTGCTGGTTAGCTCAGAAATATGCTAGTAGACCTAGTAGTGCCGCAGATTTATAATAAAAACATGCTCTTCTATACGTCATAAAATCTACCATTTTCACCACCCAAAAAACTTTTTTCTTGGCTTTCCAGACATCATTTGCTCCACTACGAACTGAGCGAGGTCTTTACGATTGATTTCCTCAAGAGCCACTGCAAGCTGTGAAACCAACTGGTTCTTTCCAAGGGAACTTCCCGTCCTCCATATGCCCAACAAACGGAAAGCTTTCTCCTGAGGCCCCATATTAAGGCCCATCAGCTTGTGAAGCTCTGAATCAGCCACCCCTAAGAATGTTCCTAGCTGAGACCACTCGTCATTGGTTAGTTTATAGGCCACTCGGCGAAGATCACGGTCGTTTAAGGCATCTGAATAATTAGAATTAGAAATTAAAAATATGTGAGAAAAATATTAATTCACGCAGAATAATGATATTTTCTTATGCATTCAATGGGCCGGGGACCTTTTCGATACTGGCTATAAGGCAGTTCAAAATTTAAGAATCGTTTTCATGATCAGTGCGCATGCGATTTTATCCCGAATTTCTCACCTTCTTTTGTTTGATTAAAAACAAAAGAAGGTTTAAATAAAAGAAGGTGAGAAATTCGGGATAAAACCGCATGCTTACTGAAAACAATTATTAAACTTTGAACTGGCGTATACTAGCCCTTCCCCTGATCCTCTTAACCCTTCCCAATAACACTGCTATACAGAACCCAGCAGTCACTAAGATTACCGTTATTATTGGAAATGCTGTTCTTCTCCTTCTTTGTCTCTCCTAGGGTCGAAGATCCTGCATCTACTGCGTCATCCGAGATAGAACCAGAGTCAAGGCTTGCAGTGCTTTCTTGAAAAGCTTTTGCTTTTGCTAACTCTTGTTCCAACCTTTTCTTCTCTTCTGCAGCTCCTTTTGTTCGCTTATCCAAAAGCATCTTCATCTGTCGAATCTTGATGAAAAAAGGAAGGGAAAATGTGTATTTATTGACGTATCTAAGGCCAAGTAAGCGGATATCTAGGTAATACAAGAAAATGTAAATAGCCAATCAGCGCGAAGCTAACAAGCTCAAGTTGTTAGCATAACCCATGACGGGAAAAAATTATGCACCAATGACTGCCTTAGTAGGGTAGGACACAGCAAACGTTTTTCGGTATAGACAAAATTGGAACTAGGATTCAAATTTCTCTCATTATAAACGCAGGATCCACTGTTTCCTAAATACTAAAAAGTTATGATCAATAAAATTATTTTTTCTTTCAAATTCGAGAGCTAGAACGAGATTCGAGAAAATGCTCAGGCTCCCCTCCCTTGATTTGATAATTGGATGCGGGTTTTACTTTGTCAAAGAAGCTCGTGAACACGAAGTTTATAGAAAAAAAATAAACGAAGTTTTCGCCGTAGCATCTTAATATTAGCTATGTTAAATCATTTTGACAGGCTTTGGATTCCTCTAAGAGTTCTAGCGACGCGAGTTGTGCTGCTCTAATCGAGTAAGTTTGAGTTGCTGACAAATAATTCAGCTGATATGAATTCTCATAATACTCAATAATAAAAACTGAATCGTATTCGACGCAGCGAACTCCCTTTACATTCGAAGGGAACTTACCTAAATTCTAATACTAGTTACATGTTCGTAAAGATGCTAAGCTTTTATTCTATGAATATTATACGGTATGCCTTATTTTGACCGGCCGCTTTATAACATGTTCCATGAATTAACATATTCAAACAGTATTTTTTAACAGTTACTTTATCACTTTAATTCTAGAAATAAAAAGCTTCCGAATACCTTGATACGTGTAGAAATACATAATGCGAATGTTTCAGTAGCTGCAAGCTTTTCAACGCTTGTCTTCTTTTAAATTCTTTTAAATTTACTGAAGAAGCGAACGTGAGTTGTTGGGTTTCCCTTCGGTTTGTTTAAATTCTCGCACAATGACGCATTGTAAAAATGCACGGGCTAAAGGCTTACAAAAGGCTAACAACTTTGGAGGGATTGCATGCAGGCCTGGTCGCAAATACTTTACCTAGATATAATCCAATCTTATTAATGATTATAATCATAATCATAATTATTTTCGGGGGAGGGGACTTATTTTTGGAGATTTACGGTAGGGAATGCTGCGATTAAGCAGTTTTATTATATTTTCATTTAGTTTTTACCAGCAATAGTGATTACATACCATGTTTTGAAGTTCGTTCTCCTTCTTGAGCCACACGCGCTTTTCTTGTGCATACTTCTCTGCAAGATCTGTCTGTAATTCAGAGCACTCTTTCCTATAAAAAACGTTATGATATCATATAAAATATGAGCTCCGTCACTGTTATCTGTTACAGAAATTTTTTCTGTAATTCAGAGCACTCTTTCCTATAGAAAACGTCACAAGATCATATACCCAATACGAGCTATGTCGCTGTTATCTGTGGCAGAAATTGTTATGTGACCTTGAAATCATTTTTGAAATCATAACAAACTAATAAACGAAGCCCACGAGCCGACTAAAATCGTAGAGTTCAGTTACCCAGCAACATGGAAATATTCGTGGCTTTACCTTAATCGTTTGGCCCATTTGTTTTCCATCTCTTCTTGTTCAGCTTTAAGCTTTGTTTGGTAGCTACTTTTAAGTTGTTCAAGCTCTGTCTGTTTTAAAAAATATATCAAATATCTCATTTTTTTTCGTAGTGAGTAACGTTTTAAGTAAGAAAATTAAATGTTTACTCCTTTAAGTTTTCCTACCCTGTCCGGTGCTTCTGTCGCCAATCCCCATCCCCTTACTTGTACCTTTTCTTTCCTCCCTCCCCCAGGTCGCTTTGTCACCTCTACATGTTCGTTCCCCTGTCTTATGCATTGCATGTGTTTATTCCCTGTTCCTGCATTGCCCCTTTTACCAACCTCAGTGACAGCTGATTTGTGCATCTCCTTTCTAAGTTTATCTCTCAGCTCCGCCACTTCTTTATTTGATTTTTCCGTGTTGCCATTTTGCGTGCCAACTTTACTAACCCCTGTAACATCATCTTGAGTTTTTCTTTTCTGTAGCTCTTCTAACTCAACTTCGTACAGCTTAATCTTCTTGTCTCTCAAAGTGATACCTATACTGAGTTCGTCCTTTTCTTTCAACAATTTCTTTGTTGAAGTCTGAAGATCTTCGACTTCTTGACGAAGTGCTTTAAGACTACTGTTGTCGAATGTTTTCTTCTCTTCACGTAGCAGAGCAAGTTCTTTGTCTACAGCTTCTTTTTGGGCTGTATGGGTCTTGAGGAGAAGGGCAATTTCTTCCTTTTCTTTTAAGAGGCGTTTTGTTTCTTGTTTCAATTTTTCAATTTCTTCAGGGGTTGTGTCTGGTTGTTTCTTTTCAACCTTGCTTTCGATTGTTTTTGTCCTTGCTAGTTTTGCAGACAATGAATCTACTTCCTAATGATTAAAAAATATTAAACAAAGACAATTAATTTTTAGTTTACAATATAAACTAAATAAGGAGCAGGTCATTATTCAACGCCCTTGGGGGTAGGAGGATTAATAGGGGGACTACACGGTTTTTAGACAACAACTGGGGCCAGCATCAGCTTTTCATTGGGTGCATGAGCATGTTACGTCATAGCCGCCATGTTGGTTGACGATAACAAAGCATTCCTCATTAGCTTCTCTTGTTAGATCAACCAACATGGCGGCTGTTTCATTGTTATTATTATTTCAAGGGGTTTTGAGTCATGATCATGTTGTTGCACCCAAAGAATATCAAGGCTGGATGATACAAAGATGAGAAAGTAGTAGCTGCAGCTAGTAAGGGGAATGTAATAAAGAAGATAGCGTCTTTTGGGGGAATGAGTTAAGCTATATTATGTCGGCACCAAAAATCCATCCCCCTCTCGAGCTGGTCCCCAAGGCGATGAATAATGACCGTTCCCTTTATTAAACATAATTCTAAAGGCATAGCCGTGCAATGAAGGTGTGTGCAAACAGTGCTTGTGCTAAATGACGGTGCAAGCTACGTAAACGTAGCTAAAATTCTTGACCGAACTTGCTAGGATGCATTTCAATGATATCCAATCAAAATGAAACTGTGCAAAAATAGTTCTAATTATGACACATAACCTTATTAATAAGTGAAACAAATGCTGAATTGAACGAGGTTATACACAAACGTTTATTTAGAAGAGACGTTATATATCATAAATACGGTTACCAGGGGTGTCTAATGGTGGCCCTGTGGTGTCTAAGAGAGACAGGGGGAATTTTTTATGGCCTGTAGGGAGTGAAACCTTTGCGCCCCCTGTGTCGTTTTTTAAGCACATATGCCCAAAAATAAGAAGGCAACTAAGAACTAACACATCAGTTCAGTGCATACAATGAAAATCCTTTAAAACCAGGAATAAATAGATAGTTTCAAATACGTTCGCCATTCTACAGCATCATTAGAGTAGTGCATGGGATAAAACCAAAATTGACATATTTATGGCGAAAGCTTAGAAGTAAGATTACTCTTAATCTCTTGGCTTTTACATCAGTATTTGGCCGTGTTTGACGCTATCTATTCCTGACTCATACTAATATGCTGCTGAAGGACAATTCACGAGATTGTCCCTGTCCTTGTCTGAAAGATATAGGCATATACGAGCTGAAGGGCCTTGATTGGCCTATTTAACCGAGAGGTGCAGTGCAGTGCAATATAGAGGAGCGGCTGGCATCATTGTTCTTGAGTGCACTTGTTTAGATCTTAGCTTTAGTAATCCAATCAAAGTGCCCAAATTGACATTCATTTATATTTAACAGTGCAGTGGAGTGCAAAGGAAACAGATATTGGTGCTTGGTGCTGCAGTTAGTGCTTCTCATTAGGGCCAAACAACTGTACAAACCTCCCGAAGCTCATTACGACGACCTTTCCTTACGAGCTCTATAAACATCTTTTGTCCATCTTCGTCTTTTCTTTCTTCCAAATACTTGCCTGCGTCTCCATTCCAATCACCAATGTCAGAAGCAGGGCATGACTGTTCTATCTCATTACCATCAATTTCAATCTCTTTTTTTGACATTTGAAGATGTTCTCTAAAGTGAAACCCATGTTGCATTTTATCATAACCATCTTTTTGCAGTGATCTCCAGCCACTTGTATACCCTCGAAAAGTAGCATCATAGTTGAAGTTAAACTCAAGCACATTTTCTTCCTTCATGCTAGACACCTCCCTTCTACCACTTTCGTATTCAACGGGATAAGACGGCCTTCTTATGTTCAAATATTTTTCCAGTCTCCCAAATACTTGATGACTGAGTTTCTCCAAAAGGCGAACCTGTTGCGAGTCCATCTCAATCTTTTCCTTCATATCTTCTTGGTCCTTTTTCAGTTCCTGCAGTTTTTTCATAACAGTTGAATCTGACTTGGCTTCAGCCTTGATAGTTTGGACCTTCGTTTTGAGTGCTCTCAGTTTTTCTTTCACTAGTTCTGAAGAGCATTCTGAGTTAATCGGTTCACTAGTAGGACTGGCGACACGAGAATTGATTCCCAATCCATGTCGAGTTACTTGAGAGGAAATCTGTAAATACGAAAGATAGTTATTTCAATTCACACAAACATTTAGAATCAATTTGCGTCAAAACCTCAATATTTAGCATCCGGTAATTTTATCTTATTCAATTGAGGTAAATCTGACCCCAATCGAATTTTAGATAATACTGACCCGGCCCGAAACAAAGGGAGAGACTCAACACTCGAGAGGTGATATATAGGCGAGATAGAGCAGTATGTCGAAAGTTTGCTCTATACTGAACAGAAATGTATAGCTTGTACTAAAGACTTGAATTTTGAGAAATTCCCGCAAATAAAACAGACTTCTTACCTCTTCTGGATCAGCTCCTTTTGAAACTTTCCCTTCCTTTGTAACACTACAGTTTTCTTTATTCTGTTTGTTAACAGTTTGTTGGAGCGATTTATTCTCTGATATCAATCTTTTTCGTTCCCTCAGCAATGCAGACAAATTTTCTTTCACTTTTTCCCATGTGGAATACTTTTCTAAGCACACTGCGTCCTTGATGATACGGAAGTTCCATGGCAGCTGAGCATCTCTAAGAGGTCTTTGAACACATGTGACAAAACGTTGGTGTATTCCTTTCAAATGGGTGACAAGCATTTCTTTTTCCTTCCTTTCTTCTTCGTCCAAACTCAGAATTCTATTAGTTTCATTGAGTCTTGTGTTTAGTATTTCCTTTTCTGTCTTAAGGCTTGTAACTTCTCGTCTTAGCTGACAAACCTCTTTTTCCTGGTGTTTCGTTTTCTCATTTAAACTTTCCATCTTTTCAACTCCTTTTTGTAAACTATCTACTTGTTCCTGGAGTTCAAATTTGCGATTTTCTAAGTATTCATTTCGTTTCTTCTCATACGTTAGCTCAATCTCAATCTCCTCTAGTTTATTTGAAGTATTCGACATTTCCTCATGTAGCTTGTTTAGCTCGTAATGACAGTTGTTACAAGGTATTTCTTGCCCAACTTCACCGCCTTCATCTTCGTTTGGGATTGAATTCCCTCCCATAAAACTCATTACAGGTACGTTTTCATAGGTTGCCACATTGGTGATAGAACTTTTTTTCTCAGCCACATATCCAACCTTCTCTGCAGATTTCACTGAACACTTTACGTCAGTCTTTGAACCTCCGGCTTCGTTAACAAGATGTTCAAGAGACAATCTATGGACTTCTTTACATTCTTTTTCTTTTGATGTCTTTATGTTTTGCAGCTCTTGAGACAGCTCTTCCGATATTATCTTGAGTCGTTCACAGTCCTTGTACAATTCGTCATATTTCTCCTTAGACTTCCTGACATCATTTTTGCTCTCTTCGTACCTGACCTGAAGTAAAGTCATTTTATCTTCAAGTTTCCTTTCATCGATTTCCTTTAACTGATTGTAGACTTTAAGTTCTTCAATTTTGAGTTTCAGAGCTTCATTTTCTTTCACTTTTTCTTTATAAAGTTTCAAGTTTTCTTTGGCCCCTATAAGAGCTCCAAAACAGTCATTCACTCCCTCATCTTGTTCAACTTGTTCTTGGACGATCGCTGTGGCTTCTTCCAGTATTGCTGGACCATGACCATCACCATGACCACCATCACTTCTATTTCCACCCTGACCAGCTCTATCAGACTCTTCCATCGTAGTTTGATCACTATGGATTACCTGAACACTCTCGTTTTCTATTTGATAAAACGCTTCCAGGTCATCAACTCTGCGAAGCACTCTTCCATTTTCCGAAAAAAGATGATCAAAATTAGTTTTAACATCAAGCAATTGCTTTTCTAGCCTTTGAAGATCTTTCTTTGACTTTTCCTTCTCTTCAATCAAAGTGCTATTTCTTTCTTGTAGCGTTTCAATTTCTTCGCTTTGTTTCCTTGTTTCATTCTCTAAATATTCGATTGTTTCTGCATTTCTTTCCAATTCAATACTCTCTTCCAGAACTGTTTGAGTCTTCATTTTGCTGTTTTCATTTTTGTACATTCGAAGTGCTTGTCGAGCCTGCCTCAATTCCTCTTTCACGTGTGAATTCTTTTCCTCTATTTGAGTAAGTAGTTGATACCCTTCTGTTCTTTCTTTCCTTAGTCTCTCCACTTCAGAATTATAGCATTCATTTTCTTCCCTCAACATACCATTGTCCTCTTCTTTCCTTTTCAGGTCTCTTTTCTGTTTCTCAAAGTTAATTTTTAACTCCTCGTGCTCATCTTCGAGGCTGGTTAATTTGCTTCTCAATTCGTCAAATTCTTCCAAATCGTGTGCTTGGTTCGCACATATTGCTTCTAGTTCTTCCAAAATTTTGAGCCCCTTGAATTTTTCTTCATTAAAATTTTGTATTTGGTTTTCCATCATTTTAATTCTCTCGTCAGTATCATCAATAGTTTTGACTTGTTCTTGACTTTTTTTCTTCAATTCGCTCACATTTAACTTTAACAATGCATTCTCACTTTCAATGTTTTGAAGCCTGTCATTGATTTGTGCTTTTCTTTTAGATTCTTCTTCAAGGATACTGATTCTTTCTTTCGCTACAAAGAGTTCATTATTCTGCATTCTGTTCTTTTCGTTGAGATCATATTCCCTCGCCTTCAGCAACTTCAGCTCTTTTTCCACATTTTCACACTCTTGCAACTTTTCCTCAGCTCGTTCAACGTTTTGTTCTAACAAACTGATTCTACTTCTGGCTTCCGAGATTTCGATTCTTTGTTTCTCGTTTTGCTCCTTCATTTCAATTTCTTTCGCCTTCAGCAACTCATTTTTCTTCTTCATATCTTCAAATAATTCTTTATCTTCTCTTGCTCTTTCAGCACTTTTTTCCAATTCTCTCATCCTATTTTTCGCATCCAGAAATTCACTTTGATGCTGTTTGATCGTCTCCTTCAGTTCCCTTTCTTTCATTCCACTCTCCATTTTTATCTTTTTATATACTTCCAAATCGTCTTTAATTCGTTCACTATTTTCTTCCAATCTGTCGATTTTGTAGTGTGCATCCGAGATTTCTTGCCTCTGTGTTTTGTTGATCTCTTTTAGCTCGTCTTCTCTCATCTTCGTCATCTCATATTTATTTTCTACATCTTTCAACAATTTTAATTTTTGCTCGGTATTTTTGACGCATTGTTCCAACATCTCATTCCTGTTATGGCACTCCAAAAGCTCTTGGCTTTGCTTTTTGTTCTTTTCGTTCAACTCGGCATTCCTTGTTTCCAGCATTTCATTCTCTCTCTTGATTTTCCCACCAACCCGTAGGTCCTCTGCCATTTCTTTGATCTTCAGCTCCAACACCTTGATCTCTTTATCGTCTTCTTCACGTCTAATTTGTTCTTGACTTGCCTGATGGAGGTATCTCACCTTTGACTTCAATATTTCATTTTCTGATTCCAAATGATCAAATAATTCCAGTTTTTCTTTACTCCGTTTGATTCTTCTCTCAAGCATCTTTATTCTGCCCCTTGCTTCGGACTGCCTCTCGTTCTTGTTACACAACTCGTTGATCTTCACACTCAGCAACTCGTTTTTCTTCCTGTATGATTCTAAATCTTCTTTAATTTTAATAATTTCGGCCTTCCTTGCTTCGATCATTGAGTGCAGCTCGTTGACCAATGAGTCGACTTTAGTTATTTGACCTGCTGACATTCGCGTATTGTTATTCACGTCAAGCATTTTGCACTGCGCCTGGATGATGTCTAGAAATTCTTCCGCCAATTCCTCAGCCCTCGAAGACTTCAAATCATTCAAAGACTCAAACAAGAAAGAAAAGATGTTATCCGTCAACTTATCGGGCCGTTGCGGCTTGTCTTCCTTGCACAATCGATTATCTGCGTGGTCTTCGTCCTTTTCAAGCTCCTTTATCCTCTTTTCGTACTTTGCGATTAGTTCTTTCTTACTTTCCTCGTAGCAGTCCAATGCCTCGTCCAGATCATCTTCGTACTGGGATATGATTTTGGATTGATCGCGCTTTATCTTATCTATATCCTGTTGAACAAAACATTTTACCACAGGAAAACCACAAAAACAATGCAATCCAACAACGATTTGAAGAAATAATGCTTAACGTCATCGGCTTGTCCAAAGCAAATATTCTCGGAGTTTACTTGGGTACATAGCCTAATGATCTATTTCCCCCTCTTCTAGCCATACCCACTAATAACCACCCCATTTTCTCCTTATTTTTCGTGTGTGCAGTGTCCCAGTTGGATCACAGCATGCGCAGTAAAAATGACAAGGCTCTCTGGGAAGAGGTAAACTTGCCCATCGCTTGGGGTGGTTCGATGGTTCGAACGAACCCCCCTCTCCCTTCCTCATCCCTTCTATTTACATTGTTTTTGCGAGAAAAGCCGTATGATACAATAACTGAGATTGGCAGAAAAAAGGGGCCCTTTCGATGTCTTAAGTACGGGCCTGATAAGCAATATGGCATTAACGGGAAAGGGAAGGGACATTCTAAAACTGAGATGGAAGCAGAACCGTTCTTTTTTATTCTTCTTTACCTTCTTTGTGTGCGCACTTCATCTTAATTTATATTAAAAAAAAGATGTTTTTTAGCGAAGCAAAGTATTCAGTAATCCAAGCAAATTATACATGTGATCTTACCCTTTTCTTGTTGGTTAATTCATCCCTCAGCTGAGCCTTTTCTTCTTGTGCTACAGAAAGTTTTTCCTGCAGCAACTCGATCTCACCTTTAGATACTGCAATAGTCGATTTGTGGGTCAAAATTGTCGCTTCTAAGTCAAGATTTGTTGTCTTCAGTGATTCAAAGTTAGAGTCAGACGGAGTCTCATTGTTCAGTTCGAAAGAACGATGTACAGATTGAAGTTCTTTTTGTAGATCGGATACTTTGTTTGCAGAACATTCTAGTTCACTCTGAAGCCGGGAACATTTTTCTTCCGCGGTAGTGAGGTTCTTCTTAGATTCTTCGTTTTCTTTTTTGAGTTTATCTGAAATCGGACAAAAGCATCAAGTACAACATGTCAGTCCCAAGGAAGAAAGAAAATATGAAGGACCAGTAGAAGGAAGGAAGAATGGAATGAACGAAGCTAGGAATAAAGGGAGGGAAGCTTAGTACAGTGATGTCCGCAATATTATTCAATATGATGCTGGTGCCAACCATATATTGATAATTATAGTCTTCATTGCACTAGCTAAGGGATTTCTTGTTAGAAATTCAAATCGATCAAATAAGCTACATTCATTCGTACGTCCATGCAATCTAAGGGCTTGTATAACTTTAAGTTTATAATGCTCGCATATGCGGCGTTCAAACAAGGGCGGCGCTTAATCGGGGGCGGCGCTTAAACGAATAAAGACGGTACCTTGTTTCAGTATAAAGTAAATGACATACCTAGCTCCATAGTCTGACCACTCAATGATTTCAGCTTCTCTATCTCTCCATACGATTTACTCAACTTTGACGCCAGTTCTTCGCAGGTCTTTTGAGCTTCTTCCTTTTGCTTTCTTAACTTATTCCCCTCCTTTTCAAGTTCTGATTTCTCTTCGTTCAATGCTTCTATTTTCACTTCAAATTCCTTTGCAGAAAGGCGCACCTTTTTTAGTCTCTCTAACTCCTTGTTTGACTTTGCAATTTCTTCAGCACATTCTTGACTTTTTCGTTTTAGTTCATTTTCAAGATTTTTTACTTTTTTCTCTAAAACTTCATTTTGTTGTAAAGATTCTTTTTTCTGTTTTTCCATAACTGAAAACTTCTTCTTCAGTTCCGAAACTAAATTTTCTTTCTCCTGCCTTAGCTTTGTGTATTTTTCCTCTATCTCATCTTTTTCTTTCTTAAGGTCAGAAATTACTGCTGTTTTCTTCTTCTCCTTTTCCAAACTTGAAATACTCGTTCTTTTCAAATCCTCTTCCACGGTTCTATTTTCATTTTCGAGCTCTTTCACTTTTTTCTCCAAAATGTCTTTCTTTTCTATTAATTCCTTCTTTTCTTGCTCCAGAATTTTGAATTTCTCTGTCAGTTCAGACACTAGTTTCTCTTTTTCGTGTACATGCTTATTGTACTTTTTTTCAACCTCTTCTTTCTTCTTCATAATCTTTAAAATTTCCTCAGATTTCTTCTTCTCATGTTCTAACTGCTTGTTTTCCAAATCTTTTTCCATAGCTTTACTTTCCTCGAGTTTTTCTTGGATCCTTTTATTAGCTTGTAGATTTTCTTTCTTCTCTCGTTCAAGTCTGTATATTTTCTCTTCAAGCATATCATACTGTTCCATTTTGATTTTAAGATTGTTATACCGTTTCTCCATACTTTCATGGCTTTTGTTCTTCTCTTCTAACTTCTCTTCGAGTTCTTTTCGTAGTGTCTCAAGATCGCCAATTTTTACCAAAAGTTCGTTCTTAGATTTTACCTGCTTTACGTAGTTTTCATTTTGCTTTTCCAGTTTCGAGATCGTTTCTATATATTCCCTTTGTTTGGAGTCTATTTTTTGTTGTGAACTTTCTGCTTTAGTTTCTGCTGCTTTGACCTTTTCTTCCAGCTCAGCTCTCTCGCTTTCTACCTCTCTTAGCTTCAGCAGGAATGTTTGCAATGTGGCTTCAAGTTCTCTTGTATCTGCGGAGTGTTTCTGTTCCACGCCCTCCTCTGAAACAAAAACTAAAGTAACGAAATACTTCCCATCAGTATTCTTGAGGGACAAGTTTCAGCTAAACGTTTCAAAGTATAAAAGCTTTGAAATAGAGTGTGATATTGAGTGACATCAAAATGATAAAATTGATATCCCCACTCCCACCAGTGGCCAGTGGGGATACGATTTATATAAACACTGGTAGTGTCAAGTTTCGACTTTTTGCTCAGCAAGTCTCAAATTCTCCATTATTTTTCATTGAAGATTTCATATAATAAACAGAACATTACATGGCCGCTTGGAGATAGGAATTTCCTGCGCTTACTCGTGAGAGATAATATCCACACTCGAAGATAAAATTCGTATCTCCGCGCGACCATGTAATATCCTATATTTATGCCATCGTAAAACGTATTCCTCGGCAACCGTTGGCATAGGGAAGGGAAGGGAAGGCCAGCATAGTTTCAGATATCAGCTAAAAGCTTCACTGTCTAAAAAAAGCGCGCCTTATAAATTACAGTCAATCCAGATAACGTTGTTCTCGATCGACCGCTAAAGCCTATGCAACTGGACCAAAAGAGACCAGGGACATAGTCAGGGGGAAGGGCGCCCGGCCCCCTTCTCCATCGTGTGCTAAAGGTCGAAGTAAGGAAAGTAAGAGATAATTTACTTACCATCATCACTGGCACTGTTTAATTTTAGATATGACTCAACTGATGAAATGCTCTCGTGCAGATCTCCATTGGTGAGCAATGAGTTACTGATATCGCTAAGACTTGTAGTCTAAAAACAAAAGAGAATAAACGAATGAATAAAAATGGGAAAACACAAAAAATAAAAAACAAACGTACAGAAGCAAAATTACGAAAAAATGGCCGAATAAGATATAATTTATCTAATACTATAGTTTTGAATTCTCTGTTGCTCGGGGTTAACGTTAGCTTCGATTTCTCTACTTTCAGATTGCTCATAATGCATTGCAGATTGGGGGTAACCAGTGTAAAAACCGCACATTTTATGCTGAAGGCTGATGTTTCAGAATGAACTGATAATATGTGAATATTCTGACGCTGAAATGAGGCTGAGTAAATGAGTATTTCCTTTTCTTTATATACTAACGTGCGATAATGTTGACGTCCTCTCCTTTTTTCCTCGCAGTCCAACAGTCTGATGAAAATAAATATTCGCATTTAAAAAGTAACATACAATTCTGGATTTCAGTTTTTTGTTATTAATATTGACTTCAGTATCGTCATCATAGCAGGAGCAGGAGCAGGAGCAGGAGCAGGAGCAGGAGCAGGAGCAGGAGCAGGAGCAGGAGCAGGAGCAGGAGCAGGAGCAGGAGCAGGAGCAGGAGCAGGAGCAGGAGCAGGAGCAGGAGCAGGAGCAGGAGCAGGAGCAGGAGCAGGAGCAGGAGCAGGAGCAGGAGCAGGAGCAGGAGCAGGAGCAGGAGCAGGAGCAGGAGCAGGAGCAGGAGCAGGAGCAGGAGCAGGAGCAGGAGCAGGAGCAGGAGCAGGAGCAGGAGCAGGAGCAGGAGCAGGAGCAGGAGCAGGAGCAGGAGCAGGAGCAGGAGCAGGAGCAGGAGCAGGAGCAGGAGCAGGAGCAGGAGCAGGAGCAGGAGCAGGAGCAGGAGCAGGAGCAGGAGCAGGAGCAGGAGCAGGAGCAGGAGCAGGAGCAGGAGCAGGAGCAGGAGCAGGAGCAGGAGCAGGAGCAGGAGCAGGAGCAGGAGCAGGAGCAGGAGCAGGAGCAGGAGCAGGAGCAGGAGGAGCAGCAGCAGCAGGAGCAGCAGCAGGAGCAGCAGCAGTAGTAGTGATAGATGTTACACTTACCGTTATCCAAGGATGTTCCAAGCATTGCCTTGCGCCCAGCCTCCCCCTGAACCAAAAATACTATGTTCACTTTCCATGTTGTATTTTGAAGTAGATAAAAAAAAAGACGACGACAACAACAACAACAATAACAACAAAATATAGTAATAACGCGCACTACCCACGTATCTGCTTAAAATCAGAAATCTGTACGTGTATTTTCTTCATTTAATTATGTACCCTGACATTAATTTAGAACTAAATGGAACAAGTCGTACTTACGTTTTTGCCTTGACTAATAGTTTTGTAATAAACTCTTTAGCCTCCTCGCTGACGTCATTGAACACTTCAGTGAATTTCCATTTGCAATGAGTAATGTTGGCAAATGTCTCGGCCTCGCTGTCGCTCAGAAAAGGAGATATTCCACTTAACCTGAGTTGAGCAGGAAAATAGGAATCAGTCATTTAAACAAACTTCACTTCATGGCCTGCCTATGAAACGGGAATTAAGGGATTTGAAAAGGATTCTGGGCTCTTCTCAAACCAATTCTAACTAATTCAAAATAGTTAGAGCTGTGCTCCTGGGTCATACATGGACTGTATAGCCTCTGCCAGAGGCGCCTTCGAATGCATTCAGCTCGACCCCATTGAGCTGCACTGCCATATACTGCTGTACTTGCGGAAGTGATTAGCGATAACAATATTTTTTCCTTCTTCTTCCACTTCGGTCAGCACTCTCTCTACCTGTCTTTGTGGCTTTTTTAAAAACTGCATGAAAAAAGATAAGTTAGCGTATACTTACATCATGTAGCTTGTTATGCCGACGGCCCTACAATAGATATGAAAATCGACTTTAACTTTTTTTTATATTCCAGGTCAAGATTATAGTGTCCTTTACAAACGGGTGAAAAAAAACAGCAACGTTTTCGGCAGATAAGACGGCCTTGGTCTTAGTAAGTTAACTTTATTTAAAAAAATGTTCATACTCTTTCATTTTCCAAGTAAAACTAACTAAAAAAGCGTAAACATGTCTTTCAGAGCTTTTTCGAGTAATTTCTAAGGACAAAGTCTTCTGGAGCAAAATTCCTAAACGGAGAAGTAGTGTATATGAAGATCGAAACTGGTTTCCGCCTTCCGAGATTTTCGTGAAAACAAATCTACCAGCAAGAGTAGAAGGAATTAAGAAATGAATCCCCCCCCTCCCCTCCCATCCTAGGGACCGTTTTTACGGGATTTTGAGGTTTAAAAGACGGAAAAATAGTGGTTCAAAGAGTGTACTATTATTGTATTTCAGGATGGCGGCATGTTTCCTAAGATAGCATATAGGAATTTGATATATGTTGGAAAACAAATTTGCGCTCAAAAAATAATGTTTTAACGCATTTTTGATTTTTTCACTCGATTTTGTCTTGGAAGACACTATCTGGACGCCAATACCTGAAAATTATCAAAGACAGGTCGATTGTTCAGTTACAATGTTACATTATCTAACTTAGGCTCTCTCTGCACGTGGGCTAAAGTTATCGAATATACAGAAGTTTCTTGAATTTCGTATCTCCAAAGAATTCCATAAAATTTCATAGGATTTCCCACGTCCTTACCACATGTCTGTAGCTGGTGATACACTGTCATAATTAACAACTTCCGGTGCTGGAAAAAAACCAGAAGTATCGTAAAATATTTTTCTCAAATATACTGATGTTATGAGAAAGAAAATTATATTCGCAAAAGGAAAATGTTGAGAAAGATCTAAAAATTCTATCAAATATTCATCGCACGATTTATCCAGGGGAGTAGCGAGGACCTATATGATCTGGGACACACCTCAGATAGCAGTTGAACCCACAATCCATGACTTACCAACGTATTCAGCTGTTCCTTGCGATATTTTTGTTTCAACCTTCGGGTCGTATTTTCTCGTCAAACTGAAGTCGATCAGTCTAATCTTGTTTCCTCCTTCACGCTTAAACATCACATTTTCAGGCTGTTGAGAAAATCATAATTGAATACGATGTAAATAATGACTACTTAGTCATTTTCCATCCATCCATTCACCCGTTCATTTATTTATTCATTTAGTGAGTCAGTCAGTCAGTCAGTGAGTTATTCATTTAGTGAGTCAGTCAGTCAGTCAGTGAGTCAGTCAGTCAGTCAGTCAGTGAGTCAGTCAGTCAGTCAGTCAGTCAGTCAGTCAGTGAGTCAGTCAGTGAGTCAGTCAGTGAGTCAGTCAGTGAGTCAGTCAGTGAGTCAGTCAGTGAGTCAGTCAGTGCGTCAGTCAGTGAGTGAGTCAGTGAGTCAGTCAGTCAGTCATTTGTCGGCCAGTCATCGACCATTCAGTCAGTCAGTCAGTCAGTCAGTCAGTCAGTCATTTGTCGGCCAGTTATCGGCCAGTATTTATCATCGTAACAGGTATCTACCTTGACATCCAGATGCATGAAGTCGTTACCGTGCATATAATTCAGAGCTTCTAATATCTGCTGCAGGATTACGACACTTTCTGGTTCTGACATGGGTGACTCATTGATGCGCTGTAATAAATCCCCTCCGCGATTGCTGCATAAAAAAAACCAGTACATTCAACCTTTAAGCAAAGTCAACAAACGAACCAATAGATCACTATGAAAATAGCCTGTGTAGCGGCCTTCTGTGTGAAGTGGTCGTCGAGTTCTTGGGAGAGAGTTGAAAGGAAGAGGGGGAAGAAAGGCCTGCTACAGTCTCCAAATTCAATCGGTTGAGCTAAATTCAGTCCAACGTCGAACTCCATATATGTATGTAGTACTTTTTGCTTAATTTGGTACAGCTCATATGAAGTTGGACGTTTGACCTCACCAATATTGTACATATCAAAGATGCCTTTTTTCTTTAGAACAATAACCTTTTCACTAGGAACAACATACATTCAACTCTTCCTGAAAATACCATATACTCACTATTCCATTACAATAACCAATTCACGTGGTTTTTCAAAGGCTTCTCGCAAGCGGCACAAGCTGGGGTGACGTAACGTGTTCATGACGTCAATCTCTTGTTTGAATTCTTCCTTTTGGCTGGGCCGTGTTTTGATGAACTTGGCAACGAAATGAATACCGGTACTAATGTGTACGCATTTTCTTGCGATTCCAAATTTCCCCCTGCAACAAACGGACCCCAAAAGTAATGAAATATAAATGGCTTCCATACAAATAACCCGCCTTTCCGAAGTTCAAAGAAAATTGGACACGACCTCACGGTGCATAGGACTGTCGGGTCCATTATGAAGACGACGACATCAAAACACTCCGCCTTCTTCTCTCACAAGAATTCTAAAAGTTCACTCTAATAAGTGTTTGGTACCATTTATGGGTAAAAACCATTAGTTGCTACGCCCACTAGGACATGACTCCTTTTATGAATCATTTTCAAAATTTCCGAGGCTGGAGTATCCCCTCTCTTTTACATATGTGAGTCACCCCCGGGTCACAACTACAACTTAGTATGATCTTCCTTTAACTTACCTTCCGATTTCCTCTTCCATAGCGTAGAAATCTTCAATATATTCTTTTTTAATCAGATTATCTTTTTCGTTATATAACTCTTCATCAGTCTCTTCCTCGCTTCCTTCCTCTTCTTCATCTTCTTCTTCGACTTTCGAACAAAATACGTACGATTAATTTTTTTTATAATTTAAAGGAACTTAAAATTTCAATTTAAAGTAGAAAACAAAGAATTTCAATCTCCCGAAAATCGGAAGCTATTGTTTTGACCTCCAAATTTAGTTGCATTCCGACGTGCTGCGAGGGGTCTATTTTGTCAGTATATCATATGCCTTGAAAGAAATTGGATACAAAGCTCTTGGTTTGACAAACGTCCATATAGGATAGGAATAATTTCATTGACTCTGATCTATCACACACCACGCTTTTTAAAAAGCTACATTTTCTTCGTGTTCTACGTTACTCTGGCATTCCACTGTGTAAAGGCTTTTAAAATTCGTTAAAACTCTCTCTCTCTCTCTCTCTCTCTCTCTCTCTCTCTCTCTCTCTCTCTCTCTCTCTCTCTCTCTCTCTCTCTCTCCATTTCTTTATACCCCGACCAAACCTTTTTGATAAGATTCCTAACAAACTTCCCGAACTTGAATTGATTCGAAACTTACACAATACATTAGTTTTCAATTGAAGTTGATGTTGATGAGCATTTTAGTGGAACGGCAACGGTACACAAGAAAAAAATATATATCAGGCGGTTCAGTTAACTTTAAATGTACGCAATCCTGACGAGATCCAGAAATGCGGTTGCCAATACAATGAAACGTAATTACCGTAATTACCGCTAGTTATCATCTCGAAACGTAATTAAATCAGTCCATCTACGGAAAGTTTGTCAAGAAGACAATCAAAAAAGGAGGTACTCATTCACTAACACTGCAAGAATCCCAGTTTCTTTTGTCACGGACGGATATTTTTTCAAACTCACCTGCAACCGTAAAGTAGCCAGCACAAGTGTTCCTCCCGCCATCATTTTGTGCAACACAGCAGTATTCCCCAGTGTCATCATCTTCCACGTTAGTAATCACTAGCGCGTGTTTACCTTCTCCGTTCGTCGTGAAATCAAATCTTCCCCCTTCTACAATGTCCACAGCATTCTTGAACCATTCTAGTTCGTAATCTTCTCCATTCACTTGCACCTCCATTGTCACTCTTTCGCCCTCTTTTGCTGTCATGTCTGTTAGCTCTTTTGTAAAGACGGGAGGATCAATGTCTGCCCCGCTGTCTTCATTAGATTCCACTGGAAGTTCAAAAAGGCAACAAAGATTATGAAATTTTTATCACATTGAAATCCGCTGCACGCAAAGTCATATGTAGCAATTAATAATTAAATTACAATAATGGTGAAGAGTATTACGTAGGAGTACCTTCAACAGTTAGATAACCTCTTGTTATAGCTTTGCCAACATCGGATTCAAAGATACAACAATACTCTCCTGTATCTTCCTCCTCACATTCATCAATGATGATTGCATGAGTACCATCGCCGTGGTTCACTATCGTCACACCTTCCCTTTCGTTCACCTCGCCCCCGTCAAAATACCACTCAACTTCACTTCTGACATCTCCATTTATGGTTACTTCCATGGTAACGGTGTCACCTTCACTGACTGTGACGTCATCTAGTTCTTTGGTGAATGCTGGTTTTTCTGTGACAATTTAATGTATAGAACCTATTTATTACACATTTATGGTCGATATCCGTGAAATAAAGCCGTGAATAAAAACAATATCAGTGATGTGATACGATATCACTTCACGGCAAACTGTCCAATAAAATTAGTATTCAGTAAATCCGATACAGAATACTAATTAGCTGAGTTGTACGGGTTTACATTGTTCTCATTTGACTCCAGTATTGCAATTTCATTGGGTCCCACCTTAATGAATTAGTAATAAATATGATAATATATAATCGACCCTTAATGTGTAATAAACAAATTATTACATGTTAAGAGCTGATATCATTTTTATTCACTCGTTTTCCGTATCATATCGCTCACTCGATCGCGGACTCGCTTGTTCGCGATATGACGGGAAACTCGTGAACAAAAACGGCTCTTAACATGTGATAATCTTATCTCTATATACTACCTTGGTATACAGCTATATCAGAATAGTTTGGTGAAGGTTTTGTTGGATGTTGGATGTTGGATGTTGGATGTTGGATGTTGGATGTTGGATGTTGGATGTTGGATGTTGGATGTTGGATGTTGGATGTTGGATGTTGGATGTTGATTAACGAGCTTTAAATGTATTATATTCATATGTAAATAATGTCAGCACAGAAGAAAATATGCTGGACATACCTACAGACAAAGTTCGGTAAAATTTTATATCGTTTTGACTTTTCGCTGCTTGAATTTACATCACCCATAAAGCATTTTGGGCTTCTAATGCAACATGCATCTAGCAACAAACAACAAAACCTTCACCAACCTTTTTTTTTATAACATAGCAGTTCGTTTTAATAGCCACGGTATAACGCGCGCTCTGATTGGTAGGATATCTATGAACAAGAAATGTATTGTGCACACTCGCTCACATATGATACCCTTTTATCAACTTTTAAGCAACAACCGCTTATCAACTAGTATAACTTTAATAAATCTACTCTTACTTTGAAAATGTTTGTCTTTGTTGGCTCTACTTTTTTGATCCACGATCGACGCGCCATTGACTTGATCATGTTTATTAGGGTCTTCATTTTGTTTTTCTTTCACTTCATGGAGATTATTCTCTTTCTTGTTGCTTTTAGAGTTTTCCTTCTCCTCACTTTCTTCTTCTTCTTCTTCTTCTTCTTCTTCTTCTTCATCGGCTGGCAGATTGGCCAACATTGGCGCGATTGATGGGCGTGATTTGTTCAGCCCGAGTAAGTTGGACATTGAAGATAAACGTCGCACTGCTACCAAAGCGTTAACAGATTTCTTCAAAAAACGAATGAGTAATTTTAAAGGCGGTTTTATTAAATGATGGCTAGCTGTGCTGGTGCTAGGGGCAGTCCTTTAAATTTTTAGTAGGGGACATTAAAAACATTTATTCCTAAAAGTAGGGCTACCTTATTGTTTTTTTGTTCAATCTAATGATACTTTCTTAATTGAAGTAGTTATGTGCGTTCCTGATTTACAATTCACGGTTTCGACTCAGACAATAGCAAACTAATCACCACTGCCGTAGTTTCCCCAATTTACCCTGATACATCCCTCATTAAGGTATTCATCGGGTATAAAACGAATAAAGTATGCAGTGTAAAGGAAAGCTGTAGTGCTAACGAAACCCAACGATAATATTCCAAGCTCTTAAGGCGATTTTGAGTTGCGATTTCACGGCGGCAGAAAATCACAGCTAAATCGTAGTTCAATTTGAACATGTTCATAACACCTGCTATATCCCGGCAACGTGAATTTACAAAATCGCGGGTCGTTGACAAGCGCGATTTCCCGTCGCCGTAAAAGTCAGGCGCCGGCTAAAATCGCACCTCAAATCGCTGTAAAAATTGCACTTCAAATCGCCATAAAAATCGCACCGGCTCAAATTGCCTCAAAAATCGTGCGTGTGAACTGTCCTTTAAAATATGTCGGTCAAAAAAATCACCGACCTAGTATAGGGTTTGAGACCAGCTGAGCTACAAGGACAGACTAGAACGGGCCGTGATAATTATGAAAGTAAGACGCAGTATGTGTATGTCAGTCGTCACTTCCTGCGCCAGCCAGTCGCTCAACATCTACCTTACCTGCCACCTTCTCTTTGCCAAAAATTGCTTCAGTTTTTTGGTGTCAATTTTTACTGCGTTTGCTGATTCACTTTTCTGGAAAAAAATTAAGTTAAAAGAAGGTTAAAGAAGATATAAAAGAATGTTTGCATCAGTCAGTATTCCTCTAGGTTTGTTGTAACTGAAAGTGAATTAAAGAGCAGATTTTATAGGGCTGCCGAAAGCCGAGAAGCTGAACACAGTAGATATTAATGATGACATCATACACGCCAAACACAGCGCGGGAGAATCTGTTCATCCAATTAAAGGGCAATGTACAGCACGCCCTTATTTTGTTCTTTTGTTTACAAGAGATAGTTATTAGTTTTGCCAAATTAACAAGTTTCTTGACCGATAAATGGTAAAGGAATCGTTCATTTTACCTTCATCCATTCGTGGTTCAAGCTGGCCTCGACAGTATTTCTCTTCCTTTGAAACATAATAAAGAATTCAAAGATTGTGATTTTGCCAATAGTATATACTTATTTCAATAAAGTTAGTCACCAAAAACCTACTGAAAGCTGAGACCGCTGAGGAAAACATGGGAAACATATCTCATATTTGATAAATAAAGCTTTGTGATACAAAGTTCAGGACCCGGTTGTACGAAGGGTGAATAGCGCTATCCCATGGATAAATCCTTATCCAGTGGATAAGTCTATGCTGTTATCCAATAAATTTATCCACTGGATAAGAGTTATCTGTCGGATAGCGCTATTCACCCTTCGTACAACCGGGCCCAGCTTGAGGATGCTCACAAGAGGCGAAACTGTAACTCGTAAAATATGTCAAGCCCATCAATAGCAGCCTGCGTGCATCCGGAGCTGTGGTTAGATAAAGTCGGACTGCATGCAGGCTAACCAATAGCTATGAAGCTGTTGAAACATGTAAAATGTATCTACCCATAATCCTTGTCGGTCTCTAGAAAAGCTGTATAGCTTTTCTAGTGACTAACTTTATTGAAAGGGCTATAGATGACATCATAAACGATGGTTTCTTAATATAGCATGCTTTTGGGAATTTTGAATCAAATAATTGAATATTTTTCGGTGGACGTGAGTTCGAATCCCTCCTTATCCCTCCTTTCCAAAAACATTTTTTGAATATGTTTTTTTCTTCAAATTTATTATAGGATTCCTGCTTGGGACCAGGAAACTAATAGGAAATTATGACTAGGTTTTTTGTTTCTGGAGATGATTCTGGAACTACTAAAAAAGACCCAGAGTGGTGCAAAGTCCCTTACAAAAAGTCCCCAATTCCCCAGTAGTTTTTTGTTTTTGCCAAGAGCTAATTTCGGGGATAATTATAAGCAACGTATAACTGAAAGCATGATGACCATTGCTCTGCGTGACTAATTTCCCCCCTTTTTTCGGTAACAAGAAACTATAAATTAGGGAGTTGGTCATTTATTTAAATTGCCAAAGCCTCGAGCTTTACATACTTTGGATTTTTAATCAGCAGTTGTGAAATAAATTCCTTGGCTTCGTCTGAAATAACGTCAAATGCCTCATCATCGAAGTCCCACTCGGCTGTGTTCACGTTCGATAGGGTCTCGTTATTGTCGTCCCCCATAAAGGGCGATAGACCACTCAGACTTGAAAGGTAGAAAACAGAAAAAGTAGTTCAATAATTACATTATACGCTAGCATTTCGAAAAATGAAATGATTGCTAAAGAATAGCGGGTGCAGAGACGCCTGGGGCCGCGCTAGAGAAAAATCTGCTAGTTACCAGCTACTCGTGATATTTCAAAATAGAAGCTACAGCTTAAAGCCAATAGCGTAGACATGGATGTAGTGTTGTAGCAAAAGTAATTATAGGATTCTTAACTGATTTTGAACTGTTTCTCCACTTTTTGTAGGTAAGTAATAGCATTTAACGCCAGTAGTTCCTTTATTTGAAATTCAACCAGTGCTATCAAAGGAAGTCGATGTTACGCTTCCTACAATCTTCACTTTCGAGCAACTAGACCTTTTTGCTCTATCACTATACTGTCACCCTGCAGGCCGCAGTGATAGCCCACATGCATCACACAATCCTCCCTCATCCACGATTGTCCGAGCCTTTATCAAATTTCTACTAAAGAGCCATTATACACATAGCTTTAGTTTTGCTTTACTTACAGAATATATGCAATAACACCAACGCTCCTGGAACAAAGAAAAATAATTATTTCTATAGTAGGTGAAAAAATTCAGTATGGAGACGATTATAAATATGCTATTCTTACAAGTCTCCGCTCACCGGCATGTTAAAGCCGGTACCGACTTTTGGTTACAATTGTATAGTATACAATCTGCCAGCCTACGCCACGCTTACAACACGAATTGCGTCGTGTAAATCAACCCTACAACTTTCTTCTGGTCGTGCACAATAGTTGTAGGGTTGATCTATGGGGAAGCAAATATTCGTGTTGTAAGGGTGGCGTAAGCAGAATGAATGCGACAGTTGTAACCAAAAGTTGTACCGTGTAAATTGGCCTTAAGAATCCGTACGAAAACCCCGGTATCAAGTTATTGAACAATATACATCAAAACACTTAATAGTGTTATAAGTCATGAAAAACGTCAAAATATTCCTAAAAGGTACTCACCACATATCTGCAGGCTTGGAAACTGATTCGAAGTTGACAGTTTCTGGAGCTGAAAACAAAATCATATCATAATATTTTCACCATAGAAAGCCATAATATTTGACTTGGACATAACCTTACCCATAAACTCTGGTGTTCCTTTCATGGCCTTCATCTTTGTACCTGGAATCAACTCTTGAGCAAGACCAAAGTCAATCAATTTGATTTCCCAACTATCCTTGCTAACGCAGACAATATTTTCTGGCTTAGAAAAAAAAATACAGAAGGTTTTTTTAAATTTTCACGCTACACAAAAACATTTAGTTAGAAACCCGAGTCCTTTAGATTTGGTAAAATTAAGTTCGATAAATGAATCTCATTTTTCGTGAGGTTGGATATCTCAATCCTGGTCCTAAAATATTTACGATATTTTCAGTAGAGAGCAATTGTATTTTTGCCTTTCACTCTACTTTCCCCTACCCGGCCCATTTGTTTGGCAACTCCCAAAAGCTGTTTTCTTCCATTTTCAATAAGAAGGAGAATACCTTGAGGTCCAGATGGAGTATATTCTTCATGTGCATGTGCTGAAGTCCTTCAAGAATCTGATGCATATAATATGCAGCTTCTTTCTCTGTCAAACAGTCCTCGTCAACTACACGCTCAAACAGCTCACCACCCGATACACTGAAAAACGTGAAGAATTCAGATGTGAAGGGCATGAAAAAGAAGAACAACGGAAAGACTAGGAAAGCATAGAAACGAAACCGGGACACATGCATCGGCAGAGTTCTATTGTTCTCGGCGACATATACTTACTGACATTATAGTTTTTGGCATAATTACTATGCATGGTTAATCACAATGACTTTATTTATACATTATTTGAGTTTCCAGCTGTACGAAAAACTAAGCGCGAAAAGGATTGTTGTTGTAATTCAAGCGGCCCTCGCCCGAGTCCTAAAAGTCATATATCTCACCGAATTTGAAGAGATGGATCGCAAATATTAACTTTACTTTTTTAAACAACACGTATACTTCAATTTTGTTTTTGACTAAATTCTTTGAAACGCGTGTTTTGGTATTGGGAAGAGACTTGGAGCAATGGCCGCTTGGCTAAGCATCGAAGCGCGCTGTGATTGGACGGTTCGTGCGTGCTCCGGACATCTGGTTGTGAGCTAAGATTCTATGGCAACGCATTTTGGCGACTGTCAATCAAACTTTTTAACGTCAATAGCCGTGATAGAAAGACAGGAATTTTAGCCCTGAATTTAACCGAGAAGAAAACCCCGTTTTGTTTATATTCACTGGCCGGCATCCGTACGTTAACTCGTTGCCACGAAACTCATTAACAGCCAAACAACACTGATGATTCCAGTGATTCTTTAATCGTGAGTGAAATCCTACTGGAATAAAGCCAGTTTAGTTTACCCATTGTCAAGAAACTCAGTATAAACAAACCAAACAACAATGATGATTCTAGCGAATCTTTAAAGCCAGTGAAATGTTACTGGAATTAGGCCGTTTAATGCTTTTCTTCTCCTTGGTATTTTGCTAAGGACAGGGGTTCCAGTAAATGGAGCGTTTATCTCTTTGAATGACGCGGGAGATTTAAACCCTACTCATTAGTATGCATTTTGCAACCGGCTATTTCTGAAAATTCGATTTTTATACCAAAAATATATTTATCGAAATTCGATGAAATTTTGCAAATTTGGGAACATTTTGCGTATGATAACTTTTTGGATTGTTTAAAGATCATGAAAATATGAGGTAAAACATTAACTGACTAAACATTCTCCATACTGATTTTCGTGAATATAGCTAAACTTCAAATAAAATTTTATACCAAAGGTTTTAAACTGATCATCTTTTTCTTTCCTGATTTTGAAAGTTAAACCTTAGTTGTAGGAAAGCCCTGATGATAACATCTTCAATTTAGATGATTTTTCATTAACGAAATGAGCGTTTTTCATTACTACAGACATTTTGACCTATTTTCTTTGTAAATGAGTAAGAGCAGTCAAGTAGAACATTTGAATTTGGCGCTCTTGAGTTCATGAATGTCCCGAGCATCATTATGAGTTTCAAAGCAGTTGAGATATAAGCAAAGTTTGTGTTAAACTTACAACTCCATGATCATGATAATCATTTTACCACTCTCGTAAGCGTCTAGCAAGCCAACAAGCCGCTTGTGATGTAGTCGACTCATGATATCGATTTCTCTGAGCACTTCATCACGTGACGAACCGGCCGCCGAGGGTGAAGTTTTGATGTACTTTGCAGCGTACACATCTTTGGCAGATTTTCTTGATACTCTCCTTACAATGCCAAACTTTCCTCTACAACCGTACAGTAAACATATTTAATTTAGACAAGGACAAGGACAAGGACAAGGACAAGGACAAGGACAAGGACAAGGACACTAAGGACAAGGACAAGGACAAGGACAAGGACAAGGACAAGGACAAGGACAAGGACAAGGACAAGGACAAGGACAAGGACAAGGACAAGGACAAGGACAAGGACAAGGACAAGGACAAGGACACTAAGGACAAGGACAAGGACAAGGACAAGGACAAGGACAAGGACAAGGACAAGGACAAGGACAAGGACAAGGACAAGGACAAGGACAAGGACAAGGACAAGGACAAGGACAAGGACAAGGACAAGGACAAGGACAAGGACAAGGACAAGGACAAGGACAAGGACAAGGACAAGGACAAGGACAAGGACAAGGACAAGGACAAGGACAAGGACAAGGACAAGGACAAGGACAAGGACAAGGACAAGGACAAGGACAAGGACAAGGACAAGGACAAGGACAAGGACAAGGACAAGGACAAGGACAAGGACAAGGACAAGGACAAGGACAAGGACAAGGACAAGGACAAGGACAAGGACAAGGACGGCTCAAGCGTACCTCCTAGGCTCCATTAATGATTTCATTATTCGAATATTGAGTTGATTATTCACTCTTAGTTTTCATAAAAATATCGGAAGACTCCAAACTTCACATTCCAATTCACAGCTAAAATTCTAAGTGATGGCCTTTCTGGGGATCTTTTCTACCTTTGCATCTAAATTGTTGAAGAATCCAATCAAAACTCAAGTAGATAACTTATTTTCAAATCTGAACTCAATATTCGAATAATCAATTCATTAATGGATTCTAGGGGGGGGGGGGGGGTAAGTATGAGCCGTTTTCACTGCGGTAAGATGATAAGCATTTCCTTACTTTCCCAATTCCTCGTGTACATCGTAGTCGATTTCGATTGCGTTCTTTTTCAGGGTGATTGGTGGCCTGGGTTCTAGCTCTCCTGTTGACAAATGTTAGTCATACACATGTGAGGCAGTGAGATCAACATATATTGGGAAGGGACAATATGACATAGGTTGAACTTCACTTACCATCCATGGCGTCTTTCCTGTTTCTTTCACTCACAGTTTCGTTTCTTTGTTTATCTTTGCCAATACCGTTATTGCTGTTGCTATCTTGGTTATTTTTTTCTTTGTTAAATAAAGTATTAGAACTATTGTCATCACTTGGATTACTCCTATTTTCAGTTTTGTTGGCAGTAATGCTGTTCCCGTCCTTGTTACTCCTGCTGCTGTTTCTCTCTGTATTATGGAATACACTGTTGTTCTCCTTTGAATATGTTGAAATATTTTTTGTCTCTACTTGACTGCAATCTATCTCTGTTTTGCCAATAATTCCGATGATATCGTTTTTGTTATTTGTAGAACATACGCTGCTCTTACTGTCTCTTGAACTGCCTCTCTTTATAACGTTCTTGTCAGTATTTCTGCTGCTGCGGTCGGGGTTTTGGTTGTTATTCTTGGTATCGATATTATCCTCCTGTTTGTCTTCGTCGCTACAGCAGTTAGTAATGGTAATAGTAGGATTTATTACTGTATTATCTTTACTTTTCCTTTTGCTTGTTGTCCCAGTGTTGTTTAATTTTTCTAGTAGTTTATAAACCTCTTCTTCCAACAGCCTATTCTTCTCTTCCAACTCGTTTACTTTCTCAATTGCGTCGTCCCTTTCAAAAATGTGCTGTTCACTTTCCAATTGCAACTTTATGTGCTTTTTCTGAAGAAAAATTAAAAACGAAAATAAATATTTCTTTTTGAAAATATTATTTTTTTCATGTATATTTCGAGATACCTGTAAGTTTTTTAGATCCCGGCGAGCGTATTCGAGCTTTATAGAAAGATCTTCGTTCTCATCCAAGATATTTGCGTTCTTTTTATTCAAGTCTTCGATGTGATTGGATAGCTCAGCTGTTTCTTTCTCAAGTTGAAAAGCAAGAACGACAGTTGCTCGGTTTCTTTCCTCTATCGCTTCGTCTCGTGCTTGGACTGCTTCCTCGTAAAGTTTCTCAAGCCCCGAGTACTTGGTTTCTAGTTCCTCAACTCTGCCGAGACCTGTATATTAAAAGTAAAAGGCTAATCAATTAATTATCTAAAAATAAAGTTCTCCTTTCATTTTTCTTAAAATTTACCCGTTTTAACATGAAATATTAGCAAACCAGGTGCTTCTTTAACAATATTTTGTTCATTCTTAGTGCAAAGCTAGTTTAAAACATTTTACTAAACTCACGTTTAAACCGCTACATAATGCACAGCGAACACATAATGAAAATCGAATGACTTAATTTAACTCAGCTGAGCAGAAATGGTATCGTTGAGTTCTCTTACAGTTTAAAATCCAACGTTCAAGCCTAGAGTCGTCACAAATGTACTAAATAAACAACGCATTGCTCAAGTTCATAGAACTGCTAACGCATATACATATGCAAGTTGGCACATGTTTTAGCCTGGCTTAATCGCCCGCTCTACTTTAATATCAGCCTAAAGCAATAATTAGAAAGACGTCATTGATAAATTATAGATAAATCACAATAAACGTTCGAAGTTTTCGTTTACTTTGTAAAGATTAAAGATTTGATAAATTTCATTGAAATATGATCTGTGCTTTTCATGGAAACGATGACAAATTATCAGCCAATCTATTAATAATACTACACTATTCTATTTCCACAAAGTTGCCTCGTTAGAACTTACCGATAAGCTGAAGCAATCAGTGGTGCGATTCTTGTCGTATGAGCTCATGAACTTAACAACACAAAATTTAAACAAATTAAGCTACTTCCAATTCAAGTGTAGCACTTTGAGGTCATAATGGTAAAAATTTGAATAAAAACGCTATTGTTGTTTGCTTTTGTACTTCAAATGCATTCCTTCGCTTTGTTCAGTGTCTTGAGCTTAAAACAATTCAAATAAAATACATCACAGTAGAGAATCGTTAATTCTCTGGATTCTTGTATTGAAAATCACGAAATGAAAATTTTCTTCATGAATTTGAGAGTTCAACGAAAAATCCTTTCTTAGTTTGTCAAACGACAGAGCTCAGTTAGTCTAAGATATTAGTAAACAAACGAAAACCAAAAGCGTCAAAAGCAAGTTGACATTCGGCCAAATAAGTTGAAGTTTGGCTGTTTTTATTCTCTGGGACTCTAAACATGCTTTTTTCACCTTTTGTTTCTAAATTTGACGGTTAAATTTCGATTACAAAGTTTTTTCGATGTCTTTTGAACTACCCACTTTACAAAAAAAAAAAAAAAAAAGAACACGAAAAAAGGCATATTTAATTGCTATCGGCGCTCAGCAATCAACCTAGAATCGTAACTATATTTACATCGTGAAAGAAAGCCAAAATTTCATTTTTGAATTCCGATCCAAATATAAAAATGTTAGTATTATTGTGATTTGAGCATTATGAAAGACCTAAATCACCTATTCTATTGGAAATAAAGAATTCTAAGAGATCAGTTAGGATTATCCCTTAATAGTAGGGATCATCATTTGAATAACTGACGAGTGCAGATTATGATTGCAGTTATATTTAGCAACGTGTCCGCTACCCGACAGAAAGTTATAAAGAGAGAGAAGAGAATAAAGGGGTCTAAAACCGTTTAAAACTTATTTTATAGATACACTGGAATTTTAGACTTGATGAGAACGGAATTTCTTAGGGCGCAAAGAAAACCAATATGACACAAGACTCAGGATACAGAATTTTCAAAAATTGTGGGTTCCAGATCGAAACGCCATTACATTTCATTTATTTTCATTCTACTGAGCTTAAAAAACATGATTGGTTTCGCAAAGGGGGTTGCCATGGAACCAGCCCTGTAATCCCGCGTATCTTACAGTGAATTGGAAATAAACAATTATATCATTGTTAAAATGAATTTCTATAAATCAAACAAAGATGATCTTTTACAGATATGGCGTATGCTCCCCACATGCTATATTCACTTTGAATGAAGCACTTCATGATCAACAGTGATGCCATAAGTTACTGCCGAAAATAATAGTTAATATAATTTATTACAGCAAATAACAGTTTTCATCCTTACCCATTCTGACGCTATTAGAATACTCTTTGCTTACTCTTGAATTATGTCTCACTTTTTATTAGTCCATTCCAATGAAGTTTGTTTTGATTCATCGATGTTTGTAAGTTAATGTGAAGACTGGCTCAAGTCATAGCTTCATACCGTCCATGGGTTGTATTAATCCGGAAGCTTCAATTTTAATAGTCACAGATTTAACTCATTGAAGGAATTGATTCTAGCAAATCACTCCAAAACTGAAAGCATTGAGATGAAACAGTTTGATTTACAATCTTAACTGCTGTTGGAAAACAAATTCAGTTTAGAGTAAGCAAACTCTCCCTCCACATGTTAGTAGCCTGTAAACCCTTCGCTTGATGGAGACGACCACAGTTTAGCTGTTTATCAGAGAATCCTATAGCTCAAGGTAAACATTCGCGCTGATTGGCTTGAGATGACGTATACAAGAGGGTATATATTTCACGTGGAATCGCAGGTTTTTAAAGCTGAATCGCATGAAACAATAGGAAACCAGTGTTAAATTTGGCATTTAATATTAATTTTCGTTCATTCTTTCCCATGAAAATTACGGAAGCCCTGAAGGGACATTCACACTTCACACTTCACACTACACACTCTTAAGTGGAAATTACTCACTTCACACTTCACACTTCATTTATTCTCTCATATGTACTATATGCCAGCGGCGTGCAGTCGAAACTTTAACTGAACTTTATCCGTGAAAATGCCCATTTTCAACGCCTGGGATGTGACAAGAACAAAGAAAAAAGCCATATTCGTCAGCAATATGGAGGAATTCATCGTTAAAGGTAATGGTAATACTATTATCTTTAGTAAATATAGCATGCATGCGATTTATGAATGAGAATGTACTGTACGTGTTTTGTATAGTGTAGTGATTTTCGATTTGTAATAGCAATATTTCATGTTAACTAGCAAAACCACTGAAATGTTACATTGTAACGCAACGCGGAATAAGGTCTATTTAGTATGAAGGAATAAACTAAAAGGTAAAACAAAAATTTCTGCTTCAGTAAATTTCTTTCATCATTTATTGAGCTGGTTGTGGAGGGGTTATGAACAGCGCCTTCAATCCTTCAATTTGGGTTGAGAAACGTTGCGTGACGAACCTAAGAATGCGTTACCTCTTAGTCTATCTAGTATGCAAACTTAATTTGAATTGGTAATGTATTCCCTGGGGTTTATGCAAATGCGAGTATAAAAGGGACCTCACGTGGCCTGGTGTCACTCTAGTCAGCTGGCAGCTGCTTTGTACACATCGAGTGCGACTTCACCGCCAAATTCAAACCCGTCTTCCTCTAATTTGCGAATGGCTGACGACCAAGCTCCAATTCAACCAGCTCAAGGCGATGTTGCTCAGGTTCTGAACCCGCCGCGAGGTGTTCAGGCTCAAAATGCAACCCAGAATGATGCCCAGAATGCAGGACAGAATGCAGGACAGAGTGCAGCCCAAAATGCAGGCCAGAACGTAGCTCAAATTGGTGCCCAGAATGCTGCCCAGGTTGTGGCCCCTCAGGTAAACTATGATGTCCTTGTGTTAAACTTTCTGGTTAACGTTGGGTTCGCTGGGCTACCGGCTAGAACTGTATTTGATTTCCTTCATGGTTTGGGGAGCTTCATCGTACATCTTGTGTTAGCTCATTCGTAACCTTCCATGTGTTCGCTAGCTCTGTCATTTCTCTCGCTCTACTTTGAATAACGTTCCGCTAACATAATTACTAATATTTTGACTAACGGTAATATACTCCATAATAGCTCATATAATTTTAATTTTAATTTTACTATTAAATTCATTTATTTCTTCCTTTTTAATACTATATTATTTGTACTATGTGAGGGCCTGTGCAGCTTGGTACATGCCTGTGTGGCATTGTTAATGCCTGTGAGGCCTTGTTTAATGCCTGTGTGGTCGTGAATGATGCCTCGTGTGGCTTTGTTTAACGCCTGTGCGGCTTGGTACATGCCTGTGTGGCCGTGTTTAATGCCTGTAAGGCCTTGTTTAATGCCTGTTGCCAGTGAATGATGCCTGTGTGACTTTGTTTAATGCCTGTGCGGCTTGGTATATGCCTGTGTGGCCGTGTTTAATGCCTGTTTTGGCTGTGTGGGTGCCTGTGTGGCGTGTATGTGCCTGTGTGGCTGGGTGAACACCTGTGCATCGCTGGGTTAGTCCTTTGTAATGCCTGTGTGGCTTTGTATAACGCATATGGGGTTTAGCATATGCTGGCCTGGCTTTGTTAAATGCCTGTGTGGCTTCGTTATATACCTATATATGTTTATAAATGTAATAACGAAGAGGCAAGATTTGCTGTTACTCCGAGTTTCGTGCTTACGCACTCGTCAGACAGTATTTAATGAAAGACATTCCTATCAACTAGATATAAATACATGCTAAGACAATAGGCTAAGTGCTATATTACAATAGGTGATAGTTATACTAAATACAATAGGTGAGAAGTTCTTTGCTGATACGTCCGATCTCACTTTTTGCAGGGTTAATAAGTCTACATGTAGGTTTGTTCAGGAAGTTGTCTTTGTGGTCTTTGAGTGTTATAAAAGCCTGACGTTCAGCCATACGTTCTGCGCGGTCGTCAATGTTCAGATTAGTAGCGATGACTACTAATGACTACGATGACTATTAACAAAGAAGCTAAAGTCATCGCTACTAATCTGAACATTGACGACCGCGCAGAACGTATGGCTGAACGTCAGGCTTTTATAACACTCAAAGACCACTGTATTTAGTATAACTATCACCTATTGTAATATAGCACTTAGCCTATTGTCTTAGCATGTATTTATATCTAGTTGATAGGAATGTCTTTCATTAAATACTGTCTGACGAGTGCGTAAGCAAGAAACTCGGAGTAACAGCAAATCTTGCCTCTTCGTTATTACATTTAATATACTTTGCTCTACACCATATGTGTATTGAGCACTCTTTAATGGGATCAGCTACTTCCTCATATGATATATATATATATATAAAGATTGGATGATTCCAAGTCTAGGAAATTGGTATTTCAATGTCTCAACTTGAAAGGTCCCTGCATGTGTTTTACTGTGGTTGTCATTAACCTGTGGAACGTTTGTTAATTACTTAGGGGAACATATACTGTACCCCTATGTTGGGTCTCTTATCTGGGCGAGTAACTCCTGCTGGTTCATCACCACGGTGAACTACCAGACGACCTGTACCGGCGTGTCGAAGTTGCTCTCTCCTTATTGGGAACCCATCGGTATCTCCTCACGTCTTTGGGCTTTGGTTTTCTTGTGATTTGGCCGTATTGGTTAGACCAGCCACAGAGTCTGAACCTCCTTTTGGATGTTTGTCTTCTTAGACGACGGGACGCAAGAAAAAGCTTGCATTCCCAGCAGTGGAAGCTGACTGTAAGGAGGAATTCCGGAGAAAAACATCCCTTATCAGGCCAAGACAAACCCAAGCCGAGCGGGCGTGGGTGGATATCGATAAAGTTCCCGCTCAGGGGAGTCAAGAAACCCCATCTTGTTGGAGGGAAATTATTTCAACAGGCGTGGTCACTGACCTCCACACTCTCAGGCTTAGAGACCCTCAACACTTATCGGAGTGTGAATCGTCTGGAAAATCAAACATCATCTAGTCTGTAATTTTCTAAAATAAAATTTTTGGGTAAATAAAAAGACGATTTTTGGGAGAACCAAACGCGCAAGGTATTTCAGCAAAATTCATGCCCTCTTGACCCCGGCTTGTGTAACGTCAGTCGTCAGTCGACTTCTATATTTCGATTTGCATGGGTAAAGCTTGCCGTAATTATCAAATTGTGGTCTTTCAGGAAAGGTAAGAGCTATAGAAGTGTACAAACCTGACCATTTGTACAGTTTTACTTGGCAATGTAAAGATTTTAGAAGTTTATATTGCAAGAATCGCCGTTGCCGAAGTTAAATTAACCTGAATTTTTCTTGTGATCGAACATACAATTTCTATTAGCTTTGCTAAATATAGAAAATAGCAATAACCGAACGACAAAAGGCTGATTGTCTTCAGCAATCTTAAGATTAACTCACCTTACAGCCCCACCCCCCCCCCCCCCAAACAATCGATCATTCACCATCCCAGTGATAAACAACCTCCCACCCGGGACCGGCGGTAATCAATTCAAAACAGGAAACCCAACCAGTGCCAGGTCGTTCGAACAGCAAAATATACATCGAAATATTGACATTCAAAGAATTAAAGTAAAAGATAAAATAACTTCTATTCAGAACGAGACCCTGTTGCCAGGGTTAACTCGTGCCCTAGGTCGATAGAGTGGCTGTTTGGTTAGATTGGAGTTTGATGACGTAAAATTTTGATACCTATACTGGTGCAAAAGTGGATGCACTTCTATTTGTTTGTTTTAGTTTTGTTGTTGTTGTTGTTTTGCTTGTTTTCTTTGCTTTTTATGTCGCGCACGACCTAGAGAAATTAGAGAATTGGAGCGAGGTTAAAAGTACTGTAGTGCGTCATGTTTTCAAGTATTTGATAGTATGCTAAGTAGTTCGAAAAGTAAAAAAGTAAAAAATTGGATGTGGGAAAGACGGAAGTATAGGCCTAGATTTCGAGGTGTCTTGATTTTGTGCACGAAGTGAGACTCTTTCTCAAAGGTAAAAGTATTGCAGCACATGAAACCGTATGAGCCGCAATGCCAGTAGAGCTACGAACAGCTTCAGGTTTTCTTGTTGTTTGGGATTTCTGTGGACGCGCGTACCGAACAGGCGGTAATATGTATCCCAACGAAAGGAAAAAATAATGAACGAAATCCCAATGAATAGTCTAATTGCTCACTGAAACTGGAGATCGATAGAAAAGTGGGACTCGTCGCAGTGTAAAAGACCTGGAAAGGACTGGAGATAGAGGTGCTATTTTCCAGTTTAGATGTTAAGTAACAATGCGCGTAAGAACTAGGCAACTCTCTATTGTTCTGCGGCAATAGCAACTTCCCCACATAAGAATGTCTTAGTTTTCAAACTGAAAGTATATCAGCCTATAGGTAACACATTTTAAAAATAAAATGTGCAAAAACTCTGTTTTTGAACAAAGTTTCCTTTGTACTAAAAGATTTCGTCCAATCATAAGCGCTCAAAACAATAGCCAAAAGACGTTTATAATTCAATATGTTCCCCACATAGATATTTTGATATATAAAGGCTCAGGAAATCTTAGATGAAAGGGGAATCAGATATCAAATAAAATATTTAAATCCGCTTAGTTTTGAAATTATTGCAGTTTTTTATGTTTTAACCAATGAGATGGACGGATTAGACAATACGCAATTAGCACCTTTCTGCATTCCATTGCCGTTTGCCTGCCTAGTTCTTACTAGAACCATTACTTAACAGTGTAGGGACTGAGACAATAAAAAGCAGATGGTGCCAATTTCAAGGGATGTTTAACGGATGTTTAGGTATTTGCTGTTTACTTTCGGACGACTGTCCTCTTTTTTTTCTTTTTCCCTCATTTGCTTTGCTTGTTTGTTTCGTTATGATTTATTTTGGTTTTTAGTGTTGTAATAACTGCACGAAAAGGTAATCATATTTTGAAGGAAAGGCTTCAGGTTGTCATACAGGAATGGTATTGATTTTTTGATGATGATGATGATAAACTCAATTTTATTTAGTCTGTGATAAACTCAACTTTATTTATTCATTATAAAGTAATCTTGTAATATTTTTAATGTTCTATAAGTATGGTTTGAGAACTAATGGCATTTCACCTGACTAAATATAATGGTTGATTTGGTTGAATATCAATCTGGTGAAGTAGGAGCTTTCTCTTCAAGTTCTAGCTAATTTGTCATACATGAGTCTTGTTATACATTGTTCGATGTGATTAATAAACTCAACTTTATGTATCGAACTAGTGTTCTTAGTATGCTACAGTATAAGCTAAGCTAATGGCATTTCACCTTGTCTAGATGAAATAGTAGCTTGCTGTGGGTCTTGTTTTACATTGTTGTAATTAATAATCTCAACTTTATCTATGGAACTAATGACAGTTGTTTAAGTAATATTTAAAAATACGAGCTTGAGTGTTGTATCGTGAGATACATTTGTATTCAAGACTATAATAAATATTTTGCAATATAATCTGGTGTCACTTTATAAGTTTTGAATATCGTGTGTTTCATGAATAAAATTACAATATGATGTCTGTAAGGAATAGAAATCTCAGGGGCTCAATTAACCTTTGTGTTACTTATTAGGGCATAACGCTTTTGTTAAACTTTGTTATTTAGATTTGCTTTGTTTTTTCATGTTCTGTTTTTTCGTGTGTCATAATGACAATGCAGCGCTTTCGGAAGGTACAAACCTCTTAAAGAGAAAGTTTTAGTAGATTAGCCAAAACCCAATTTATTTTCCCCAAAAAGTTTCGTTTTTATCTCGTGAGGTTTTTTCATGAGCAAAAAGTGGATGTTTCAGCACAACAGCCATGCCGTCAGCGAAAAACCTCGTTTTGAGGCCCAAAATGGCCGTTTTTCAGTTTTTTGGACCAAAAAGCTTTTTTTTCCAGCAAAACCCTGTTTTTCTCACCCAAAATGTGTCTTTCTCGTACAAAAGGTGCGTTTAGCAGTGAAAACGTCGTGTATTGACCAAAATGAAATTCTCAGCAAAATTCAAATTTTCTCAGCGAAAAAACAGTTTTTTTGACCAAAGAGCTCCTTTTTACAGCAAAAACTCAATTTTTTTTCGCCAAAAAGTTTCGTTTTTATCACCTGAGGTATTTTCATGAGCAAAAAGTGGGGGTTTGAGCCACACAGCCATGCCGTCAGCGAAAAACCTCGTTTTGAGGCCCAAGATGGCCGTTTTTTTCAGTTTTTTGGACCAAAAAGCACCTTTCTTCAGCCAAAACCCAATTTTTTTCGCCAAAAAGTTTCGTTTTTATCTCGTTAGGTTTTTTCATAACCAAAAAGTAGGGGTTTCACCACAACAGCCATGCCGTCAGCGAAAAACCTCGTTTTGAGGCCCAAAATGGACGTTTTTTGGATCAAAAAGCACCTTTCTTCAGCCAAAACCGAATTGTTTTCGCCAAAAAGTTTCGTTTTTATCTCGTTAGGTTTTTTCATGAGCAAAAAGTGGATGTTTCAGCACAACAACCATGCCGTCAGCGAAAAACCTCGTTTTGAGGCTAAATGTGTTTTTCTCGTGGAAAAGGTGCGTTTAGCAGTGAAAACGTCGTGTTGTGACCAAAATAGAATTCTAAGCAAAATTCAAATTTTCTCAGAAAAAAAACAGTTTTTTTGACCAAAAAGCACCTTTTTTCAGCCAAAACCAAAATTTTTTTGGCCAAAAAATTTCGTTTTTATCTCGTGAAATTTTTTCATGAACAAAAAGTGGATGTTTCAGCACAACAGCCATGCCGTCAGCGAAAAACCTCGTTTTGAGGCCCAAAATGGCCGTTTTTTTAAAAGTTTTTTGGACCAAAAAGGTTTTTTTTAGCAAAACCGTGTTTTTCTCATCCAAAATGTGTTTTTCTCGTACAAAAGGTGCGTTTAGCAGTGTAAACCTCGTGTATTGACCAAAATAAAATTCTCAGCCAAATTCAAATTTTCTCAGCGAAAAAACAGTTTTTTGACCAAAGAGCACCTTTTTTCGGCAAAAGCTCAAATTTTTTTTGCCAAAAAGTTTCGTTTTTACCTCGTGAGGTTTTTTCATCAGCAAAAAGTGGGGGTTTCACCACAACAGCCATGCCGTCAGCGAAAAAACCCGTTTTGAGGCCCAAAATGGCCGTTTTTTCAGTTTTTTGGACCAAAAAGCACCTTTCTTCAGCCAAAACCGAATTGTTTTCGCCAAAAAGTTTCGTTTTTATCTCGTTAGGTTTTTTCATAAGCAAAAAGTGGGGGTTTCAGCACAACAACCATGCCGTCAGCGAAAAACCTCGTTTTGTGGCCCAAAATTGCCGTTTTTCAGTTTTTTGAAGCAAAAAGCTTTTTTTTTTCCCAGCAAAACCCTGTTTTTTTCACCCAAAATTTGTTTTTCTCGTGCAAAAGGTGCGTTAAGCAGTGAAAACGTCGTGTTGGCCATTTTGGACCTCAAAACGAGGTTTTTCGCTGACGGCATGGCTGCTTGGTTCAAACCCCCACTTTTTGCACATGAAAATACCTCACGTGATGAAAACGCAACTTTTTGGCGAAAAAAAACCAGGATTTTGCTGAAGGAAAAAAATTTTGGCCCAAAAAACTGAAAAAAATGGCCATTTTGCACCTCAAAACGAGGTTTTTCGCTGACGGCATGGCTGTTTGGCTCAAACAGCCACTTTATGCGCATGAAAATACCTGACGTTATCAAAAAGAAACTTTTTGGCGAAAAAAAAGAAGGGTTTTGCTGAAGGAAAAAAATTTCGGCCCAAAAAACTGAAAAAATGGCCATTTTCCACCTCAAAACGAGGTTTTTCGCTGACGGCATGGCTGTTTCCCTCAAACCCCCACTTTTTGAACATGAAAATACCTCACGTGGAAAAGACGCAGCTTTTTGGCGAAAAAAAACCCGGGTTTTGCTGAAGGAAAACATTTTTCGCCAAAAAAACTGAAAAAATGGCCATTTTTGACCTCAAAACGAGGTTTTTCGCTGACGGCATGGCTGTTTTGCTCAAACCCCACTTTATGCACATGAAAATACCTCACGTGATAAAAACGAAACTTTTTGGGGAAAAAAAAAACAATTTTTTGCTGAAGAAAAAAATTTTTAGCCAAAAAAACTGAATAAATGGTCATTTTGGACCTCAAAACGAGGTTTTTCGCTGACGGCATTGCTGTTTGGCTCAAACCCCCACTTTATGCGCATGAAAATACCTCACGTGATAAAAACGAAACTTTTTGGCGAAAAAAAAACCAGGGTTTTGCTGAAGGAGAAAAATTTTGGCCAAAAAAAATGAAAAAATGGCCAATTTGCAACTCAAAGCGAGCTTTTTCGCTGACGGCATGGCTCTTTGGCTCAAACCCGCACTTTATTGACATGAAAATACCTCAAGTGATAAAAACGAAACTTTTTGGTGAAAAAAAACCAGGGTTTTGCTGAAGGAAAAATTTTTTGATCAAAAAAACTGAAAAAATGGCCATTTTGGACCTCAAAGCGAAGTTTTTCGCTGACGGCATGGCTATTTGGCTCAAACCCCTACTTTTTGCATATGAAAATACCTCACGTGATAAAAACGAAAGTTTTTGGCGAAAAAAAACCAGGGTTTTGCTGAAGGAAAAAAAATTTGGCCCAAAAAACTGAAAAAATGGCCATTTTGAACCTCAAAACGAGGTTTTTCGCTGACGGCATGGCTGTTTCCCTCAAACCTCCACTTTTTGAACATGAAAATACCTCACGTGGAAAAGACGCAACTTTTTGGCGAAAAAAAACCAGGGTTTTGCTGAACGAAAACATTTTTCGCCATAAAAACTGAAAAAATGGCCATTTTGGACCTCAAAACGAGGTTTTTCGCTGACGGCATGGCTGTTTTGCTCAAACCCCCACTTTATGCACATGAAAATACCTCACGTGATAAAAACGAAACTTTTTGGGAAAAAAAAAAACCAATGTTTTGCTGAAGGAAAAAATTTTTAGCCAAAAAAACTGAATAAATGGTCATTTTGGACCTCAAAACGAGGTTTTTCGCTGACGGCATTGCTGTTTGGCTCAAACCCCCACTTTATGCGCATGAAAATACCTCACGTGATAAAAACGAAACTTTTTGGCGAAAAAAAACCAGGGTTTTGCTTAAGGAAAAAAATTTTGGCCAAAAAAACTGAAAAAATGGCCATTTTGCAACTCAAAGCGAGCTTTTTCGCTGACGGCATGGCTGTTTGGCTCAAACCCGCACTTTATTGACATGAAAATACCTCAAGTGATAAAAACGAAACTTTTTGGTGAAAAAAAAACCGGGGTTTTGCTGAAGGAAAAATTTTTTGATCAAAAAAACTGAAAAAATGGCCATTTTGGACCTCAAAGCGAAGTTTTTCGCTGACGGCATGGCTGTTTGGCTCAAACCCCCCCTTTCTGGATATGAAAATACCTCACGTGATAAAAACGAAAGTTTTTGGCGAAAAAAAACCAGGCTTTTGCTGAAGGAAAAAATTTTTGATCAAAAAAACTGAAAAAAATGACCATTTTGGACCTCAAAACGAGGTTTTTCGCTGACGGCATGGCTGTTGCCCTCAAACCCCCACTTTTTGAACATGAAAATACCTCACGTGGAAAAGACGCAGCTTTTTGGCGAAAAAAAACCAGGGTTTTGCTGAAGGAAAACATTTTTCGCCAAAAAAACTGAAAAAATGGCCATTTTGGACCTCAAAACGAGGTTTTTCGCTGACGGCATGGCTGTTTTGCTCAAACCCCCACTTTATGCACATGAAAATACTTCACGTGATAAAAACGAAACTTTTTGGCGAAAAAAAAACCAATGTTTTGCTGAAGGAAAAATTTTTTAGCCAAAAAAACTGAATAAATGGTCATTTGGACCTAAAAGCGAAGTTTTTCGCTGACGGCATGGCTGTTTGGCTCAAACCCCCACTTTTTGCACATGAAAATACCTCACGTGATAAAAACAAAACTTTTTGGCGAAAAAAAACCAGGGTTTTGCTGAAGGAAAAAACATTTGGCCCAAAAAAACTGAAAAAATGGCCATTTTGAACCTCAAAACGAGGTTTTTCGCTGACGGCATGGCTGTTTCCCTCAAACCTCCACTTTTTGAACATGAAAATACCTCTGGTGGAAAAGACGCAACTTTTTGGCGAAAAAAAACCAGGGTTTTGCTGAAGGAAAACATTTTTCGCCAAAAAAAACTGAAAAAATGGCCATTTTGGACCTCAAAACGAGGTTTTTCGCAGACGGCATGGCTGTTTGGCTCAAACCCCCACTTTATGCACATGAAAATACCTCACGTGATCAAAACAAAACTTTGTGGCGACAAAAAACCAGGGTTTTGCTGAAGGAAAAAAAATTTGGCCCAAAAAACTGAAAAAATGGCCATTTTGAACCTCAAAACGAGGTTTTTCGCTGACGGCATGGCTGTTTCCCTCAAACCCCCACTTTTTGAACATGAAAATACCTCACGTGGAAAAGACGCAACTTTTTGGCGAAAAAAAACCAGGGTTTTGCTGAAGGAAAAAACATTTGGCCCAAAAAACTGAAAAAATGGCCATTTTGAACCTCAAAACGAGGTTTTTCGCTGACGGCATGGCTGTTTCCCTCAAACCTCCACTTTTTGAACATGAAAATACCTCTGGTGGAAAAGACGCAACTTTTTGGCGAAAAAAAACCAGGGTTTTGCTGAAGGAAAACATTTTTCGCCAAAAAAACTGAAAAAAATGGCCATTTTGGACCTCAAAACGAGGTTTTTCGCAGACGGCATGGCTGTTTGGCTCAAACCCCCACTTTATGCACATGAAAAATACCTCACGTGATCAAAACAAAACTTTGTGGCGACAAAAAACCAGGGTTTTGCTGAAGGAAAAAAAATTTGGCCCAAAAAACTGAAAAAATGGCCATTTTGAACCTCAAAACGAGGTTTTTCGCTGACGGCATGGCTGTTTCCCTCAAACCCCCCACTTTTTGAACATGAAAATACCTCACGTGGAAAAGACGCAACTTTTTGGCGAAAAAAAACCAGGGTTTTGCTGAAGGAAAACATTTTTCGCCAAAAAAAACTGAAAAAATGGCCATTTTGGACCTCAAAACGAGGTTTTTTCGCAGACAGCATGGCTGTTTGGCTCAAATCCCCACTTTATGCACATGAAAATACCTCACGTGATCAAAACAAAACTTTTTGGCGAAAAAAAACCAGGGTTTTGCTGAAGGAAAAAAAATTGGCCCAAAAAACTGAAAAAATGGCCATTTTGAACCTCAAAACGAGGTTTTTCGCTGACGGCATGGCTGTTTCGCTCAAACCCCCACTTTATGCACATGAAAATGCCTCACGTGATAAAAACGAAACTTTTTGGCGAAAAAAAAACCAATGTTTTGCTGAAGGAAAAAATTTTTAGCGAAAAAAACTGAAAAAATGGTCATTTTGGACCTCAAAACGAGGTTTTTCGCTGACGGCATGGCTCTTTGGCTCAAACCCCCACTTTATGCACATGAAAATACCTCACGTCATCAAAACAAAACTTTTTGGCGAAAAAAAACCAGGGTTTTGCTGAAGGAAAAAAAATTTGGCCCAAAAAAACTGAAAAAATGGCCATTTTGAACCTCAAAACGAGGTTTTTCGCTGACGGCATGGCTGTTTCGCTCAAACCCCCACTTTATGCACATGAAAATGCCTCACGTGATAAAAACGAAACTTTTTGGCAAAAAAAAAAACCAATGTTTTGCTGAAGGAAAAAATTTTTAGCGAAAAAAACTGAATAAATGGTCATTTTGGACCTCAAAACGAGGTTTTTCGCTGACGGCATGGCTCTTTGGCTCAAACCCCCACTTTATGCACATGAAAATACCTCATGTCATCAAAACAAAACTTTTTGGCGAAAAAAAACCAGGGTTTTGCTGAAGGAAAAAAAATTTGGCCCAAAAAACTGAAAAAATGGCCATTTTGAACCTCAAAAACGAGGTTTTTCGCTGACGGCATGGCTGTTTCCCTCAAACCCCCACTTCTCGAACATAAAAATACCTCACGTGGAAAAGACGAAACTTTTTGGCGAAAAAAAACCAGGGTTTTGCTGAACGAAAACATTTTTCGCCAAAAAAACTGAAAAAATGGCCATTTTGAACCTCAAAACGAGGTTTTTCGCTGACAGCATGGCTGTTTCCCTCAAACCTCCACTTTTTGAACATGAAAATACCTCTGGTGGAAAAGACGCAACTTTTTGGCGAAAAAAAACCAGGGTTTTGCTGAAGGAAAACATTTTTCGCCAAAAAAACTGAAAAAATGGCCATTTTGGACCTCAAAACGAGGTTTTTCGCAGACGGCATGGCTGTTTTGCTCAAAACCCCACTTGATGCACATGAAAATACCTCACGTGATAAAAACGAAACTTTTTTGGCGAAAAAAAAACCAATGTTTTGCTGAAGGAAAAAAATTTTTAGCCAATAAAACTGAATAAATGGTCATTTTGGACCTCAAAACGAGGTTTTTCGCTGACGGCATGGCTGTTTGGCTCAAACCCCCCACCACTTTATGCGCATGAAAATACCTCACGTGATAAAAACGAAACTTTTTGCCGAAAAAAAACCAGGGTTTTGCTGAAGGAAAAAAATTTTGGCGAAAAAAACTGAAAAAATGGCCATTTTGCAACTCAAAGCGAGCTTTTTCGCTGACGGCATGGCTGTTTTGCTCAAACCCCCACTTGATGCACATGAAAATACCTCACGTGATAAAAACGAAACTTTTTGGCGAAAAAAAAACCAATGTTTTGCTGAAGGAAAAAATTTTTAGCCAAAAAAACTGAATAAATGGTCATTTTGGACCTCAAAACGAGGTTTTTCGCTGACGGCATGGCTGTTTGGCTCAAACCCCCACTTTATGCGCATGAAAATACCTCACGTGATAAAAACGAAACTTTTTGGCGAAAAAAAACCAGGGTTTTGCTGAAGGAAAAAATTTTGGCCAAAAAAAAAACTGAAAAAATGGCCATTTTGGACCTCAAAACGAGGTTTTTCGCAGACGGCATGGCTGTTTTGCTCAAACCCCCACTTGATGCACATGAAAATACCTCACGTGATAAAAACGAAACTTTTTGGCGAAAAAAAAAACCAATGTTTTGCTGAAGGAAAAAATTTTTAGCCAAAAAAACTGAATAAATGGTCATTTTGGACCTCAAAACGAGGTTTTTCGCTGACGGCATGGCTCTTTGGCTCAAACCCCCACTTTATGCGCATGAAAATACCTCACGTGATAAAAACGAAACTTTTTGCCGAAAAAAAACCAGGGTTTTGCTGAAGGAAAAAAATTTTGGCCAAAAAAACTGAAAAAAATGGCCATTTTGCAACTCAAAGCGAGCTTTTTCGCTGACGGCTTGGCTGTTTGGCTCAAACCCCCACTTTATTGACATGGAAATACCTCACGTGATAAAAACGAAACTTTTGGTGAAAAAAAGCAGGGTTTTGCTGAAGGAAAAAATTTTTGATCAAAAAAACTGAAAAAATGGCCATTTTGGTCCTCAAAGCGAAGTTTTTCGCTGACGGCATGGCTGTTTAGCTCAAACCCCTACTTTATGCACATGAAAATACCTCACGTGATAAAAACGAAAACTATTGGCGAAAAAAAACCAATGTTTTGCTGAAGGAAAAAATTTTTAGCCAAAAAACTGAATAAATAGTCATTTTGGACCTCAAAACGAGGTTTTACGCTGACGGCATTGCTGTTTGGCACAAACCCCCACTTTTTGAACATAAAAATACCTCACGTGGAAAAGACGGAAACTTTTTGGCGAAAAAAAAACCAGGGTTTTGCTGAACGAAAACATTTTTCGCCAAAAAAACTGAAAAAATGGCCATTTTGGACCTCAAAACGAGGTTTTTCCGCTGACGGCATGGCTGTTTGGCTCAAATCCCCACTTTATGCACATGAAAATACCTCACGTGATCAAAACAAAACTTTTTGGCAAAAAAAAAAACCAGGGTTTTGCTGAAGGAAAAAAAATTTGGCCCAAAAAACTGAAAAAATGGCCATTTTGAACCTCAAAACGAGGTTTTTCGCTGACGGCATGGCTGTTTCCCTCAAACCTCCACTTTTTGAACATGAAAATACCTCACGTGGAAAAGACGCTACTTGTTGGCAAAAAAAACCAGGGTTTTGCTGAAGGAAAACATTTTTCGCCAAAAAAACTGAATAAATGGTCATTTTGAACCTCAAAACGAGGTTTTTGGCTGACGGCATGGCATTTTGGCTCAAACCCCCACTTTTTGAACATAAAAATACCTCACGTGGAAAAGACGCAACTTTTTGGCGAAAAAAAACAGGGTTTTGCTGAACGAAAACATTTTTCGCCAAAAAAACTGAAAAATGGCCATTTTGGACCTCAAAACGAGGTTTTTCGCTGACGGCATGGCTGTTTGGCTCAAATCCCCACTTTATGCACATGAAAATACCTCACGTGATCAAAACAAAACTTTTTGGCAAAAAAAAACCAGGGTTTTGCTGAAGGAAAAAAAATTTGGCCCAAAAAACTGAAAAAATGGCCATTTTGAACCTCAAAACGAGGTTTTTCGCTGACGGGCATGGCTGTTTCCCTCAAACCTCCACTTTTTGAACATGAAAATACCTCACGTGGAAAAGACGCTACTTGTTGGCAAAAAAAAACCAGGGTTTTGCTGAAGGAAAACATTTTTCGCCAAAAAAACTGAAAAAATGGCCATTTTGGACCTCAAAACGAGGTTTTTCGCAGACAGGCTTGGCTGTTTTGCTCAAACCCCCACTTGATGCACATGAAAATACCTCACGTGATAAAAACGAAACTTTTTGGCGAAAAAAAAAACCAATGTTTTGCTGAAGGAAAAAATTTTTAGCCAAAAAACTGAATAAATGGTCATTTTGGACCTCAAAACGAGGTTTTTCGCTGACGGCATGGCTGTTTGGCTCAAACCCCCACTTTATGGGCATGAAAATACCTCACGTGATAAAACGAAACTTTTTGGCGAAAAAAAACCAGGGTTTTGCTGAAGGAAAAAAAATTTGGCCAAAAAAACTGAAAAAATGGCCATTTTGCAACTCAAGCGAGCTTTTTCGCTGACGGCATGGCTGTTTGGCTCAAACCCCCACTTTATTGACATGAAAATTCCTCCCGTGATCAAAAAACGAAACTTTTTGGTGAAAAAAAACCAGGGTTTTGCTGAAGGAAAAAAATTTTTGATCAAAAAAACTGAAAAATGGCTATTTTGGACCTCAAAGAGAAGTTATTATCGCTGACGGCATGGCTGTTTAGCTGAAACCCCTACTTTATGCACATGAAAATGCCTCACGTGATAAAAACGAAACTTTTGGCGAAAAAAAAACCAATGTTTTGCTGAAGGAAAAAATTTTAGCAAAAAAAACTGAATAAATGGTCATTTTGGACCTCAAAACGAGGTTTTTCGCTGACGGCATGGCTCTTTGGCTCAAACCCCCACTTTATGCACATGAAAATACCTCACGTGATCAAAACGAAACTTCTTGGCGAAAAAAAACCAGGGTTTTGCTGAACGAAAACATTTTTCGCCAAAAAAACTGAAAAAATGGCCATTTTGGACCTCAAAACGAGGTTTTTCGCTGACGGCATGGCTGTTTGGCTCAAATCCCCACTTATGCACATGAAAATACCCTCACGTGATCAAACAAAACTTTTTGGCAAAAAAAAAACCAGGGTTTTGCTGAAGGAAAAAAAATTTGGCCAAAAAACTGAAAAAATGGCCATTTTGAACCTCAAAACGAGGTTTTTCGCTGACGGTATGGCTGTTTCCCTCATCACCCTCCACTTTTTGAACATGAAAATACCTCACGTGGAAAAGACGCTACTTGTTGGCAAAAAAAACCAGGGTTTTGCTGAAGGAAAACATTTTTCGCCAAAAAAAAACTGAATAAAATGGTCATTTTGAACCTCAAAACGAGGTTTTTTCGCTGACGGCATGGCATTTTGGCTCAAACCCCCACTTTTTGAACATAAAAATACCTCACGTGGAAAAGACGCAACTTTTTGGCGAAAAAAAAACAGGGTTTTGCTGAACGAAAACATTTTTCGCCAAAAAAAACCTGAAAATGGCCATTTTGGACCCTCAAAACGAGGTTTTTCGCTGACGGCATGGCTGTTTGGCTCAAATCCCCACTTTATGCACATGAAAATACCTCACGTGATCAAAACAAAACTTTTTGGCAAAAAAAACCAGGGTTTTGCTGAAGGAAAAAAAATTTGGCCCAAAAAACTGAAAAATTGGCCATTTTGAACCTCAAAACGAGGTTTTTCGCTGACCGGCATGGCTGTTTCCTCAAACCTCCACTTTTTGAACATGAAAATACCTCACGTGGAAAAGACGCTACTTGTTGGCAAAAAAAAAACCAGGGTTTTGCTGAAGGAAAACATTTTTCGCCAAAAAAACTGAAAAAATGGCCATTTTGGACCTCAAAACGAGGTTTTTCGCAGACGGCATGGCTGTTTTGCTCAAACCCCCACTTGATGCACATGAAAATACCTCACGTGATAAAAACGAAACTTTTTGGCGAAAAAAAAACCAATGTTTTGCTGAAGGAAAAAATTTTTAGCCAAAAAAACTGAATAAATGGTCATTTTGGACCTCAAAACGAGGTTTTTCGCTGACGGCATGGCTGTTTGGCTCAAACCCCCACTTTATGGGCATGAAAATACCTCACGTGATAAAAACGAAACTTTTTGCCGAAAAAAAAACCAGGGTTTTGCTGAAGGAAAAAAAATTTGGCCAAAAAAACTGAAAAAATGGCCATTTTGCAACTCAAAGCGAGCTTTTTTCGCTGACGGCATGGCTGTTTGGCTCAAACCCCCACTTTATTGACATGAAAAATTCCCTCACGTGATAAAAACGAAACTTTTTGGTGAAAAAAAACCAGGGTTTTTGCTGAAGGAAAAAATTTTTTGATCAAAAAAACTGAAAAAATGGCCATTTGGACCTCAAAGCGAAGTTTTTCGCTGACGGCATGGCTGTTTAGCTCAAACCCCTACTTTATGCACATGAAAATGCCTCACGTGATAAAAACGAAACTTTTTGGCGAAAAAAAAACCAATGTTTTGCTGAAGGAAAAAATTTTTAGCGAAAAAAACTGAATAAATGGTCATTTTGGACCTCAAAACGAGGTTTTCGCTGACGGCATGGCTCTTTGGCTCAAACCCCCACTTTATGCACATGAAAATACCTCACGTCATCAAAACAAAACTTTTTGGCGAAAAAAAACTAGGGTTTTGCTGAAGGAAAAAAAATTTGGCCCAAAAAAACTGAAAAAATGGCCATTTTGAACCTCAAAACGAGGTTTTTCGCTGACGCATGGCTGTTTCCCTCAAACCCCCACTTTTCGAACATAAAAATACCTCACGTGGAAAAGACGCAACTTTTTGGCGAAAAAAAACCAGGGTTTTGCTGAACGAAAACATTTTTCGCCAAAAAAACTGAAAAAATGGCCATTTTGAACCTCAAAACGAGGTTTTTCGCTGACAGCATGGCTGTTTCCCTCAAACCTCCACTTTTTGAACATGAAAATACCTCTGGTGGAAAAGACGCAACTTTTTGGCGAAAAAAAAACCAGGGTTTTGCTGAAGGAAAACATTTTTCGCCAAAAAAACTGAAAAAATGGCCATTTTGGACCTCAAAACGAGGTTTTTCGCAGACGGCATGGCTGTTTTGCTCAAAACCCCCACTTGATGCACATGAAAATACCTCACGTGATAAAAACGAAACTTTTTGGCGAAAAAAAAACCAATGTTTTGCTGAAGGAAAAAATTTTTAGCCAATAAAACTGAATAAATGGTCATTTTGGACCTCAAAACGAGGTTTTTCGCTGACGGCATGGCTGTTTGGCTCAAACCCCCACTTTATGCGCATGAAAATACCTCACGTGATAAAAACGAAACTTTTTGGCAAAAAAAAAACCAGGGTTTTGCTGAAGGAAAACATTTTTCGCCAAAAAAAACTGAAAAAATGGCCATTTTGGACCTCAAAACGAGGTTTTTCGCTGACGGCATGGCTGTGTGGCTCAAACCTCCACTTTTTGCGCATGAAAATACCTCACGTGATAAAAACGAAACTTTTTGGTGAAAAAAAAGCAGGGTTTTGCTGAAGGAAAAAATTTTTGGCTAAAAAAACTGAAAAAATGGCCATTTTGGAACTCAAAGCGAGGTTTTTCGTTGACGGCATGGCTGTTTGGCTCAAACCCCCACTTTTTGCACATGAAAATACCTCACGTGATTTAAACGAAAGTTTTTGGCGAAAAAATACCAGGGTTTTGCTGAAGGAAAAAATTTTTAGCCAAAAAAACTGAAAAAAATGGCCATTTTGGACCTCAAAACGAGGTTTTTGGCTGACGGCATGGCTGTTTGGCTCAAACCCCCACTTTTTGCACATCAAAATACCTCACGTGATCAAAAGAAAACTTTTCGGCGAAAAAAAACCAGGGTTTTGCTGAAGGAAAAAACTTTTGGCCGTAAAAACTGAAAAAATGGCCATTTTGGACCTCAAAACGAGGTTTTTCGCTGACGGCATGGCTGTTTCCCTCAAACCCCCACTTTTTGAACATGAAAATACCTCACGTGGAAAAGACGCAACTTTTTGGCAAAAAAAAACCATGGTTTTGATAAAGGAAAAAATTTTTGGCCCAAAAAACTGAAAAAATGGCCATTTTTGGTCCTCAAAACGATGTTTTTCGCTGACGGCATGGTTGTTTGGCTCAAAACCCCACTTTATTGACATGAAAATACCTCACGTGATAAAAACGAAACTTTTTGGTGAAAAAAAAACAGGTTTTTGCTTAAGGAAAACATTTTTGATCAAAAAAACTGAAAAAATGGCCATTTTGGACCTCAAAGCGAAATTTTTCGCTGACGGCATGGCTGTTTGGCTCAAGCGCCCACTTTATTGACATGAAAATACCTCACGTGATAAAAAGGAAACTTTTTGGTGAAAAAAAAACCAGGGTTTTGCTGAAGGAAAAAATTTTTGATAAAAAAAACTGAAAAAATGGCCATTTTGGACCTCAAAGCGAAGTTTTTCGCTGACGGCATGGCTGTTTGGCTCAAACCCCAACTTTTTGCATATGAAAATACCTCAAGTGATAAAAACGAAACTTTCTGGCGAAAAAAAAACAGGGTTTTGCTGAAGGAAAAATATTTTGGCCAGGAAAACTGAAAAAATGGCCACTTTGGAACTCAAAGCGAGGTTTTTCGTTGACGGGATGGCTGTTTGGCTCAAACTCCCCACTTTTTGCACATGAAAATACCTCACGTGATAAAAACGAAACTTTTTGGTGAAAAAAAACCAGGGTTTTGCTGAAGGAAAAAATTTTTGATAAAAAAAAACTGAAAAAATGGCCATTTTGGACCTCAAAACGAGGTTTTTGGCTGACGGCATGGCTGTGTGGCTCAAACCCCCACTTTTTGCACGTGAAAATGCCTCACGTGATAAAAACGCAACTTTTTGGTGAAAAAAAACCAGGGTTTTGCTGAAGGAAAAAATTTTTGGCCCAAAAAACTGAAAAAATGGTCATTTTGAACCTCAAAACGAGGTTTTCAATGACGGCATGGCTGTTTGGCTCAAACCCACACTTTATGCGCATGAAAATACCTCACGTGATCAAAAAGAAACTTTTTGGCGACAAAAAAGCAGGGTTTTGCTGAAGGAAAAAAATTTTGGCCAAAAAAACTGAAAAAATGGCCATTTTGGAACTCAAAGCGAGGTTTTTCGTTGACGGCATGGCTGTTTGGCTCAAACCTCCACTTTTTGCACATGAAGATACCTCACGTGATTTAAACGAAAGTTTTTGGCGAAAAAATACCAGGGTTTTGCTGAATGAAAAAATTTTTTGGCATTAAAAACTGAAAAAATGGCCATTTTGGACCTCAAAACGAGGTTTTTGGCTGACGGCATGGCTGTTTGGCTCAAACCCCAACTTTTTGCAGATCAAAATACCTCACGTGATCAAAAGAAAACTTTTCGGCGAAAAAAAACCAGGGTTTTTCTGAAGGAAAAAACTTTTGGCCGTAAAAACTGAAAAAATGGCCATTTTGGACCTCAAAACGAGGTTTTTCGCTGACGGCATGGCTGTTTCCCTCAAACCCTCACTTTTTGAACATGAAAATACCTCACGTGGAAAAGACGCAATTTTTTGGCGAAAAAAAACCAGGGTTTTGATGAAGGAAAAAATTTTTGGCCCGAAAAACTGAAAAAATGGCCATTTTGGACCTCAAAACGAGGTTTTTCGCTGACGGCATGGCTGTTTGGCTCAAAACCCCACTTTATTGACATGAAAATACCTCACGTGATAAAAACGAAACTTTTTGGCGAAAAAAACCCAGGGTTTTGCTTAAGGAAAACATTTTTGATCAAAAAAACTGAAAAAATGGCCATTTTGGACCTCAAAGCGAAATTTTTCGCTGACGGCATGGCTGTTTGGCTCAAACCCCAACTTTTTGCATGTGAAAATACCTCACGTGATAAAAACGAAACTTTTTGGCGAAAAAAAAACCAGGGTTTTGCTGAAGAAAAAAAATTTTGGCCAAAAAAACTGAAAAAATGGCCATTTTGGAACTCAAAGCGAGCTTTTTCGCTGACGGCATGGCTGTTTGGCTCAAACGCCCACTTTATTGACATGAAAATACCTCACGTGATCAAAAGGAAACTTTTTGGTGAAAAAAAAACAGGGTTTTGCTGAAGGAAAAAATTTTTGATAAAAAAAACTGAAAAAATGGCCATTTTGGACCTCAAAGCGAAGTTTTTCGCTGACGGCATGGCTGTTTGGCTCAAACCCCAACTTTTTGCATATGAAAATACCTCACGTGATAAAAACGAAACTTTCTGGCGAAAAAAAACCAGGGTTTTGCTGAAGGAAAAAAATTTTGGCCAAAAAAACTGAAAAAATGGCCATTTTGGAACTCAAAGCGAGGTTTTTCGTTGACGGGATGGCTGTTTGGCTCAAACTCCCACTTTTTGCACATGAAAATACCTCACGTGATAAAAACGAAACTTGTTGGGGAAAAACTACCAGGGTTTTGCTGAAGGAAAACATTTTTGGCCCGAAAAACTGAAAAAATGGCCATTATGAACCTCAAAACGAGGTTTTTCGCTGACGGCATGGCTGTGTGGCTCAAACCCCCACTTTTTGCTCATGAAAATACCTCAGGTGATAAAAACGAACTTCTTGGCGGAAAAAAACCAGGGTTTTGCTGAAGGAAAAATTTTTTGGCCCGAAAAAACTGAAAAAAATGGCCATTTTGGACCTCAAAACGAGGTTTTTCGCTGACGGCATGGCTGTGTGGCTCAAACCCCCCCCTTTTTGCTCATGAAAATACCTCAGGTGATAAAAACGAAACTTTTTGGCGAAAAAAAACCAGGGTTTTGCTGAAGGAAAAAATTTTTGGCCCGAAAAACTGAAAAAATGGCCATTTTGGACCTCAAAACGAGGTTTTTCGCTGACGGCATGGCTGTGTGGCTCAAACCCCCACTTTTTGCTCATGAAAATACCTCAGGTGATAAAAAAGAATCTTTTTGGCGAAAAAAAACCAGGGTTTTGCTGAAGGAAAACATTTTTGGCCCGAAAAACTGAAAAAATGGCCATTTTGGACCTCAAAACGAGGTTTTTCGCTGACGGCATGGCTGTGTGGCTCAAACCCCCACTTTTTGCTCATGAAAATACCTCAGGTGATAAAAACGAAACTTTTTGGCAAAAAAAAACCAGGGTTTTGCTGAAGGAAAAAATTTTTCGCCCGAAAAAACTGAAAAAATGGCCATTTTGGACCTCAAAACGAGGTTTTTCGCTGACGGCATGGCTGTGTGGCTCAAACCCCCACTTTTTGCTAATGAAAATACCTCAGGTGATAAAAACGAAACTTTTTGGCGAAAAAAAACCAGGGTTTTGCTGAAGGAAAAATTTTTTGGCCCGAAAAACTGAAAAAATGGCCATTTTGGACCTCAAAACGAGGTTTTTCGCTGACGGCATGGCTGTGTGGCTCAAACCCCCCTTTTTGCTCATGAAAATACCTCAGGTGATAAAAACGAAACTTTTTGGCGAAAAAAAAACCAGGGTTTTGCTGAAGGAAAACATTTTTGGCCCGAAAAACTGAAAAAATGGCCATTTTGGACCTCAAAACGAGGTTTTTCGCTGACGGCATGGCTGTGTGGCTCAAACCCCCACTTTTTGCTCATGAAAATACCTCAGGTGATAAAAACGAAACTTTTTGGCGAAAAAAACCAGGGTTTTGCTGAAGGAAAAAATTTTTGGCCCGAAAAACTGAAAAAATGGCCATTTTGGATTTCAAAACGAGGTTTTTCGCTGACGGCATGGCTGTGTGGCTCAAACCCCCCACTTTTTGCTAATGAAAATACCTCAGGTGATAAAAACGAAACTTTTTGGCGAAAAAAAAACCAGGGTTTTGCTGAAGGAAAACATTTTTGGCCCGAAAAACTGAAAAAAAATGGCCATTTTGGACCTCAAAACGAGGTTTTTCGCTGACGGCATGGCTGTGTGGCTCAAACCCCCCACTTTTTGCTCATGAAAATACCTCAGGTGATAAAAACGAAACTTTTTGGCGAAAAAAAAACCAATGTTTTGCTGAAGGAAAAAATTTTTAGCCAAAAAAACTGAATAAATGGTCATTTTGGACCTCAAAACGAGGTTTTTCGCTGACGGCATGGCTGTTTGGCTCAAACCCCCACTTTATGGGCATGAAAATACCTCACGTGATAAAAACGAAACTTTTTGCCGAAAAAAAACCAGGGTTTTGCTGAAGGAAAACATTTTTGGCCCGAAAAACTGAAAAAATGGCCATTTTGGACCTCAAAACGAGGTTTTTCGCTGACGGCATGGCTGTGTGGCTCAAACCCCCACTTTTTGCTAATGAAAATACCTCAGGTGATAAAAACGAAACTTTTTGGCGAAAAAAAACCAGGGTTTTGCTGAAGGAAAAATTTTTTGGCCCGAAAAACTGAAAAAATGGCCATTTTGGACCTCAAAACGAGGTTTTTCGCTGACGGCATGGCTGTGTGGCTCAAACCCCCCTTTTTGCTCATGAAAATACCTCAGGTGATAAAAACGAAACTTTTTGGCGAAAAAAAACCAGGGTTTTGCTGAAGGAAAACATTTTTGGCCCGAAAAACTGAAAAAATGGCCATTTTGGACCTCAAAACGAGGTTTTTCGCTGACGGCATGGCTGTGTGGCTCAAACCCCCCCACTTTTTGCTCATGAAAATACCTCAGGTGATAAAAACGAAACTTTTTGGCGAAAAAAAACCAGGGTTTTGCTGAAGGAAAAAATTTTTGGCCCGAAAAACTGAAAAAATGGCCATTTTGGATTTCAAAACGAGGTTTTCGCTGACGGCATGGCTGTGTGGCTCAAACCCCCACTTTTTGCTAATGAAAATACCTCAGGTGATAAAAACGAAACTTTTTGGCGAAAAAAAACCAGGGTTTTGCTGAAGGAAAACATTTTTGGCCCGAAAAACTGAAAAAAATGGCCATTTTGGACCTCAAAACGAGGTTTTTCGCTGACGGCATGGCTGTGTGGCTCAAACCCCCCACTTTTTGCTCATGAAAATACCTCAGGTGATAAAAACGAAACTTTTTGGCGAAAAAAAAACCAATGTTTTGCTGAAGGAAAAAATTTTTAGCCAAAAAAACTGAATAAATGGTCATTTTGGACCTCAAAACGAGGTTTTTCGCTGACGGCATGGCTGTTTGGCTCAAACCCCCACTTTATGGGCATGAAAATACCTCACGTGATAAAAACGAAACTTTTTGCCGAAAAAAAACCAGGGTTTTGCTGAAGGAAAACATTTTTGGCCCGAAAAACTGAAAAAATGGCCATTTTGGACCTCAAAACGAGGTTTTTCGCTGACGGCATGGCTGTGTGGCTCAAACCCCCACTTTTTGCTCATGAAAATACCTCAGGTGATAAAAACGAAACTTTTTGGCGAAAAAAAACCAGGGTTTTGCTGAAGGAAAAAATTTTTGGCCCGAAAAACTGAAAAAATGGCCATTTTGGACCTCAAAACGAGGTTTTCGCTGAC